>CM039726.1:19228127-19831012 GCA_022539455.1 Dendrobium nobile | reverse complement strand
ATAGATCATAGCAGAGTGACTGTTGGTTTGGATCATTCTGAGTAAGTTGTAGCTTAATTTGGCTAAAGATTGAAAAACTTAAAGCTCATTGAGAGGTTACACAATTTTAAATTATGTGTTATCTGTTGTTTTGATATGTATAACGATCTTGAATTTGATTTTGTTTTATTTTATTTGCATGTTGAAATCTTGATATGTATAATAATGTATTTGTCAGTGGCGCACTAGTCACAGGAGCACCTAATGGTCCCTACTGTATTGATTTGAATTGTCAAAGTTCCATAATGCTACACTCTTGAGCGCCACAATGCTTAACAGTTAAAAAATTATTATTTTTTATTTTATTGTTGTGCCTGATGATTTTAGGTTGTGTATCAAATTTTCTCATAGCACTACAAAGAATGTAAATTAAAGCACTAAAGAATTGAGCTCTCAAATTTAATGAGAATAAGTGCCATAATTTATCATAAGTGTCATGACAACCACTAAACCTCATAGTGATGAGCAAGTAAGTGTTTATGGTATTGGTCTTCCTCAGCTCATACACTGACACGTATTAAGTGCCATTATATTGGACCAATAAAAAGCTATCATTCATGTTCTAATATAGAGCGCCACAGTGCTACCTAACCATATTATTACAGTGCTAGTACCTTGTTTGACATATTGATATTTTGGCTATTTAGCACTGCAGAGCTCACACCATCAGTATTACAACACTATAATGTTTATAATATGATTTGGCAAAGCATGAATTTATGATTCATTTAAATTTCTTAATTCTTTGTCTGTAAGAAGCATCCCTATTAGTGAAAAATAACATTAAAATTTAATATTGGCAAGTAGAAGTCCTTATTTTCATATTCCTCTTATGAAAAGAAGAGGTTCATAGTCTAGGTGTAGAAGAAATGTACAATCATTTTATGGTTTATAAACAACTAATCCCTGAGAGAGGCTTTAGGGTTTGGTGGGAAAGTTAGAACTTTTGATAGTTAATAGGGGTGGGAGAATGTTGTGAAGACCCAATGGCAGTATAGTCCTTAATTTCATAGAATTCCTTATAAATACAAAGGAATCTAAGGACAACATTGTTTTATTAGAGGGAATGGGTCCCATTTGATAGTGTAACAATAAATCTTGATTTATGAGCTCCAAAAAATAAATTACATGACTATACTGATTTTATGAATGCACATAGAATTATAATGATATCTTAAGATATCTTACTATTTCTGGTGCCAATGTCCAATGAAAAATAAAGGAGGGTAAAATAATAAATTATCTTACTTTTATTATTTCTCTAGAAGCTAAATCTTAGTGTTAACATGAAAGGTACAATAATTCTTTGGTCTACAAGCAACTAATCTTAAGAGATGCTTTAGGAGTCTGGGGGAAAGGTAGAACTATGATAGTTATAGGGGGTGGGACAATTTTTGTGATGAGCCAATGGCATGTATAGTCCTTATTATCATGGAATCCTTACAAATACAAAAGAATCCTAGGACAATGGTGTTTTTATTAGAGGGAAATAAGTCCCATTTGTAGTGAAATAATAAATCAAATTTATGAGGTCCAAAAATATGAATTAGATTACTATTCTAATTTTATGAATGCACCTATAAATATAATTATATCTTAAATATCTTACTATTTTCGGTGCCAATGCCCATGAAAATAAAAGGAGAGTAAAATAGTAAAATATGTTACTTCTGCTATTTCTCTAGAAGTTAAATCTTGGTGTTACTTTTCTCTACTAGAATAATGCCTACCACAAACTTAGTGATATTATTAAGTATAGGGCCTTCCTTAATTACATATCCAGATAGGCCTAACCATAGATGTAGGAAAAAGCATTCATTAGTCCCTCCTGAATATGGTTAAGGGATTTGCTTCAATGGGTTTGGGCATCATTCTTTGGTTTACTCTTTGTGTAGTTGTCCAGTGTTCGGATTTGTTAAAGGTCAAAGAAAAATTTAGTTAAAGTTTAAATATTAATGTATTAATATATATATATATAATAATTGTTTAATTTGGAGATTTAAATTATTTTGACCCAAAATCATCCCAAATTGAATGAAATCATTCCCAAAGGTGGGATTTTATTTATTGATTTCTGCAGTCTGAAATGAGTTTGGGTCAAAATAGTATTCAGGCTAGAGTCTCATGAGACCTTGGAAAAGCTTTCCCTAATTCTGCTTTAACAAAAAAAAATCCAATCTTTTAAGATATCTTCTTGGGAACCTAGGGAGGTTCAAGTCAATCTATCTAGCCTATGAAAACACCCCTTGGATCATATATGATTAGGTTGTCGATCTAAGGGAGCAAGTTGCAAGGATCTAGAGTACTCTAGATGTGAGTTAGTGTGGAAGTAGGAATGAGCCATATAATGGACTATCTCATGGACCAACAACTCGTATACTGTGTACTTCAATGCAACATTGGTTATCATGTTTAAGAACTCCCAAATATTTATTGGTATGGAAAGATTATTTTTCTTGTAGCCCCAATCTTTGATCCATACAGGAAATTCAACTATTACTGGCGCTCCTATAGCCGCTGGTAATACCAGCAGTTTAGCCAGTGGATAGACAGCCGGTATTTACTGGATGTTTTTCATAAACTGTCGCCAGAATAGCGGCAGTTTAATAATCACGAGCTATGGCACCGGTTAATTTAATATCGGCGACCACGATTGTCGATGTTAAGTGAAATTTTTCTGGCGGCCAGAACCGCCAGAAAATGCCCTAAAGTTAGCCATCCCGAGCCTTCTCTTTATTTCCTGCATTCTTTCTCTCGCACGCTTGCCCCCACTCCAAAATCAGAGCGCCTCTCACAATCGATCGCGACTCCTGCGCAGAATTCCAGCCGCCGACAACCTCCCTTCAGCCGAACATCTTGCCCCCACTCCGGCATCAAAGCATGATCGCAATCCACCTGCGAAACTGCCGTCCGAACAGTTTATAGGTTTGTATTTTTTTTAAGCAGATAAACATATATAGGTTGCGTTTGAAAAAGTTATGCTCCTCTTTTAATGGCCAAAATTATGCACTATAAAGCATTGCATTCATAAGATATTTAAAATGTGTACTCTTATTAAATGTGTACTAATAATATCTCAATCTATTTCATGATGACTATGAACAATAATCACAAGATATCTAAAATGTGTACTCTTATTAAATGATTTGATTGGCCAAAATCAGCAAGAAGAATATCATGAGCAAACATTAAACACCAAGGTACATCATCTTACAAATGTCTAGTGAGATCATTCATGAGTAAAGCAAAAATAAATGGACTTACTACTAATAAGATATCTAAAATGTGTACTCTTATTAAATGTGTTCTAATAATATCCCAATCTATTTCAAGATGACTATGAACAATAATCACAAGATATCTAAAATGTGTACTCTTATTAAATGAATTGATTGGCCAAAATCAACAAGAAGAATATCATGAGCAAAAATCAAACACCAAGGTACATCCTCTTGCAAATGTCTAGTGAGAACATTCATGAGTAAAGAAAAAAGAAATGGACTTAATGCTAATAAGATATCTAAAATGTGTACTTGTAATATCAGTTCTGCTCCAGGTTCGTCCGGGACGAAGTTGGATCGTCCGGGACGATCGGTACAGGTTGTGCAGAAAATCAGTTTTGGTTGTATGATTCGTCGGGACGAAATTTGGATCGTCTGGACGAAAATTCTCCCGAGGACCTGTCGCCGGGGACGATGATGAAAATTTCGTCTGGACGAGGATTTTCCAGAGCACACATCGTCCGGGACGAAGTGCGATCGTCCAGGACGATCTGAGCATTTCTTAAGGGAAATGAGATATTTTGAAGAGAGAGAAAAAGAAAAATAAAATATCAGATTTTGATCCGAGGAGAGAGGAAGAAAAAGAGAAAAAGGAAAAGTTGATTTCGGGAAGCCGCGGGTCCGTTTTCGTTCGTCAAGACTGTTGAGGATTTTGCTGTACGCAAGGTAAGGCACATTCCGCCTTTCTCAATTTTCAGAACCGTCGAGTTTGGCGGTATTTTCTGTCCGGATTTCGTTTCCGTTATCGATTTTCGTCCGTAACTTTTGATTGATTCAGTTTTTACCGCGTAACTTTCTGTATATTGTTGAATTGCCGAGTGTGCAGTTTTTGGTTATTTTCCGAAGATTTTTGTCTGGGTATTTTTGATTCGGCAGCGTTTTCAGTTGATTACATTTTTCTGTGAATCCGTAAATTCTCTGTGCAGTAGAATAAATGTTCTGGAATATGATTATCTACGTTCTGTGCGAATTTGGTAAATTTTCTTTGCAGGAAATTTTGTGTAAATTCCGTCTACTGCCGTTGTGCTGCCCGATTTTTGTCTGATTTCTGATTTGCCCGGATTTCTTCTGAATTGAAATGCTATCTGTATGTGCTATAAAAAGGGAGCTATAAGGGGCCTGGATCCTATGAGATTCAGTTAGTGTCTGGAGAAATTCTTAGTTGAGCTCAAGTTGGAGAAATTTCTGTTCAGTCCCGGATCCGAGGAATTCTGTTATTCTGGTGCCGTGAGCACACTTAGCTATTTATTACTCAGAGAAATTCTGGTGCCGTGAGCACATGGGAGACATAAGGGTCAGAATCCGTAGTGATTCTGTTTAGTTTAGTTTTAGCTATTAAATATGTACCTGTTATGTAAGTAAGTCTGATATCTGATTTCCGTATCTGTTCTGTAAGCAATTCTGCTTCTGATTTCTGTAAGCAATTATGATTCTGAGATGATATGATCTGCAATTCTGATTTCTGATTTTGTTAATGATATGATCTGCAATTCTGATTTATGATTTTGTTAATGTGATATGTCTGATTCTGTCCTGTTTCTGATACGATTTCTGTTCCGTACAACTCTGTTAATTCTAACTCTGACTTTCTGATTTCTGTATAATTCTGACTCTGTTGATTTATTATATTTTGTTTGTACTTTGAATCCGTACGACTCTGATTCTGATTTGATATCTGTCCGTATCTGTTCTGATTCTATTCTGTTTCGTTCTGATATGTCCGGTTTGATAATCTGTACGATTCTATTCCGATTTCTGATCTGATTTCTGTCTGATGAGTTTGGTTTTGAATTCTGAAAGTTTTGATTGGAGGTTTGTTGCTTTGCTGAGCTGTTGAGCTCACTCTTGTTTTCTGGTGGTTTTCAGGTTCTGGGAAAGGGAAAGAAGTCCAGGAGTAGATTTCTGAGTCTGATTCGTATAGGTATTTGTTGTACCTTTTGATTTTTGTACAGTCATGGCTTTTCTGTTCTGTCTTTCTTTCTGTTCAAAAGCCATGCACTGTATTTGTAGATGATTGTATTTGAGGAAAAGACAAGATAGATGTTTTGTTCCGCTGTATTTGGTGATTTATAGTAGCTCTGTTGTTCTGTGTTTGTGTGGCCGTTTTGAGAATTATTTGGAAGATTCAGTTCCGAAACCAATTCCCAAACCAGATCCTGGTTAGTTTGTTTAGGTTGGTCGCGATCCGGTTTGGGCGGGATCCGTCCCCGTCGAATCGGGTCGTGACAGTACTCTTATTAAATGTATTCTAATAATATCCCAATCTATTTCAAGATGACTATGAATATTAATCACAAGATATCTAAAATGTGTACTCTTATTAAATGACTTGATTGGCCAAAATCAACAAGAAGAATGTCATGAGCAAAAATCAAACACCAAGGTACATCCTCTTGCAAATGTCTAGTGAGAACATTCATGAGTAAAGAAAAAAGAAATGGACTTAATGCTAATAAGATATCTAAAATGTGTACTCTTATTAAATGTATTCTAATAATATCCCAATCTATTTCAAGATGATTATGAATATTAATCACAAGATATCTAAAATGTGTACTCTTATTAAATGACTTGATTGGCCAAAATCAACAAGAAGAATGTCATGAGCAAAAATCAAACACCAAGGTACATCGTCTTGTAATGTCTAGTGAGAACATTCATGAGTAAAGCAAAAAAGAAACGGACTTAATGCTAATCCTTGATTTAATCCAATAGAAATAGGAAAAAACTTGTTCAAACGCAAACCTATATATGTTTATCTGCTTAAAAAAAATACAAACCTATAAACTGTTCGGACGGCAGTTTCGCAGGTGGATTGCGATCATGCTTTGATGCCGGAGTGGGGGCAAGATGTTCGGCTGAAGGGAGGTTGTCGGCGGCTGGAATTCTGCGCAGGAGTCGCGATCGATTGTGAGAGGCGCTCTGATTTTGGAGTGGGGGCAAGCGTGCGAGAGAAAGAATGCAGGAAATAAAGTAGAAGGCTCGGGATGGCTAACTTTAGGGCATTTTCTGGCGGTTCTGGCCGCCAGAAAAATTTCACTTAACATCGACAATCGTGGTCGCCGATATTAAATTAACCGGTGCCATAGCTCGTGATTATTAAACTGCCGCTAATTCTGGCGACAGTTTATGAAAAACATCCAGTAAATACCGGCTGTCTATCCACTGGCTAAACTGCTGGTATTACCAGCGGCTATAGGAGCGCCAGTAATAGTTGAATTTCCTGTAATGGATCAAAGATTGGGGCTACAAGAAAAAATAATCTTTCCATACCAATAAATATTTGGGAGTTCTTAAACATGATAACCAATGTTGCATTGAAGTACACAGTATACTGAGTTGTTGGTCCATGAGATAGTCCATTATATGGCTCATTCCTTACTTCCACTACTAACTCACATCTAGAGTACTCTAGATCCTTGCAACTTGCTCCCTTAGATCGACAACCTAATCATATATGGTCCAAGGGGTGGTTTTCATAGGCTAGATAGATTGACTTGAACTCTCCCTAGGTTCCCAAGAAGATGTCTTAAAAGATTGGATTTTTTTTTTGTTAAAGCAGAATTAGGGAAAAGCTTTTCCAAGGTCTCATGAGACTCTAGCCTGAATACTATTTTGACCCAAACTCATTTCAGACTGCATGAAATCAATAAATAAAATCCCTAGCCTTTGGGAATGATTTCATTCAATTTGGGATGATTTTGGGTCAAAATAATTTAAATCTTCCAAATTAAACAATTAATATATATATATATATATTAATACATTAATATTTAAACTTTAACTAAATTTTTCTTTTGACCTTTAACAAATCCGAACACTGGACAACTACACAAAGAGTAAACCAAAGAATGATGCCCAAAACCTATTGAAGCAAATCCCTTAACCATATTCAGGAGGGACTAATGAATGCTTTTTCCTACATCTATGGTTAGGCCTATCTGGATAGTGTAATTAAGGAAGGCCCTATACTTAATAATATCACTAATGTTTGTGGTAGGCATTATTCTAGTAGAGATAAAGTAACACCAAGATTTAACTTCTAGAGAAATAGCAGAAGTAACATAATTTACTATTTTACTCTCCTTTATTTTTCATTGGGCATTGGCACCGAAAATAGTAAGATATTTTAAGATATAATTATAATTTATAGGTGCATTCATAAAATTAGAATAGTAATCTAATTCATATTTTTGGACCTCATAAATTTGATTTATTATTTCACTATCAAATGGGACTTATTTCCCTCTAATAAAAACACCATTGTCCTAGGATTCTTTTGTATTTGTAAGGAATTCCCTGATAATAAGGACTATACATGCCATTGGCTCATCACAAAAATTGTCCCACCCCCTATTAACTATCATAAGTTCTACCTTTCCCCCAGACTCCTAAAGCATCTCTTAGAGATTAGTTGCTTGTAGACCAAAGAATTATTGTACCTTTCATGTTAACACTAAGATTTAGCTTCTAGAGAAATAATAGAATTAAGATAATTTATTATTTTACCCTCCTTTATTTTTCATTGGACATTGGCACCAGAAATAGTAAGATATCTTAAGATATCATTATAATTCATAGGTGCATTCATAAAATCAGTATAGTCATGTAATTTATTTTTTGGAGCTCATAAATCAGATTTATTGTTACACTATCAAATGGGACCCATTTCCCTCTAATAAAAACAATGTTGTCCTTAGATTCCTTTGTATTTATAAGGAATTCTATGAAATTAAGGACTATACATGCCATTGGGTCTTCACAACATTCTCCCACCCCTATTAACTATCAAAAGTTCTAACTTTCCCACCAAACTCCTAAAGCCTCTCTCAGGGATTAGTTGTTTATAAACCATAAAATGATTGTACATTTCTTCTACACCTAGACTTATGAACCTCTTCTTTTCATAAGAGGAATATGAAAATAAGGACTTCTACTTGCCAATATTAAATTTTAATGTTATTTTTCACTAATAGGGATGCTTCTTACAGACAAAGAATTAAGAAATTTAAATGAATCATAAATTCATGTTCTTTAGCCAAATCATATTTATAAACATTATAGTGTTGTAATACTGATGGTGTGAGCTCTGCAGTGCTAAATAGCCAAAATATCAATATGTCAAACAAGGTACTAGCACTGTAATAATATGGTTAGGTAGCACTGTGGCGCTCTATATTAGAACATGAAATGATAGCTTTTTTATTGGTCCAATATAATGGCACTTAATACGTGTCAGTGCTATGATGCTGAGGAAGACCAATACCATAACACTTACATGCTCATCACTATGAGGTTTAAGTGGTTGTCATGACACTTATGATAATATTATGGCACTTATTCTCATTAAATTTGAGAGCTCAATTCTTTAGTGCTTTAATTTACATTCTTTGTAGTGCTATGAGAAAATTTGATACTACAACACTAAAATCATCAGGCACAACAATAAAATAAAAAATAATAATTTTTTAACTGTTAAGCATTGTGGCGCTCAAGAGTGTAAGCATTATGGAACTTTGACAATTCAAATCAATACAAGTAGGGACCATTAGGTGCTCCTGTGACTAGTGCGCCACTGACAAATACATTATTATACATATCAAGATTTCAACATGCAAATAAAATAAAACAAAATCAAATTCAAGATCGTTATACATATCAAAACAACAGATAACACATAATTTAAAATTGTGTAACCTCTCAATGAGCTTTAAGTTTTTCAATCTTTAGCCAAATTAAGCTACAACTTACTCAGAATGATCCAAACCAACAGTCACTCTGCTATGATCTATGTCTACTCCTCGGTAAGGTTTCAATCTCTAATCATTAACTTTAAAATTTAGTCATTTTTTCTTATCTCGAATCTCTATAGCTCCATAGGGGTATACCTTTACTATAGTGAATGGTTTATAACACTTAGATTTTAACTTCTTAAGAAATAATTTCAATCTTGAATTTTATAAATGCATTTCTTGTACAAGCATAAATTCTTTCTTAATTAGCTTATGATCATGTCATCATTTAGTTTGCTCTTTATAAATTACGACATTCTCATAAGTCTCATATTTTAACTCCTCTAGCCTTAGTTGTAATAATCTCTTCTCTTTGCATCATTTAATTTGTAGTTTAACTCCTCAACAACCCAAAATACTATATACTATAGTTCTGCTTGCAAAGGATAAGATTTTATAAATACAAACTTATAGGGAGACATTCCTATTAGAGTTTTAAAAGCAATTTTGTAAGCCCATAAAGCATCATCTAATCTTAAAGACCAATCTTTCATATTAGGATTTATAGTTTTCTAAAATATTTTCTTGATTTCCCTATTAGAAATCTCTACTTGTCCACTAGTCTTAGGTTGCTAAGTAGTTGCTTCCCTATGTTGGATCCAAAATTTTAATTCTTTTATGACAAAAGTGACTTCCCCCATAACTAAAGAGTAATTATGTATTTTAAATATAGAAAAAAAAATTCTTTTAGAATTTTATGATAATCAAAGCATCATCCTTAGGTGATAACACTCCTTCAATTCACTTGGAGATATAATTGACTACTACCATGATATATTTGTTTCCAAAAGATTGAATAAATGGTCCTGTGTTTGATTAAAAAAGGATCGAGTTTTAAAAAAGATTAATTTTCTTTGACAGAATTTAATTTTTTAGAATTTTAGTTTTGGAATCAAACACTTCATGACTTATAATATATCATCTTGGAGGTGAACATATCATTCCCTAATGGGATAGGATTACAAAATATTGAGCTTACCCCAATTATCGTAATAAGATTCAGGAAAGAATCATATATGACTCCAAAGGATTAAAATGATGTTTGTTCTAGTATTTGATTATGATGATATGGGTAAATAATCATTAATTTTATAATCAAAATTATAATTATAGAACGACATATCTTTTCGTGGAAAGAGAATATTGCCTATTATCAATCAATTGAATATGATAATAATGATCATTAAATTTGATTTTTCCAAAAATATTTAATTGAATTTTGAAAACTAAATTTTTAAAAATTTGATCTAGGTTTTTAAATCTCATATTAGCACAAGCCCTCAAAATTAATTACATCATAGGAAACCTAAATTTCCTACGAATACTCTCAATTAAAATAAGGGTAAAATTTTTTCATTTTAAATTTTTAAAGATTGATGTCAAAAGGATGAGGATTGAAAATTCAACTGGGATTGGGTCAAAATTGAACACTTATTTTTGGAGGTCAAAGGAAGAAAAGTAGGAGGTGTTTGAGATGTTAGAATAATTCAAAAACATCTCAGCCTATCCTAAGTGTTGTGCTTAAATTTTGGGATTGAAGGAGATTTGATTATAGTTATTAATCTTATTAGAAAGTTGAGATTCGATTTCCAGATGTTGATATCCTTTAGTATGAACCTGCCTCAAAACCTAAATCTAAATTTGGCACTGAAAGTCAGTAGCCCCTACCTAGCTAACACAATGCAAATTTTGGCTTATCCCGGCCATGATTAGTGAGCAACTAACCACCTAGTCGAATAAAATCTATGAGTCCAATCACTTACGAAAGAGTGGTAGGGATATTGTTTAGTTAAGTATGAGGAATTGGGGTCAACATCTAAAGTAGATCCAAATTGACCCCTTAACTAATGTTGGGTAATTTGATATTTAAAGTAAATGAAATTAAATTTTAGATACAAATAAATTTATTTCTAATACAATACATGCTAGTTGACTCGATAACTTCTTAAATCAGAATAAAGCAGTTTTAGAAAAGGCTTAAAATAAATTTTAGCCTAGAGATTGCACAACTTCTCTTTGATAGGACTACACCATAATACGTCAGGTGGCCTGTTAGAACCTGTAGATGGGGAGTTGCCTAACAAGGAAGATAAGCAATTTAATATGATGCATAAAAAACTCTTGGCGATCCGGAACTTACTTCTTAAGTCATTAAGTTTTTATATGAGCTTAAATATTTTAAATTTAATGAAAGTAAAAAAAGTTTTATTCATATCCTCATGAGCCTTCGATCAGGTTCCAAACTAAATTAAAATATGACATAAAATTGCAAAAAAGTAGGCAATCCTAATCATAATCAAAGTAATTAATCAATCAAATCAAATCAAATTAATTAAATAAATTTAACAGTCCATATGACAAGTGCCACTTAATATTAGAACCTATGGTCTATAGAAAAAGTAAAGTGGGCGGGTACTACTAACAATAAGCCTTAATTTCTAGTCCTAAGACACAAGTGATTTTGAGAATGAGATTCTCCTCATTCTTCACTTATTTGTCCTTCTATTGGCTCCTTGGATTTGTTGGGTCTGGATATCCAAATGAAAAGAAATCCCTCCCTCGAAGAGGTTGTTGTCTTTTCTCTTTAGATATTTTAAAACTATCCAAATTTGGATCTCTAAATGGATAGAACTCTCCTCGGGGGATGTTCCTTCCTTTTTGTATTCTAAATTGGATGTGTAACATCCCATTTCAAATCACTTTAACATTACAACTCTTCATTCAAATCAAATTACATTTAAAAATATAAAATTATAGACTCAAACATCCTGTAAGATTATCCTAAGTGGTTATAATTTGAAATTACATCTTAAGCAGTTATATATTAAAATTAAAAGTACTTAAACTAGCCACATTTGGCCATGCTCTTTTGATTTAAAGGGGAAATTAGCATATTAAATCACGTGTAGAAATTTGATTAGTTTAAATTTAATTTTGCCCACTTTAATTTTAGTGCCTTATATGAGCATGACCACATGCATAATATTATGTTAGCATTCAGATCATTCCTAATATAAGGGTTATCTAACAGTCATTAAATAAATTAATATATTACACAAATTAAAAAAAAAACAATCATATAAATCAAGCAAATTAACCAGCATGCACTGAAATCTCAAAAAACTTGACACACAATAATAGGAAAGTAAAGTACTGGCCTAGCCTAAAATTAGAGTTGGTTTTCCTAGAAAATTATCTAAAGTGTGCTAGGTAGATTGTGTGGTTGGTTTGGATGTGTCTTAATGTGCTAAAATAAATTGATGTTTGGCATTATGTTGTACTTTTTAATTGAGTTGTAGACTAGTGTATAAGCTAGGGACATAGAAATACAAAAGAATATCATCTTAAATTTGATTTTATTTTAACACAATATTATTACAAGTCCATATATATATATATATATATATATATATATATATATATATATATATATATACATATATATATACATATGTATAGATATGTATATATACATATGTATATATATATGTATAGATACATATGTATATATATGTATATATACATATGTATCTATACATATATATATACATATGTATATATACATATCTATACATATGTATATATATATGTATATATATATATATATATATATATATATATATATATATATATATGTATATATACATATGTATATATATCTATATATATATTATAGGTACCTAGCAGGTTTTAGGAAGGGAACTCAACCAGTCACATCGCCCATCTAAACCACTTGTCTGCAGAGAACATAACTTGTCCAAATTAAGGAGTCATCCATCATGAGACTCTTATAGATTATTACAAGCTCAAGCATGCGTGTGTGTGTGTGTGTGTCAGAGAGAGAGAGAGAGAGTGGGTTCCTTAGAACACAACATCATCCAAGCCATCAAGCCACCATTGATATCCCATGATACAACTATAGGAAATGCACACTTTAATGGTCCATGAATATGGCCCCCAGACTCGAATAATCCTTAGCTCATGATTATTATCCTTATCCCCTAAGGGGATTTGCCCTTCACACCCAATGGTCAAAGTAGAGCTTCTAGGGACTCGCCCCAAATCCAAAAGACACGCCCAATGCACTCACTTGTGAAACTCTCATAAGGGACTCACCTTGAAACCAAGGATCATTATAAAGACATACAACCATATAGATACCTATCAATATATGTCGTATATCATGTATATTTTGTAATGGGTCAAAAATAAATATTATACTTCTTAATTTTTATTATATATAGCCTTCCTTGTAGCCTTTCAAACTCTATAAATAATTGGTGAAGATGAACAATTTAGATTTTTTTTTATATTTCTTGGATCTTTTGATATTTTTTAATGCTATTTTGCACTTGCATTTATCTCTCATTCTCTATACTCACACAAATTCTCTAAGTTCTTTGAGTTTTTCTAAGAAGATTTGTTATTAGCAAGATCCAGTCTTATTCACAGATAAATTGGATTCAATAATTACTTCATAAAATTCTCTGCTACCTGACCTTCTTTAAAAAATGATCCTAAAAATCTTGTTAACATTTCTTTCTTTTTTCTTTAAATTGAGACTTTGTTTGCTTAAACTTTCTTATTGTTTTGTAAAGCAGTTTTTCAGTACAAAAATTTATAGCTCAAAAATTTTTTATAGTAAAAATTAGTTTAAAAAATAATAAGAAAACTGTCCCAAATGAAGCTTGAGTTTCAAACCATCATTTTGATATAGGCAAAATTCAGTTTTTTAAAATTTTAAAAATAATATTTGCTGTCACCCATTCCTAATTTAAATCTTACCCCCATTTATTTCTAAGAAGTAACGTAAGGGGAATCATCTAATTGAAAAAGGACCGTGATTATCTTGCCTTGATTGCAATTTCCCCGCTACAAATCCATTTCAAATTTCGAAGCAGTTGTACAAGAGACTGAGAGGAGAATCCCCTGCTAATTGAATCCTATAGAACACGATGGAGGGAGAGGTAAGGAAGTCTAATCTCATCGCTACCTTCTGTGTCCGAGTGTTTTTATAGGGTTTTTGTGAGGCGATCGGAGCAAAATGGACTGCTTCTTGGGGTGCTTCGGTTTTAAAGATTGCAGCTGGAGCAAATCGCTTCCGTTCTCCAGGTTCTTTTTGTGGAAAAAGAGGGTAGGATAGATCTTTTTTTCCTGTAAGTTACATAAAATTGATTCAATTTCGGGATTTTTGTTCCATTGAATGAACATTTTATTGTTTTAAAATCTTTAGGAACCGCCGGTGCCCAAGAATCAGTATTCTTCTTTGGTTTCATCTAAAGGTAATAGAGCAGTCTTTAACGCTAACATCTTCAAGATCTTTTCAGGGATATTGATCATATCCGAGTAGTGTTGGTTAAACTGATAAATTCCCCCCTTTCAATTTTTCTGATTGAAAGAGAAAGCCACTCCATCTAAGAAAGAGGGAGAGGAGATTTTTCAAGAGAAATTTGATGGGGATGATTGTGTTCACCAGGAACAAAGGAAAGAGGTGAGTGGCAGACATTGTATTGATGCTCTACATAGCTGGACTATACTTCAATCTTGAGTACCATTGATTTTGTGTAACTTCGTGTAGGATGTAATGGTTTTAGCAATCTATGTATCAGTAAGAATTGAAAATTTCTGGCATCATCTATGAATGTATATTTTAGAAATGCATGGTTGAAATGCCTGTAAACTTAATTTTATTCAAAATGAAAATAATTGCTCCAGAAAGCGCTTTTACAACAGATAGCCCTAGAAATTTTTTAAATTTTACTCTGTAGAAGGCTGTTATGATAGCAAACATGTGAATTGGAAGATAAAGAAGTGAAATAAATGCAACTTGTATGTATTAATAAAAACAGCATCGATTTGGATTAGTAAACCTTATTATGATAAACAAGTTGCGTCATAAAAATGTTATTCTATGTTATTTTTATTTTTGTTTTTCAGTCTGTTTCCTAGTAGCATTCTGCTTCACTAATGAGTTTTATTGTCGACAGTATGTGCCTAAGCGTCTGAAGTGTTGTTCACTATTGAGTTGATGATAGCAAATCTTATTTGGTTCCATCTAATAGTTTATTTAGTATTTTCAAGAGATTCAGGCTTCATTTGGGATTGCTTTTTTACTTCTTCGTAGAGCGGCTTTTTAATTTTGTACTAAAAAAGTCACTTTAAAAAGTAGGAAGAAAGCCGTTCCAAATGAAGCCTCGGTTTAGCAAACATGAAGGTTATGATCACGTTTGCTAGGCTCACTGGAAGGACTATCTGCTTGTAGATATCTTCATGTTGATGACTTTAGCACTTTCAATAAGGCAAAATAAAAAAATCCAAGATTTACAAATCTAATGTGTATATTCCGAGTTCTTACATGTAAACTGATTATATTTAGTTTACCAAGTATTCAAGGATGATGAACATAACTTAATTTATTTGGCCAATTAAATATTCATATATTGTTTATTTTATTTCATATGTAATTATTGATCATGCACATAATTTATTCATCATTATGGTTTTAATCACTAATGTGTTTATGACATCCTAATTTTTCTAATCACTCCAGTAAATCTGCTAATTATAATTAGTTTTGCTAGTTTTTATTAATTACCTAATTATATATTTATTTGCTTAACTAATGAATTTATACTAATTGATATGTCATTATGTATTCTTTTATGAGTTCTTATTTATCTCAGCAAACTTATTTGATCCTAAATTTTATATTAAATTTATTAATGCGTCTGATATGATTTATATATTGATTATTGATTATTAAATTTATTTTCTTTGGTAAAGAAACTCGAGCTTAATTTTTATTTCATTGTATTCATCAAGTCACTCACATGCAGTCTGTATATAAAATTATCTATTTATATTATAATGTCATTAAGTTATGATTCCACTTATATATGAAGCTATTGTTACGACTGGTTTAAAGAGCTATTTAAAGGATTTCTAAGAGCCTTTTTCTTACATTTAGTGGGTTTTTTTTTGCTTTCTTCATGTCATTTCATTTCTTATATATATAAGATGAAATAAGGAAAAAAAAAAAAAAACAAGATAGCTTCCTTGTGAACCCATTGGTCATAGTTCTTATGCGAAGATTCAAGTGTTCATCTAAAGAGAATTTGCTGAAGCTTTGTTTGGTGATATCTTGCTCAAATTCCTAGTGTATTCTATGTTATTTTCATTTGCATATCTTATATGAATAGTGTAGAGAGCGTCTTTTATATTTATTGTGATAGTTTTGATTCACTGTCAAAGCCTTCGAAGGTAAAATTATTTGAATCTTGGTCTTGGGTTTGCTAGCCCAGAGGGATAGGTGTAGCGGTTGTGCACTTCTAGTGTAGGAGAACATGGTTTAGGTATTATGGTGTTAAGGAGAAGGTTTAACCACGACAATGGGGAAAGTTAGTAGAATCCTATGTAAAGGGTGCATAGGTTGAATATTGGTCGGTTGGGTTCCAAACCTCATAAAAATCATGCCTATTGATCTTTCCTTAAATCTACATTAATTTCATATTTTATTATCCTTTTGCATAATGTTTTTTGTTTTGATTCTTTTGTTTAACTCTGATATGCCATTGTGATTCAATAGATCTAATAGTAGTGATCAATAGTTTAATTACTCTCATAAGTAGCATACACCTTATATCATCTAGACACTTTTGTACTTTGATTTGATGTATAGTAATTGAATAATCTAAGACTGTGAAGTTGATTTAATCAATTATATTGAGCTCAACTCATACACATAATTTATCTTATAACTACACACATTAATCACTTGTGTGGTGTCACTTATAGGTTGGTCTATTTAAGTGCAAGCTTATGTACTTATTTTTGTTTTGGTGTTAAATCATCTACATTGTGCTCAATATTGATAAATATATTTATTGCATTACACATATTGACAACCGTTGATACAAGTTTATGTGCTTGATAATTCATGTTATTATTTTTGATCAAATGTTTGTGGCACGTTTTAAACAGGCAAAACTCCGCAGGACTTGTGGTGCCATACTTTACAATATTGATGAATTCCTTCAAGCATCAGATGAACACTATGTAGTTTCCGATGCATCTATAAAGAACTGGAATAAAAAACATGATGAGAGCTCTCATCCTCTTTCAAAAGTTCCTGAAACTTCAACTATCTCAGAAGAGAAATCCAAAAGGTATACCTTGAAACTGTTATAGATATTTGCACGTTAAGATTTTCATACCAATCTGTTTCAACTTCATGAAATATCAGTTCTTGATCAACAAAATCATTAATTTTTTACAGTTTATTTAGCTGCCAACTTGAATATCATGAAGATAAATCAAGGAAGACATTGTTGTTTGAGGAGGTTAAGCATCCTAGAGTTGAAAAAGAGTTGGAATCTATCACATTGGATATGTCCCCTCAGATTGAAAATAAGATGCAAGATTCGCCTTATCCTACACCACTGAACTTGGTAGATGGGATGCAAACGCCAGGAACTATATATCCACCAAAATCAGATTATTTTAGGGCAAGGATGCTTAGAGCACAGTTTGTTTATCCAATTCCAGATCTCTTTGAGAGTACATTTGGATTGAAGGTGGCGAGTGAGGACAGTGAGAATACAGTAAAGATGTATGACAGTCCTACTGTGGATAGGCCTATTATTGGAGCTATTGCAGCCCCCTGGGATGAAGATTTGCTTTCTTTCCTTTCACCAAAATCGTGCGAAGGCAATGAAATTCCGAATTCCACTGCAAATTACAGTAAGGTGTATCCTCTTTCTATATATATATATATGAATTTTTTAATAAAAGCAAAGGCACACTTCATTTAAAATATCAAATACATTTTTTATTTCACATCAAAATATAAACAAATAAAAAATGGTTCAAAACGATCCCTGTAAAGAGAAGAAAATCAAAATATAATTCTTTTATTCTCTGCTTTCATATGAGTATTTCAGAATTTGAACCTTTTACCTTTCTTGCAGGAAACTTGATTGGAAGATTGATTGAACTCAAAGCCGAGTAAATTTGAGAAGCTGGCTGCATTCTCAATCATCTTTGGCTTAAAAAGCAAATTTTTACCATTTCATGGTTTGTGAACCATGAGTTTTGTATGTTTCATATCTGCTTTTACTTTGCGTTAAAGACACTAATGGGAGATCTAAATGAGATTTTTTTACTTTGTAATGCTCCAAACCATTTTACAAGCTGCTGCTTCATAGTGGATATTAGAAGATGCAGATTCTTGCCTCTTCGTTACTCTTCCCTAATGTCTACTTGCCTGTTTTTCTTATTGCAAACAGATCCTTTTGTTCTGGTTGATTCTTCTGCTAGATGACATTATGAATAATTCAAAATTTTCATTTTACCGTTACAATGCGTTGGCAAATCTTTCAATTAAACTTGTGTCTGATTGGCTATTGTGTAAATGGGGCTATTTGGTTTAAAGTATTTAGCAATTAGTGTAATCTATAGTGTAAATCAAACGCAGCGTATTTGCAAGTAAGGAGATTCTTTTTTTTAGTGTTTGAGTGGAACAAAGAAAAATGAAATTTGAAAAATAGTACATTTTAACGATTAAAAAATAGATTGGATAATGAACCAAAAGGAGAGGTTCAATTCAATTGAATTGAGGTCAAACTGAATGATAAGAAATAATAATATTATAAAAAATTAATAAAATTAATATAATATAATATAAATATCAATTAAGAATAACATATTTATACATATATAAGTAAATATATTTATAAGAATAATATTTAATATAATATATAAATAAATTTATAATATTAAAAATTTATATTATTAATTCTTATAATATACATTATAATATATTATCCTAATTTGCAGCCCAACTAACTCAATTAAGATCAAATTCACATTTAAATAATTCATAAAACTTTTTTAGTCCCACATCATAAGAGTAGTTTGAGATAATTGTTTTTAACCCTTTATATAATGTGAAGTACACATTTTTTATCAAACACTTTATGTGAGATATTTGAGATAGCATACATATATTATGGTGTAATTAATCATCATCTTTAATAAACTAAATATCTTATTTTAAAATTTAATTAAAAGAAAATTAAATTTTTTTTTTTATAGAATCGGTCGGTTCTTTCCAACCCGGAACGGTTCAGTGGTTCATTAGTTGAACCGCCAGTTTTTGCCGATTCAAGCTGATTCAATGCATAGCTGATTTTATAAATTGAATCGGACCAACCATCCGACCGGTTTCTATTTAGGGGCCAGCTCTTATATGCATTTAGACATGTGAGTTACGAAATGTTTCTATTTTTTATTTTTTGCTTGATGGAAGTCAAGGCTACGCTTCTAGCTAGATGAGTTTATTTTTGCTTCCACAAAGCTTAGTCGACGCATGTGGAAGAAAATGCGTTTCCCTCTGAAAATAAGTGCATTACAAAGGTAAGAAATGTTACAGAATGCCAAAAATTAAAGGGCATGTGGTCCGTTGGTTTTAGGAAAATCTTTGTCATCCTGAAAACTTTATTGATTATCCAGCATGTGCTCATTGATAAACACATTAAGATTATTGGAGCTTCAGAAGTTGAAGCTCATTATGTCCAAAGCTCTATTTATTTTGCTAACAGATACAAGAAAAGCATAGTCAAACTATTACCAATAAATATATGCTTCTCTTTGGGTTATCTCAATTGAACCACATGAGAGCATTAATTTAGTCTAGATTTGGATAGTTGAATGTAAAAATACTAAGTGATTTGTCCCGCCTCTTCTGTTTTCAATTTTTACTTGAAAATATATTTGAATATCATACTTAATTTTAATTCCTTTTTTATTATGAAGGTTAAAGAGTTGGGTGACTCACAATCATTATTTTGCATATTGAAAGTGAGTTCTTGGTGGGTAATATTTGATGTTCAAAAACTTATGATTGAGTGAGGTTAGGTAAACTCTCATTAAATAGAAGGCTTATAAAACACTAAAACTATTGAATTTAAGCTTCATTTATGACAGCTTTTGTTGAGCTTCCTAGAGCGATTTTCTAGTATAAAATATCTAATTCAAAAAAAAAAAATTGTACAAGAAAGTTATTTTAGAAAGCAATTAAAAAGTTATCACAAATGAAGCATTAGACATTATTTGCGACAACTTATTTACTGCTTAATAAAATAATTTTTTAGTAAAAAAAATAAATTGGAAAAAAATATTAAAAAGTTGCTTTAAAAACTAATAAGAAAGCTATACCAAATGAAGCATTTTCAGATAGCTTTACACCACTATTTTTTTCCTGTTTTTAAGAGATTGTTTAACTAAATTACAAAACAGTAAAAAAGTCATCTCATATTCATAAGTTGAAAAATAGATGGATGTAAAAATATCAATTGATTTTCCTCTTATATATATATACAAGGGATGTTCTAGACATAACATTAACACCCTCTAATTCACTCCTAAAAGATTTGCAAGTAAAAACCAAAAACAAGAAAGCAATAGAGCACATCATGATCGTCTTGCATTTATCAACAATCATTCATAATACATATTTAAGCTGCATCAATCTATCATACAAGAACACTTAAAAATGTGCATCAAACTCATTGTACATATCTTATGATCATCTTAATGGAATCAATTAGATACTCCTAAGGATACAAAAATGTAGTTCACACTTTTAAAAATGGCAAATAAAACATCCACCGCTGGGTCCCACATTCAAATTGACGTGTTACTTACTAATTACACACATTCTACTGTACTAAAAATCAAATTAGAATAAATGCAACCATAATTAATTTACTTGTTGCCCTCTAATTATATTATGTATGTCAAGGAGTGTAGTACTTAGAATCATCAGTGGATGAGTTGCTTGGAGTCATTGGTCTTGATGAGGGACCCACTCGGTGATTTTGAAGGGTTACAAAGGACTCCCTCATTGCAGACATTGCCTCAAAGAAACGAGTGCATGATGCCAAAGCTACTGGGATTGGTCGAAGCATTTCCTTCAAACAAATTAGTCAAAAACATTCAGTACCCGGCCTTGCAAGTTGTACATAAAGAGAAAAAAATTTGTGGGTTGGAATTGATTATGACAACAACATCATTAAGCCTTTATTCCACTATGTGGGATCGGCTACATGAATTCATTTTCTCCATAATGTTCTGTTAAGAGTATGATTCTCATTTAAATCTAATAAAAAAGATTTTTTTTTTTGAAATATTTTCTAACGAAGTCTTTTTTAGGTCATGAAAATAAAGATTTTTGTTTTTATCGACGTATAAGTAAAACCGAAGTTAGAGATGCTTTAAAGAAAATGAAGAGTGGAAAAGCTGTTGGAGCTGATGATATTCCAATAGAGATGTGGAAATGCTTAGGAGATGAAGGAATTTCTTGGTGTATGCCAGATCAGTGGAGAATGAGTGTGTTAATTCCTATTTTTAAGAATAAAGGTGATGCACAGGAGTGTGCGAATTATAGAGGAATTAAGTTAATGTGTCATACTTTAAAACTATGGGAGCGAGTTATGGAGCGTAGGTTGCGGCGTGATACTAATGTTTCTCAAAATCAATTTGGATTCATGCCGGGTAGGTCTACTATGGAAGCCATACATTTATTGAGAGGTTTGATGGAGAAATATAGAGAAAATAAGGATGATCTACATATGATATTTATTGATTTAGAGAAAGCATATGATAAAGTTCCAAGAGAAGTGCTATGGAGAGTTCTTGAAAAGAAATGAGTTAATAACGCTCATATTCAAATCATTAAAGATATGTATGCAGGAGCTATTACTTGTGTTCAAACACAAGGTGGTTTGACCAAGTATTTTCCTATTTCGGTTGGATTACATCAAGGATCAGCCTTAAGTCCATATCTTTTTTGCTTTAGTCATGGATGTTCTCACTAGACATTTGCAAAAGGATGTACCTTGGTGTATGCTTTTTGCTGATGATATTCTTCTTATTGATAAGACTAGAGAGGGAGTTGAAGGTAAACTTGAATTATGGAGGTCAACCTTAGAGTCTAAAGGTTTTCGCTTGAGTAGATCTAAAACAGAATATATGGAGTTTAATTTTAGTAGTAATAGACCTAGTGAGGGGAGTGTGACTTTGGGCGATCAAGTCATTTATAAGAGTACACGTTTTAGATATCTTGGATCTATTGTTCAAAGTGATGGTGAAATTGATGGGGATATTATCAGCAGAATTCAAGTTGGATGGTTGAAGTGGAGGAATGCATTGGGCTTGTTATGTGATAGAAATGTACCCCTCAAACTTAAGGGAAAATTCTATAAGATGGTAGTGAGGCCTGCAATGCTTTATGGTGCCAAATGTTGGCCATTAAAAGAGAAGCATAATACTAAGTTAAGTGTGGTAGAGATGAGGATGCTCAGGTGGATGAGTGGCTTTACCCTTAGAGATAGGATACGAAATGAGTATATACGTGAAAAGGTTGGAGTAGCTCCAGTATAAGATAAGATTTGAGAGAGTCGCTTTAGATGGTTTGGTCACATTAAAAGGCGGCCTTCCGATGACCCGGTTAGGAGAGTAGAGGTATTAGATTTGACTTGTGTTAAGAAAGGTAGGGGTAGACATAAAAAGACTTGGTTAGAAAATATTAGGAATGACCTTTCTTTATTAGATTTAAACGAGAATTTGACTTTTAATAGGACACAATGGAGAAAAATGATTCATGTAGCCGACCCCACGTAGTGGGATAAAGGCTTGATGTTGTTGTTGTTGTTGTTGAAGTCTTTTTTAGGTCTACCTCTACCTTTCTTAACATAGGCGAAATATAATACATCTATTCTCCTAACCGAGCCATTAGAAGGCTGATATTTTATGTGACCAAATCATGTAAGACGACTCTCTCTAATCTTACTTTCCATTGGAGCTACTCCAACATTTTCACATTTATACTTGTTTCACATTTTGTCTACAATAGTAAAGACACCCATACACTTGAGCATTCTCATCTATACAACACTTAATTTTATGCTTTTCTTTTAATGGCTAACATTCTGCGTCATAAAGCTTTACAAGTCTCCCCACCATCTTATAGAATTTTCCCTTAAGTTTGAGGGATACTTTATGAGATTATGAGCATTTTCCAAAGAATTCCCAGAAACGTTGGCATTTCCAACTCTCAAGGGGCAATAATATTAGAACGGGATGAGTAGCTATGGAGGAGAACTGATGGCAAAATTTTTGTTTCACTGGTCATAAGTTTAACATTTTTGTATTCTCTATATACTTCTTTCATAAACTTCGTCTTCTATAACTATTTATTATGCTTCCAACATGACAAGTAGTACGTGTAAACCCAGACATTTTCTTATTCAGCATAAGAGATGTTCATTTCAACTTACCCCCCATACTGACGGTGCTTCCCTAAAATTCTGGCTCCATTGGAAATCAGCAACTGATGCAGTTAAAGCTCCATAGTCACTTGCTGCCTTCAGCAGCAATTCTGAAAATTGTTTCTAAATAAAAACATGCGAAAGACTTAGAGTTGCTGAATTGAGATTCATGTACGGAATAACAAGAATTTTGAAATTACAGGGATAGTAAATGCCTGAAAAAACATTAAAATAACGATGGTGATTTTGATAATTTGGATAGCTCAATATCTAAATGTAATCAAAATAGAACACAATGTCATATGAAATTATTATTTTAAAATGTCAATGAACCAAAACAGTTGGTATTTCTTAATAACATTACATTATATGAAACCCGTGAATGAACCAAGCACACCATAATGCAACTTTCTCAATAAAATCGAGGGAAGATAGTATTACTATATATAGTATAGCTGACAGCAGAAATTTTATTCATTGATGGATGAGGGCCAAAAATACCATCAAAGAAAGAAATCCAAAAGCTTTCCACAATGAATGGAAAAGTTGGATTCCTGAATCCTAGAAGCATAGCAATATGTTCTTCAGTACATACTATATGATATTTAGATAGATTGCAAGCAATACTTCTAAGCCAAAAACTTTGTAGTTGAATGTACAGGTTTGATCCTACAAAAAATAAAATGCTATCATCAATGACACTCAGACTTGCAGAAATTTGAAGAACAAATAGAGCATGTCGTAAAAGGCCTCTAAAGCCTGACCAAATCACATTAAATTCATCAATATTCTTCATTGAATGAAAATCTAGTTAGTCCAGCCAATATGGCCATTCTAACAAAAAGTTTGTAGGCCATATGAAACATTGATTTAATTTCCTTTAAATTAAGTTTTTTATCAAGTAAATAATTGAAATTAGGAAGTTCTGTTCTGGCACCTCTTCTGATTTCTCAGGATCAATCTCAGTACTTATATGTCAGTCATGATGCCTTGCTTCCAAAGGCAAATTTCTTTCCATATTGACAATAGTCCATGAAATAATTGGAATTTTATCAAAATAATTCACAAGGTCATTCAGGCTTGTAACAGGATTAATGATGATGATGATTTTTAAACAAGTATGGCCTTAAGACATTTTTTTAGTTTTAAATTGGATTTCTCCCATGATTTCTTTCAATTGCGCTAAATAGCCATCATTCTAATTTATGATAATTCATATCTATTATAAGTTGGGCTTTAAACATCCTTTGCCCTTTTTTAAGCAAAGCATTAGAAAAAAAAAACATAAACTGAGATTCAGTTCAACATTGTGGCTTAAATTTGACAAAGGCATAACCTTCAAGCTCTAACATCCAAGCTTGAGGTAAAAACAGAGAAATGCAAAAAAACCGAAATTCCAACTCAGGACGCTAGGCATCCAACACAAACTGTAATTAAGAGCTATCAGCAAGATATAAAAAATAAGCGAACATAAGTGCTGATAAGATTTCCCTTAACAAAAAACCATCCATTTTTACAATATATGACCACGGAAAAAAGAATTATTCGTGGTAAAATTCATTCAAAAATATGCCATTGCAATTAAAGAGCCCTGACAATTAAAATTGTGTATTCTTAAAGAAGAAAGCTATAGAAAATAGAATTTATATCTCAGTGTTAAAAAACTATGAAAAAGAATTATTTGTAGTGACTAACTAATTACTTCCAGCATAACCTAAACTAGAAAAAGTAATAGAATAAGAAGAAACGATTAAACTTTAACAAATATAAATTAAGCTAATATAACTTCAACATAAATACCTCATGTAAGAAATGCATGTCTTAAATTTCATAATAACTTCTCATGAAGTTGTTTAAGCCTACACAGGCTTGAAAGGGAAGATGGATTGTTACCTAGTCATGTAGAACTCATCCTGACACAAACAGAAACTCGTTCTGACACAAAGCGAGATCGAAGTACTCAAGATTGAAGCAGGTGAGTCTGAAGCAGTGCACATGAAGACTAGAGAGCGTTTCCTTTATCTACGAGTTGTAGAAGGGTGGCGAAGATTGGAACAAATGTTTTGAACAGATGAAGCAATAAATTTAATAAGCGCTCTCGACTCTTCCAAACTAAAAAAATAAAATAAATTTGATTGAGGTGGCGCCTCAAACTTCCTCAAGGCGTAACACCTCAATGAAGAAAATCATAAGCCTCGGCCAAACCACCAAGACTTAAGCCTCGAGGCGTCTAAGCTACGCCTCGAATCTAGGTGCGCCTCGAGGCGTATGCCTCAAACGACTTTTTAAACCATGATAAAAATGAAATTTGGATCCTAAAAAAGCTCCCATCTAACTCTGAACACAATCATATCACCACCTATTTCGTGTTGTTTGTTCATATAAGGGTAGAAATTTAGTGTACAACTAATGTTACCTATATCCATTTAATCTGCCTTTTCCCACCAATTGTTAGAAATACTATATTCAAATGATGCTTCTTGTCCCCATTTTACATGCCTAAATCAACATAATCAATTGAAATTACCTCATTCTCCTTAGATTCAGACAAGCATTTTGTCCTGTAATCAACATGGGCTTCATTCTAGTTTATCACACATCCATCTCCTCATTCACATGTTACATTCAACTTTTTAGCATGTATTTTTGCCGCCTATAACTTACATTATATAAAGTCATATTAAACATAAAGCATTCTCATATGTTATCACTAATTGATTAAACAATACTTTTTAAAATTTGCTTATTCCTTCAATAGAAAAGAATCAACTTCTCAGCGTTCGGTAGGGAGCGGATGAATTGTTAAAAGTAAAATTCCTACTTTATGAAAACTACAAATAGCTTTAAATATAGAAAGAAATGAAATGAAAACAAAATTTTGGATTTCAACATCTTCTCATTTCTTCGGATGAAAAATACCCAACATTCTCCCAAACATGGATTTAGTTAAAAACTAACATTAAATTGGATTAATTAAATAATTATATTTTAATTAGATGAACATTAGGGATAAAATTAAAGATTTAGATATTGGATAAAACTGATTTATAAAGCTAATTAGGGATAGAATGGGTTCATTAACAGATTGATTATGATAATTAGGGATCTACTTGACTAAAATAAGTATGATAATAAGATATTTAATTAGTCATATATTAGACAATGATGTACCGACACTCCTTTCTAAGGAGGTATATAATGTCTGACACATATCGAATAAGCACACACATCTGACACGGTTCAAAGACATGCATGCGAACACAACAAAAGCGTGTCCAATTAAAATAATTATTTAAAGAAAATTGACCACACGTGTCAGACATATTTGTCCTAAATATTTTATTTAAAATTGTTTAAAATATTATTTCTTATTTCTTAATTATGTTGTAAGTATGTTAGGTCCTCTATAAGCATAGAAGCAAATTCTCCTTGTCAGAGCTGAAAGTTCTACATATCGAGTATAATTAAAGTCCTCTGTCCTCTAATTGATAACTTCAAAGAACCCGATAATGATGGTTGGGTATGAAGGCGACTTGATGTATAGAAAAAACTTATTGATGCATCATCAAAGGAAGGACCTGATCGTGACGTGAAGTATGCAAAATTGAATGATTCTCTAGAGTTAAAGAATGATCAGCTGAAGAGATGTTTTGTCTTGTCATCTCTATAGAAATACCGAAGACTACAAGCAACTGCAAGTGTCTGCAAGTTGCCGTAAGAAAGTCGTTGATCTGCTGCCAACGGAAGGCCCCAATGACATCATTAACCGCACGAAATTGAATGTTTTTTATAAGTTATTATGTAGAACCAAAGAATGAGCTGTTGAAGAAGAAATGATATCTCATTCTATCATCTCTTCAAAAATGTTGGGTTTCCGAAAATATGTCGCACATTCGAGTAAAGATCTAAAGATAGGCTATGTCGTTTGAGTAAAGGTCTGGAGATCAAACCACGTAACTCAACGTTCTATATATACATCAGAAATACATAGAACGAGCCTTTCAAGCATGCCGTCATGGAGCAGTAGGAAAAGCTTCTATGCACCATATGCATATCAAATGCTAGAATGTAACTGAGACATCAAAGATGACCTTGCACTCTGTCTTGTTCGTGCCTTAAGGAGAATATCGTGTGGCGAATTGAAGATGAGGAGAGCCAATAGCACATCAGCCAAGCCTTTAGACTCATCAAATGAGGATACCTCATCTATCACAAAACGACCTCATGTCGTTTAGATGTCCTCATCCAATCTAAACAAGGATCGATTGATTCGTGATTCCGTCCTCCCGAGGAATAAGAAAAGGGAGCCTACATCATAATAATAAGGTGTATCACAGCAGTTGGATAACAATACTACGATTTACTTGTAAGCAAAAGCAGAGAATCAGTAGTAAGGACCATGGATTGTTGAAGAGCAACACCACGCCACCGGATCTGCAACGTTTGTACAGGCAAATAAAATGCATAAACAAAGCCTGAAATAAAGCCCCGCGCATTCAACAGTAATAGTCACCTATACAGTCGGACACCTCTTTTCATTGCATGCAAATATTTTGAAATGCCCTCATACATGCATTGCAACAGGCATGATAGGTTATATAAGTATATTATCCAACAATGCATTTACATGCAGATGTGTCATAGGTGTATAGCCAAGGGCCTTTCCGCATGCATTTGTAGGATGACGAGGATTTCATTCTGGCATGTCTAGTTGGCATTGCTATTGCATTTTAAAAAGACCTTCATCATGCATTTGTAGGATGCCAAGTTCATTCTAGTATGTTCATTTGGCATTGCTATTGCATTTCAAAATGTCCTCTGATGTGTATCTGAAGGATGTTGAGGATTTCATTCTAACATGTGACTCTGACACTGTTATTACATTTCAAAATAGCCTCATACATGCATTGTAGGATGCTGAGAGTTTCATTCTAGTATATCCAATTGATATTTCTATTGCATTCCAAAAATCGTCCTCCGACACATACTTGTAGTATGCAGAGGGTTTCACTCCAGTGTGTCATTCGACATCACAATTGTATTTCAAAAATCATATCATGTACACACATGAGTGCATCGTGCGAAATGCATCCAACGTCATATACCCACGTAGGCCCTGCCGAGCGTGTTATAGGTACAAATGTGACATCTAAGAATGTTGAGCAGGTTAAAAAATAAATTTAGATTTGAACCTGATTCTTTGCCAACAAGTAGACAGAGTCAACAAAGTTCAATGAACAAAAATGAAAATATCCCATGAACTCCCCGATGATGGCCCGGGATGATGAAACCATAGGAACTTTATCTGGCTCATCATCACTCTCCCAACTTGCTTTAAATGCAAGATGGTGAACTTTTTAATTTCAAATATTAAAATTTTCAAATACCAATGCTACTACTATATGCTAGATATCACATATCCACTGATACGATGTATCTGATCGACAACTAGCCTTAATCAAAAGTTCTCTCTCATTATCGGGAGGGATAATTAACTATAGGGACTTGTGCCTATAGGAAACCAGAACTCATATCATAAAGTCATCGCAAAATGAGGGCGAAATCTTTGGGTAGTGTCTTATTTCAAACCCAATCTTCTTATGAAAATTTATCCTGGAACTTAATCTGTTAAAACTCCCACGAAAGAAGGGGAGGCCGGGGCACGAATTTTCGGAGCCCACAATGGTATTGAACAATACTTAAATAATTATTATCCAACCAACTAACACAAATTTGAGAAAAAACTAATCATGATGCAATTGAATCTTTACATCTCAATAGTCTTATGTATATCAAAAAAGAATCAAAATTAGCAATCAAATCCCAAATACAAAAACAGCAAGTTCATAATCAACAAATTCAAGATTCCAAACAATGTGCAAAAAATTGTTCTATTTTAATAAATAGCATAGAAACAAGTCCCAATAGCCTTAACAGTGTCAGAATCAACGGAGAGCTATTCAACAATCTGTTAGGCTGGCCTAAGGGGGGCCAGTTGAACCGGTCCATCCAGGACCGGTTCAGGTCTATCATAGGCGAGGCAAGGCTTGGGCGGAACCAGGTAAAGACAGAGAGAAGAGGGGGGCGGCTGGTGTGTGGGGCCCACACACTAATTAGTGATGGGTTGGAGGAAATTTTGAAATTAAGGGTTTTTTAGGGAATTAGTAATTATTCTTTTGCTTTAATTACTTTCTTCTTATTAGGGTTAGAGTTATCTTGAATTTGGAGGCTGAATTTGAGATTGGGGTTTTGTTTTTGGGCTTTAGGCTTTGGCTAGAGATTTGGAGAGTTGAATATTCCTCTTGAATCAAAGATTCATTGTATCGGGTTGTTTTTTTTTCTCTACTATTGAATTTCAAGTGTTTTCTTCCTGATTTTCCCACTGGTTTGGTAAAAAATTGCTGGTTACAGCAGGATTTCTAGCTGAAACTGCTGTTAACAGCAGAAATTCAGCCTGTTATCCACTATCCAATGGAGAAAAATGATTCATGTAGCCGACCCCACGGTGTGGATAAAGGCTTGATGTTGTTGTTGTTGTTGTTGAAGTCTTTTTTAGGTCTACCTACCTTTCTTAACATAGCGAAATATAATACATCTATTCTCCTAACCGAGCCATTAGAAGGCTGATATTTTATGTGACCAAATCAGTAAGACGACCTCTCTAATCTTACTTTCCATTGGAGCTACTCCAACATTTTCACATTAATTTGTTTCACATTTTGTCTACAATAGTAAAGACACCCATACACTTGAGCATTCTCATCTTACAAACACTTAATTTTATGCTTTTCTTTTAATGGCTAACATTCTGCGTCATAAAGCTTTACAATCTCCCCACCATCTTATAGAATTTCCCTTAAGTTTGAGGGATACTTTATGAGATTATGAGCATTTTCCAAAGAATTCCCAGAAACGTTGGCATTTCCAACTCTCAAGGGGCAATAATATTAAAACGGGAATGAGTAGCTATGGAGGAGAACTGATGGCAAAATTTTTGTTTCACTGGTCATAAGTTTAACATTTTGTATTCTCTATATACTTCTTTCATAAACTTCGTCTTCTATAACTATTTATTATGCTTCCAACATGACAAGTAGTACGTGTAAACCAGACATTTCTTATCAGCATAAGAGATGTTCATTTCAACTTACCCCCCATACTGACGGTGCTTCCCTAAAATTCTGGCTCCATTGGAAATCAGCAACTGATGCAGTTAAAGCTCCTTATTCACTTGCTGCCTTCAGCAGCAATTCTGAAAATTGTTTCTAAATAAAAACATGCGAAAGACTTAGAGTTGCTGAATTGAGATTCATGTACGGAATAACAAGATTTTGAATTACAGGGATAGTAAATGCCTGAAAAAACATTAAAATAACGATGGTGATTTTGATAATTTGGATAGCTCAATATCTAAATGTAATCATAATAGAACAGAATGTCATATGAAATTATTATTTTAAAATGTCAATGAACCAAAACAGTTGGTATTTCTTAATAACATTACATTATATGAAAACCCGTGAATGAACCAAGCACACCATAATGCAACTTTCTCAATAAAATCGAGGGAAGATAGTATTACTATATATAGTATAGCGACAGCAGAAATTTTTTCATTGATGGATGAGGGCCAAAAATACCATCAAAGAAAGAAATCCAAAGCTTTCCACAATGAATGGAAAAGTTGGATTCCTGACCTAGAAGCAAAGCATATGTCTTCAGTACATACTATATGATATTTAGATAGATTGCAAGCAATACTTCTAAGCCAAAAACTTTGTAGTTGAATGTACAGGTTTGATCCTACAAAAAATAAAATGCTATCATCAATGACACTCAGACTTGCAGAAATTTGAAGAACAAATAGAGCATGTCGTAAAAGGCCTCTAAAGCCGACCAAATCACATTAAATTCATCAATATTCTTCATTGAATGAAAATCAGTTAGTGCCAGCCAATATGGCCATTCTAACAAAAAGTTTGTAGGCCATATGAAACATTGATTTAATTTCCTTTAAATAAGTTTTTTATCAAGTAAATAATTGAAATTAGGAAGTTCTGTTCTGGCACCTCTTCTGATTTCTCAGGATCAATCTCAGTACTTATATGTCAGTCATGATGCCTTGCTTCCAAAGGCAAATTTCTTTCCATATTGACAATAGTCCATGAAATAATTGGAATTTTATCAAAATAATTCACAGGTCATTCAGGCTTGTAACAGGATTAATGATGATGAGATTTTTAAACAAGTATGGCCTTAAGACATTTTTTAGTTTTAAATTGGATTTCTCCATGATTTCTTTCAATTGCGCTAAATACCTTCATTCTAATTATGATAATTCATATCTATTATAAGTTGGGCTTTAAACACCTTTGCCCTTTTTTAAGCAAAGCATTAGAAAAAAAAAACATAAACTGAGATTCAGTTCAACATTGTGGCTTAAATTAGCAAAGGCATAACCTTCAAGCTCAAACATCCAAGCTTGAGGTAAAAACAGAGAAATGCAAAAAAACCGAAATTCCAACTCAGGACGCTAGGCATCCAACACAAACTGTAATTAAGAGCTATCAGCAAGATATAAAAAATAAGCGAACATAAGTGCTGATAAGATTTCCCTTAACAAAAAACCACCATTTTTACAATATATGACCACGGAAAAAAGAATTATTCGTGGTAAATTCATTCAAAAATATGCCTTGCAATTAAAGAGCCCTGACAATTAAAATTGTGTATTCTTAAAGAAGAAAGCTATAGAAAATAGAATTTATTCTCAGTGTTAAAAAACTATGAAAAAGAATTATTGTAGTGACTAACTAATTACTTCCAGCATAACCTAAACTAGAAAAAGTAATAGAATAAGAAGAAACGATTAAACTTTAACAAATATAAATTAAGCTAATATAACTTCAACATAAATACCTCATGTAAGAAATGCTGTCTTAAATTTCATAATAACTTCTCATGAAGTTGTTTAAGCCTAACAGGCTTGAAAGGGAAGATGGATTGTTACCTAGTCATGTGAACTCATCCTGACACAAACAGAAACTCGTTCGACACAAAGCGAGATCGAAGTACTCAAGTTTGAAGCAGGTGAGTCTGAAGCAGTGCACATGAAGACTAGAAGAGCGTTTCCTTTATCTACGAGTTGTAGAAGGGTGGCGAAGATTGGAACAAATGTTTTGAACAGTGAAGCAATAAATTTAATAAGCGCTCTCGACTCTTCCAAACTAAAAAAATAAAAAAATGATTGAGGTGGCGCCTCAAACTTCCTAGGCGTAACACCTCAATGAAAGAAATCATAAGCCTCGGCCAACCACCAAGACTTAGCCTCGAGGCTTCTAAGCTACGCCTCGAATCTAGGTGCGCCTCGAGGCGTATGCCTCAAACGACTTTAAAACCATGATAAAAATGAAATTTGGATCCTAAAAAAGCTCCCATCTAACTCTGAACACAATCATATCACCACCTATTTCGTGTTGTTGTTTCATATAAGGGTAAAATTTAGTGTACAACTAATGTTACCTATATCCATTTAATCTGCCTTTTTCCCACCAATTGTTAGAAATACTAATTCAAATGATGCTTCTTGTCCCCATTTTACTGCCTAATCAACATAACAATTGAAATTACCTCATTCTCCTTAGATTCAGAACAGCATTTTGTCCTGTAATCAACATGGGCTTCATTCTAGTTTATCACACATCCATCTCCTCATTCACATGTTCATTCAACTTTTTAGCATGTATTTTTGCCGCCTAAAACTTACATTATATAAAGTCATATTAAACATAAAGCATTCTCATATGTTATCACTAATTGATTAAACATACTTTTTAAAATTTGCTTATTCCCTTCAATAGAAAAGAATCAACTTCTCAGCGTTCGGTAGGGAGCGGATGAATGTTAAAAGTAAAATTCCTACTTTATGAAAAACTACAAATAGCTTTAATATAGAAATGAAATGAAAACAAAATTTTGGATTTCAACATCTTCTCATTTCTTCGGATGAAAATACCCAACATTCTCCCAAACTGGATTTAGTTAAAAACTACATTAAATTGGATTAATTAAATAATTATATTTTAATTAGATGAACATTAGGGATAAATTAAAGATTTAGATATTGGATAAAACTGATTTATAAAGCTAATTAGGGATAGAATGGGTTCATTAACAGATTGATTATGATAATTAGGGATCTACTTGACTAAAATAAGTATGATAATAAGAATTTTAATTAGTCATATATAGACATGATGTACGACACTCCTTTCTAAGGAGGTATATATGTCTGACACATATCGAATAAGCACACACATCTGACACGGTTCAAAGACATGCATGCGAACACAACAAAAGCGTGTCCAATTAAAATAAATTTAAAGAAAATTGACCACACGTGTCAGACATATTTGTCCTAAATATTTTATTTAAAATTGTTTAAAATATTATTTCTTATTTCTTAATTATGTTGTAAGTAGTTAGGTCCTCTATAAGCATAGAAGCAAATTCTCCTTGTCAGAGCTGAAAGTTCTACATTCGAGTATAATTAAAGTCCTCTGTCCTCTAATTGATAACTTCAAAGAACCCGATAAGATGGTTGGGTATGAAGGCGACTTGATGTATAGAAAAAACTTATTGATGCATCACAAAGAGGACCTGATCGTGACGTGAAGTATGCAAAATTGAATGATTCTCTAGAGTTAAAGAATGATCAGCTGAAGAATGTTTTTGTCTTGTCATCTCTATAGAAATACAAGACTACAAGCAACTGCAAGTGTCTGCAAGTTGCCGTAAGAAAGTCGTTGATCTGCTGCCACGGAAGGCCCCAATGACATCATTAACCGCACGAAATTGAATGTTTTTTTAAGTTATTATGTAGAACCAAAGAATGAGCTGTTGAAGAAGAAATGATATCTCATTTCTATCATCTCTTCAAAAATGTTGGTTTCCGAAAATATGTCGCACATTCGAGTAAAGATCTAAAGATAGGCTCATGTCGTTTGAGTAAAGGTCTGGAGATCAAACCGTAACTCAACGTTCTATATATACATCAGAAATACATAGAACGAGGACACCTTATCAAGCAAAATTTTTTAGTAAAAAAATAAATTGGAAAAAAATATTAAAAAGTTGCTTTAAAAACTAATAAGAAAGCTATACCAAATGAAGCATTTTCAGATAGCTTTACACCACTATTTTTTTCCTGTTTTTAAGAGATTGTTTAACTAAATTACAAAACAGTAAAAAAGTCATCTCATATTCATAAGTTGAAAATAGATGGATGTAAAAATATCAATTGATTTTCCTCTTTTATATATACAATGGGATGTTCTAGACATAACATTAACACCCTCTAATTCACTCCTAAAAGATTTGCAAGTAAAAACCAAAACAAGAAAGCAATAGAGCACATCATGATCGTCTTGCATTTATCAACAATCATTCATAATACATATTTAAGCTGCATCAATCTATCATACAAGAACACTTAAAAATGTGCATCAAACTCATTGTACATATCTTATGATCATCTTAATGGAATCAATTAGATACTCCTAAGGATACAAAAATGTAGTTCACACTTTTAAAAATGGCAAATAAAACATCCACCGCTGGGTCCCACATTCAAATTGACGTGTTACTTACTAATTACACACATTCTACCGTACTAAAAATCAAATTAGAATAAATGCAACCATAATTAATTTACTTGTTGCCCTCTAATTATGTATGTCAAGGAGTGTAGTACTTAGAATCATCAGTGGATGAGTTGCTTGGAGTCATTGGTCTTGATGAGGGACCCACTCGGTGATTTTGAAGGGTTACAAAGGACTCCCTCATTGCAGACATTGCCTCAAAGAAACGAGTGCATGATGCCAAAGCTACTGGGATTGGTCGAAGCATTTCCTTCAAACAAATTAGTCAAAAACATTCAGTACCCGGCCTTGCAAGTTGTACATAAAGAGAAAAAAATTTGTGGGTTGGAATTGATTATGACAACAACATCATTAAGCCTTTATCCCACTATGTGGGATCGGCTACATGAATTCATTTTCTCCATAATGTTCTGTTAAGAGTATGATTCTCATTTAAATCTAATAAAAAAAGATTTTTTTTTAAATATTTTCTAACGAAGTCTTTTTTAGGTCATGAAAATAAAGATTTTTGTTTTTATCGGCGTATAAGTAAAACCGAAGTTAGAGATACTTTAAAAAAAATGAAGAGTGGAAAAGCTATTGGAGCTGATGATATTCCAATAGAGATGTGGAAATGCCTAGGAGATGAAGGAATTTCTTGGTGTATGCCAGATCAGTGGAGAATGAGTGTGTTAATTCCTATTTTTAAGAATAAAAGTGATGCACAGGAGTGTGCGAATTATAGAGGAATTAAGTTAATGTGTCATACTTTAAAACTATGAGAGCGAGTTATGGAGCGTAGGTTGCGGCGTGATACTAATGTTTCTCAAAATCAATTTGGATTCATGCCGGGTAGGTCTACTATGGAAGCCATACATTTATTGAGAGGTTTGATGGAGAAATATAGAGAAAATAAGGAGGATCTACATATGATATTTATTGATTTAGAGAAAGCATATGATAAAGTTCCAAGAAAAGTGCTATGGAGAGTTCTTGAAAAGAAATGAGTTAATAACGCTTATATTCAAATCATTAAAGATATGTATGCAGGAGCTATTACTTGTGTTCAAACACAAGGTGGTTTGACCAAGTATTTTCCTATTTCGGTTGGATTACATCAAGGATCAGCCTTAAGTCCATATCTTTTTGCTTTAGTCATGGATGTTCTCACTAGACATTTGCAAAAGGATGTACCTTGGTGTATGCTTTTTGCTGATGATATTCTTCTTATTGATAAGACTAGAGAGGGAGTTGAAGGTAAACTTGAATTATGGAGGCTAACCTTAGAGTCTAAAGGTTTTCGCTTGAGTAGATCTAAAACAGAATATATGGAGTTTAATTTTAGTAGTAATAGACCTAGTGAGGGGAGTGTGACTTTGGGCGATCAAGTCATTTATAAGAGTACACGTTTTAGATATCTTGGATCTATTGTTCAGAGTGATGGTGAAATTGATGGGGATATTATCAGCAGAATTCAAATTGGATGGTTGAAGTGGAGGAATGCATCGGGCTTGTTATGTGATAGAAATGTACCCCTCAAACTTAAGGGAAAATTTTAAGATGGTAGTGAGGCCTGCAATGCTTTATGGTGCCAAATGTTGGCCATTAAAAGAGAAGCATAATACTAAGTTAAGTGTGGCAGAGATGAGGATGCTCAGGTGGATGAGTGGCTTTACCCTTAGAGATAGGATACGAAATGAGTATATACGTGAAAAGGTTGGAGTAGCTCCAGTATAAGATAAGATTAGAGAGAGTCGCCTTAGATGGTTTGGTCACATTAAAAGGCGGCCTTCCGATGACCCGGTTAGGAGAGTAGAGGTATTAGATTTGACTTGTGTTAAGAAAGGTAGGGGTAGACATAAAAAGACTTGGTTAGAAAATATTAGGAATGACCTTTCTTTATTAGATTTAAACGAGAATTTGACTTTTAATAGGACACAATGGAGAAAAATGATTCATGTAGCCGACCCCACGTAGTGGGATAAAGGCTTGATGTTGTTGTTGTTGTTGTTGAAGTCTTTTTTAGGTCTACCTCTACATTTCTTAACATAGGCGAAATATAATACATCTATTCTCCTAACCGAGCCATTAGAAGGCTGATATTTTATGTGACCAAATCATGTAAGGCGACTCTCTCTAATCTTACTTTCCATTGGAGCTACTCCAACATTTTCACATTTATACTCGTTTCACATTTTGTCTACAATAGTAAAGACACCCATACACTTGAGCATTCTCATCTATACAACACTTAATTTTATGCTTTTCTTTTAATGGCTAACATTCTGCGTCATAAAGCTTTACAAGTCTCCCGACCATCTTATAGAATTTTCCCTTTAAGTTTGAGGGATACTTTATGAGATTATGAGCATTTTCCAAAGAATTCCCAGAAACGTTGGCATTTCCAACTCTCAAGGGGCAATAATATTAGAACGGGATGAGTAGCTATGGAGGAGAACTGATGGCAAAATTTTTGTTTCACTGGTCAAAAGTTTAACATTTTTGTATTCTCTATATACTTCTTTCATAAACTTTCGTCTTCTATAACTATTTATTATGCTTCCAACATGACAAGTAGTACGTGTAAACCCAGACATTCTCTTATTCAGCATAAGAGATGTTCATTTCAACTTACCCCCATACTGACGGTGCTTCCCTAAAATTCTGGCTCCATTGGAAATCAGCAACTGATGCAGTTAAAGCTCCATAGTCACTTGCTGCCTTCAGCAGCAATTCTGAAAATTGTTTCTAAATAAAAACATGCGAAAGACTTAGAGTTGCTGAATTGAGATTCATGTACGGAATAACAAGAATTTTGAAATTACAGGGATAGTAAATGCCTGAAAAAACATTGAAAATAACAAAAAGGAAGATCGATGGTGATTTTGATAATTTGGATAGCTCAATATCTAAATGTAATCAAAATAGAACAGAATGTCATATGAAATTATTATTTTAAAATGTCAATGAACCAAAACAGTTGGTATTTCTTAATAACATTACATTATATGAAACCCGTGAATGAACCAAGCACACCATAATGCAACTTTCTCAATAAAATCGAGGGAAGATAGTATTACTATATATAGTATAGCTGACAGCAGAAATTTTATTCATTGATGGATGAGGGCCAAAAATACCATCAAAGAAAGAAATCCAAAAGCTTTCCACAATGAATGGAAAAGTTGGATTCCTGAATCCTAGAAGCATAGCAATATGTTCTTCAGTACATACTATATGATATTTAGATAGATTGCAAGCAATACTTCTAAGCCAAAAACTTTGTAGTTGAATGTACAGGTTTGATCCTACAAAAAATAAAATGCTATCATCAATGACACTCAGACTTGCAGAAATTTGAAGAACAAATAGAGCATGTCGTAAAAGGCCTCTAAAGCCTGACCAAATCACATTAAATTCATCAATATTCTTCATTGAATGAAAATCTAGTTAGTCCAGCCAATATGGCCATTCTAACAAAAAGTTTGTAGGCCATATGAAACATTGATTTAATTTCCTTTAAATTAAGTTTTTTATCAAGTAAATAATTGAAATTAGGAAGTTCTGTTCTGGCCCCTCTTCTGATTTCTCAGGATCAATCTCAGTACTTATATGTCAGTCATGATGCCTTGCTTCCAAAGGCAAATTTCTTTCCATATTGACAATAGTCCATGAAATAATTGGAATTTTATCAAAATAATTCACAAGGTCATTTAGGCTTGTGACAGGATTAATGATGATGATGATTTTTAAACAAGTATGGCCTTAAGACTTTTTTTTAGTTTTAAATTGGATTTCTCCCATGATTTCTTTCAATTGCGCTAAATAGCCATCATTCTAATTTATGATAATTCATATCTATTATAAGTTGGGCTTTAAACATCCTTTGCCCAATTTTAAGCAAAGCATTAGAAAAAAAAAACATAAACTGAGATTCAGTTCAACATTGTGGCTTAAATTTGACAAAGGCATAACCTTCAAGCTCTAACATCCAAGCTTGAGGTAAAAACAGAGAAATGCAAAAAAACCGAAATTCCAACTCAGGACGCTAGGCATCAAACACAAACTGTAATTAAGAGCTATCAGCAAGATATAAAAAATAAGCGAACATAAGTGCTGATAAGATTTCCCTTAACAAAAACCATCCATTTTTACAATATATGACCACGGAAAAAAGAATTATTCGTGGTGAAATTCATTAAAAAATATGCCATTGCAATTAAAGAGCCCTGACAATTAAAATTGTGTATTCTTAAAGAAGAAAGCTATAGAAAATAGAATTTATATCTCAGTGTTAAAAAACTATGAAAAAGAATTATTTGTAGTGACTAACTAATTACTTCCGGCATAACCTAAACTAGAAAAAGTAATAGAATAAGAAGAAACGATTAAACTTTAACAAATATAAATTAAGCTAATATAATTTCAACATAAATACCTCATGTAAGAAATGCATGTCTTAAATTTCATAATAACTTCTCATGAAGTTGTTTAAGCCTACACAGGCTTGAAAGGGAAGATGGATTGTTACCTAGTCATGTAGAACTCATCCTGACACAAACAGAAACTCGTTCTGACACAAAGCAAGATCGAAGTACTCAAGATTGAAGCAGGTGAGTCCGAAGCAGTGCACATGAAGCCTAGAGAGCGTTTCCTTTATCTACGAGTTGTAGAAGGGTGGCGAAGATTGGAACAAATGTTTTGAACAGATGAAGCAATAAATTTAATAAGCGCTCTCGACTCTTCCAAACTAAAAAAATAAAATAAATTTGATTGAGGTGGCGCCTCAAACTTCCTCAAGGCGTAACACCTCAATGAAGAAAATCATAAGCCTCGGCCAAACCACCAAGACTTAAGCCTCGAGGCGTCTAAGCTACGCCTCGAATCTAGGTGCGCCTCGAGGCGTATGCCTCAAACGACTTTTTAAACCATGATAAAAATGAAATTTGGATCGTAAAAAAGCTCCCATCTAACTCTGAACACAATCATATCACCACCTATTTCGTGTTGTTTGTTCATATAAGGGTAGAAATTTAGTGTACAACTAATGTTACCTATATCCATTTAATCTGCCTTTTTCCCACCAATTGTTAGAAATACTATATTCAAATGATGCTTCTTGTCCCCATTTTACATGCCTAAATCAACATAATCAATTGAAATTACCTCATTCTCCTTGGATTCAGACAAGCATTTTGTCCTGTAGTCAACATGGGCTTCATTCTAGTTTATCACACATCCATCTCCTCATTCACATGTTACATTCAACTTTTTAGCATGTATTTTTGCCGCCTATAACTTACATTATATAAAGTCATATTAAACATAAAGCATTCTCATATGTTATCACTAATTGATTAAACAATACTTTTTAAAATTTGCTTATTCCCTTCAATAGAAAAGAATCAACTTCTCAGCGTTCGGTAGGGAGCGGATGAATTGTTAAAAGTAAAATTCCTACTTTATGAAAACTACAAATAGCTTTAAATATAGAAATGAAATGAAAACAAAATTTTGGATTTCAACATCTTCTCATTTCTTCGGATGAAAATACCCAACATTCTCCCAAACATGGATTTAGTTAAAAACTAACATTAAATTGGATTAATTAAATAATTATATTTTAATTAGATGAACATTAGGGATAAATTAAAGATTTAGATATTGGATAAAACTGATTTATAAAGCTAATTAGGGATAGAATGGGTTCATTAACAGATTGATTATGATAATTAGGGATCTACTTGACTAAAATAAGTATGATAATAAGATATTTAATTAGTCATATATTAGACAATGATGTACCGACACTCCTTTCTAAGGAGGTATATAATGTCTGACACATATCGAATAAGCACACACATCTGACACGGTTCAAAGACATGCATGCGAACACAACAAAAGCGTGTCCAATTAAAATAATATTTAAAGAAAATTGACCACACGTGGCAGACATATTTGTCCTAAATATTTTATTTAAAATTGTTTAAAATATTATTTCTTATTTCTTAATTATGTTGTAAGTATGTTAGGTCCTCTATAAGCATAGAAGCAAATTCTCCTTGTCAGAGCTGAAAGTTCTACATATCGAGTATAATTAAAGTCCTCTGTCCTATAATTGATAACTTCAAAGAACCCGATAATGATGGTTGGGTATGAAGGCGACTTGATGTATAGAAAAAACTTATTGATGCATCATCAAAGGAAAGACCTGATCGTGACGTGAAGTATGCAAAATTGAATGATTCTCTAGAGTTAAAGAATGATCAGCTGAAGAGATGTTTTATCTTGTCATCTCTATAGAAATACCGAAGACTACAAGCAACTGCAAGTGTCTGCAAGTTGCCGTAAGAAAGTCGTTGATCTGCTGCCAACGGAAGGCCCCAATGACATCATTAACCGCACGAAATTGAATGTTTTTTATAAGTTATTATGTAGAACCAAAGAATGAGCTGTTGAAGAAGAAATGATATCTCATTCTATCATCTCTTCAAAAATGTTGGGTTTCCGAAAATATGTCGCACCATTCGAGTAAAGATCTAAAGATAGGCTACGTCGTTTGAGTAAAGGTCTGGAGATCAAACCTCGTAACTCAACGTTCTATATATGCATCAGAAATACATAGAACGAGCCTTTCAAGCATGTCGTCATGGAGCCGTAGGAAAAGCTTCTATGCACCATATGCATATCAAATGCTAGAATGTAACTGAGACATCAAAGATGACCTTGCACTCTGTCTTGTTCGTGCCTTAAGGAGAATATCGTGTGGCGAATTGAAGATGAGGAGAGCCAATAGCACATCAACCAAGCCTTTAGTCTCATCAAATGAGGATACCTCATCTATCACAAAACGACCTCATGTCGTTTAGATGTCTCATCCAATCTAAACAAGGATCAATTGATTCGTGATTCCGTCCTCCCGAGGAATAAGAAAAGGGAGCCTACATCATAATAATAAGGTGTATCACAGCAGTTGGATAACAATACTACGATTTACTTGTAAGCAAAAGCAGAGAATCAGTAGTAAGGACCATGGATTGTTGAAGAGCAACACCACGCCACCGGATCTGCAACATTTGTACAGGCAAATAAAATGCATAAACAAAGCCTGAAATAAAGCCCCGCGCATTCAACAGTAATAGTCACCTATACAGTCGGACACCCCTTTTCATTGCATGCAAATATTTTGAAATGCTCTCATACATGCATTGCAACAGGCATGATAGGTTATATAAGTATATTATCCAACAATGCATTTACATGCAGATGTGTCATAGGTGTATAGCCAAGGGCCTTTCCGCATGCATTTGTAGGATGACGAGGATTTCATTCTGGCATGTCTAGTTGGCATTGCTATTGCATTTTAAAAAGACCTTCATCATGCATTTGTAGGATGCCAAGTTCATTCTAGCATGTTCATTTGGCATTGCTATTGCATTTCAAAATGTCCTCTGATGTGTATCTGAAGAATGTTGAGGATTTCATTCTAACATGTGACTCTGACACTGTTATTACATTTCAAAATAGCCTCATACATGCATTTGTAGGATGCTGAGAGTTTCATTCTAGTATATCCAATTGACATTTCTATTGCATTCCAAAAATCGTCCTCCGACACATACTTGTAATATGCAGAGGGTTTCACTCCGGTGTGTCATTCGACACCACAATTGTATTTCAAAAATCATATCATGTACACACATGAGTGCATCGTGCGAAATGCATCCAACGTCATATACCCACGTAGGCCCTGCCGAGCGTGTTATAGGTACAAATGTGACATCTAAGAATGTTGAGCAGGTTAAAAAATAAATTTAGATTCGAACCCGATTCTTTGCCAACAAGTAGACAGAGTCAACAAAGTTCAATGAACAAAAATGAAAATATCCCATGAACTCCCCGATGATGGCCCGGGATGATGAAACCATAGGAACTTTATCTGGCTCATCATCACTCTCCCAACTTGCTTTAAATGCAAGATGGTGAACTTTTTAATTTCAAATATTAAAATTTTCAAATACCAATGCTACTACTATATGCTAGATATCACATATCCACTGATACGATGTATTTGATCGACAACTAGCCTTAATCAAAAGTTCTCTCTCATTATCGGGAGGGATAATTAACTATAGGGACTTGTGCCTATAGGAAACCAGAACTCATATCATAAAGTCATCGCAAAATGAGGGCGAAATCTTTGGGTAGTGTCTTATTTCAAACCCAATCTTCCTTATGAAAATTTATCCTGGAACTTAATCTGTTAAAACTCCCGCGAAAGAAGGGGAGGCCGGGGAACGAATTTTCGGAGCCCACAATGGTATTGAACAATACTTAAATAATTATTATCCAACCAACTGACACAAATTTGAGAAAAAACTAATCATGATGCAATTGAATCTTTACATCTCAATAGTCTTATGTATATCAAAAAAGAATCAAAATTAGCAATCAAATCCCAAATACAAAAACAGCAAGTTCATAATCAACAAATTCAAGATTCCAAACAATGTGCAAAAAATTGTTCTATTTTAATAAATAGCATAGAAACAAGTCCCAATAGTCTTAGCAGTGTCAGAATCAACGGAGAGCTATTCAACAATCTGTTAGGCTGGCCTAAGGGGGGCCGGTTGAACCGGTCCATCTAGGACCTGTTCAGGTCTATCATAGGCGAGGCAAGGCTTGGGCGGAACCAGGTAAAGACAGAGAGAAGAGGGGGGCGGCTGGTGTGTGGGGCCCACACACTAATTAGTGATGGGTTGGAGGAAATTTTGAAATTAAGGGTTTTTTAGGGAATTAGTAATTATTCTTTTGCTTTAAATACTTTCTTCTTGTTAGGGTTAGAGTTATCTTGAATTTGGAGGCTGAATTTGAGATTGGGGTTTTGTTTTTGGGCTTTAGGCTTTGTCTAGAGATTTGGAGAGTTGAATATTCCTCTTGAATCAAAGATTCATTGTATCGGGTTGTTTCTTTTCATTCTACTATTGAATTTCAAGTGTTTTCTTCCTGATTTTCCCTCTGGTTTGGTAAAAAATTGCTGGTTACAGCAGGATTTCTAGCTGAAACTGCTGTTAACAGCAGAAATTCAGCCTGTTATCCACTATTTTGGGGTTGTTTCCTAACAAATTGGTATCAAAGCATTGTCGATCCAAGGGTTATCAATGGCCGGAAGGAAGGTTGAAGTCTTGGAGGGAGAACTTGGACAACTAAAGTCAGATTTCGAGGAGAAAACTCACTGATTTTCAGAAGCAGTTGCATCCATCCATGAAAAGATGGATGGAAGGTTCGCCGCCTTGGAAAACCTAATGAAGAAGATGCTTGAAGACAAACAAAATCCGGCGACATCTGAAGCAAAGGAGACCACCGGAAGTCATGGGAGAGGAGGAAATCCTAACCCGTTTAGGGGGAGGGAAAATCCAGAAGTGGAGATCCTGGAGGGAGATGATGGAATGCCCCGCTAGAACTACTTTCTAGGGAGGAGATGAGTATGGGCTACGAAAGGAGGGGTGCTGATTATGTAGGGAGAAGGGATGATTTCTACCGCCGGGGTGCTGATTTTGAAAGAGGAAGAGGGGAATGTGATGAAGGATTTGGGTATGATCGTCGGAGGGAAGATCTTGACAACTGGAAAACACCTCCTCTTCGGGGAATGGGAGGTTTTGGAGGATTCAGTGGTAACGGGGGTGGCCCGAAGGTGAGGAAGCTGAAGATGCCCTTCTTTGAGGGCAAGGATGCACATGGTTGGATCTACAAGGTGGAACGATATTTTGCAGTCAACAGAATGATAGACGAAGAGAAATTGACAGCTGCAGTACTATGCTTAGAAGGGAAGGCACTGGCATGGTACCAGTGGCGGGACATGAGGCGACCCATTCGGAGCTGGAGGGAGTTCAAGGACTTCTTATTAGAATGTTTCTGAACCAGTAGGGTAGAGGACTTCTATGAGCAGTTTTTTGCTCTAATGCAGGAGGGAATAGTGACAGAGTACCGTGATAGGTTCGAGTACCTTGCTAGTAGGCTGGATCGACTCTAAGAGAAAGTACTAGAAGGGAATTTTATGAAAGGGCTTAAACCGGATATCCGAGCAGCGTTTAGGGTGATGAGGCCACGAGACTTGGGGGAAGCCATGGAGCTACACAGTTGGTGGAGGACGAGAAGTATCTAGAAGGGGGCTAGGGGGAGCAACTCAAGGGGGTCATATATGATGACCACCACCTTCTTAGCTCCCAAAGGGCCTGCACCAGGGAGTTTGAGAGAGGTACCAAGGGAGAAAGCTGGAGGAGGGGGAATTTTAAGAAGCTTACTGAGAAAGAGATACAGGAGAAGAAGGCTAGGAGGCTGTGTTACAGATGTGATGAGTACGTGCCAGAGCATAGGTGTAAGGATCGAACTCTTCAGGTTCTCACCATCTATGATGATGAGGAAACTGAAGAGGGAGGTGAGAGCTGGATAGTGGATGAGGAGGAAGAGAAGTTACATCTGGACGTTGCAGAAGTCTCTCTAAACTTTGTGGTGGGATTTATCCTGAATCACACCAAAAAAGTGAGAGGAGAAATAGCTAACCGAGAGGTATTGGTGCTGATCGATAGTGGGGCTACCCACAAATTTATCTCTAATCAGATTGTAAATATGTTGGGGGTAAAATTAGTGAATATTGGAGGCTATGGAGTAATGATGGGCACTGGAAAGGTGGAGATGGGTAGAGGAGTTAGTAGGGGAGTAATGTTGACGATTCAGGGGATTCAAGTGAGGGAGGACTTTCTTCTCTTGGAGTTGGAGAGTACTGATGTCATCTTGGGGATGAAGTGGCTGTAGACCTTGGGGTAGACCAAGGTCAATTGGGGAGCAATGAGGATAGAGTTGGTGGTGGGAGGAAGGAGGATGATAATCCAGGGCAATGCAGGGCTGTCCAGGACTGAAGTATCTCTCAAATCCATGATCAGAACCATACAGGAGGAGGGAGGTAGATATTTGGTGGAATTGCAACACTTGGAGAAGGTCGATGTGGGGGAAGAGAGAGTCATCCCTCTTGCAATACAACCACTCATACAACAATTCAGTGAGGTGCTCCAGCCACCTCAAGGCTTACACCACCTAGAGAGCATGCAATCATTTTGAAGGAGTGGTTTTACCGATTAGTGTACGGCTATATCGCTACCCCTAGATTCAGAAAAATGATATTGAGAAACCAATTAGGGAGATGCTGGAAGCAGGGATCATCAGACCAAGTGTGAGTCATTTATCTAGTCTAGTCTTACTAGTCAAGAAGAATGATGGAAGCTGGAAGTTTGGCGTGGATTACAGGGCATTGAATAAGGAGACTGCTGGATAAGTTCTCCATCCTGGTGATTGATGCACTACTGGATGAGTTGTATGGAGCAGTAGTGTTTTCTAAGATGGACTTAAAGTCAGGCTACCATCAAATTAGGATGAAGGAGGAGGATATTCAAAAGACAGCCTTTAGGAAGCACAAAGGCCACTACGAGTTCTTGGTGATGTCATTTGGGCTCACAAATGCCCTGCTACCTTCCAGTCTTTGATGAATAGAGTGTTCAGGACGTACCACCGGAAGTTTATCTTAGTTTTCTTTGATGACATACTTTTGTATAGCAGGATCGAAGAGGAGCACCTGGAGCATTTAGGGGTGGTCTTTGGAGTTTTACAAGAGCATCAGCTTAGGGCCAACCTAAAGAAATGCAACTTCGCATAGACTAGTGTGGAGTATTTGGGGCACGTGGTATTTCAGGAGAGGGTGGCAGCAGATTTAGCCAAAATTGAAGCAATGCAGAAGTGGCCTCTACCTAAGAACTTGAGAGAGTTGAGAGATTTCCTAGGATTGGCGGGTTACTATAGGAGGTTTGTGAAAAGGGTATAGCAACATAGCCTTGCCTTTGATAGAGCAGCTAAAGAATGATAGTTTCTTGTGGGGAGGGGAGAAGCAACCACAGTACCCGTTTTGGCTTTGCCATACTTCAGTTAGACTTTTGTGGTGGAGACAGATGTGTCTGGATATGGGTTTGGGGCAGTGCTGATGCAGAATCATAAACTCATAGCCTACTTTAGCCAGGTGCCGTCAGCTATAGCTAGACTGAAGTTTGTATATGAATGGGAATTGATGGCGATCGTGTTGGCTATTCAGAAGTGGCGACCATACTTGCTGGGACGACACTTCATCTTCAAGACAGAACAAATGAGCTTAAAATATCTGTTGGAGCAAAGGATGGTAACGGAGGAACATCAGAGGTGACTATCTAAATTATTGGGATATGATTTCGAGATCCAGTATCGACTAGGGTTGGAGAATAAAGAGGCAAATGCCTTGGGGAGAGCTCCAGGAGATGACCATTTCAGTACCCCTGATGGTGGATTGGAGGGCTATCCAGGAAGAAAAGTGCAGGATAAAGAGTTGAAGAAGATCTGAATGGATCTTCTAAAGGATAGAAGCACCCACCCAGGCTAAGCCCTCGAGGGGGAGAGGCTATTGTACCAAGGGAGGTTTGTAATGCCCAGAACCTCCATCCATATTCCCCATCTACTGCAGGGAGTTCCACGGGACTGCGGTTGGAGGCCATTCCGAAGTGCAGAGGACATATAGAAGACTGGTTGTTGAATTATACTGGAAGGGAATGCATAAGGACTTAGAGGAGATGTGGCGAGGTGCAAGGTGTGTCAGAAAAACAAGTACATGGCGATGGCTCCCGGGGGGTTACTACAACTCTTAGCAATTCCAAACAGAGTATGGGAAGAAGTGTCAATAGATTTCATAGATGGCCTACCCCGATCTGAAGGGTTCACAGTCATTATGGTGGTAGTTGACAGGCTGAGTAAGTATGCAAAATTTATTCCTTTACGACACCCCTACACCGTCGTCACAGTGGCTGCAACATTCATCAGGGAGGTGGTTAGATTGCACGGGATTCCAAAATCAATAATTTCTGACCGAGATAAGGTATTCAAACAATTTTGGAGGGAGCTGTTCAGATTGCAGGATACAGATCTTAAGAGAAGCACCGCCTACCACCCTCAGACAGACGGACAAACGAAGGTAGTCAACAGGAGCTTGGAGACTTACTTGAGGTCTTTTGCTTCGGAAACACCAAGGATGTGGGTCAAATGGTTAGCATGGGTTGAATATTGGTACAATACATCATATGACTCAACGTCTCAGATGACTCCTTTTAAGGTGTTGTATGGCAGGGACCCCCCACATTTGGTGCATTTTGGGCTAGGAAGCACACTAGTTTCGTCGGTGGAGTAATACTTGAAGCAAAGGGATATGGTGCTAGAGAAACTAAAGAGGCACTTGTTGAAGGCACAACATATAATGAAGAAATAGGCTGATACACATAGGAGGGACATCCATTTTGAAGTAGGTGAAAGCGTGTTCTTGAAACTACGACCCTATAGACAGAAAACAGTAGCTCACAGGAGGAATGAGAAATTGGCCCCAAGGTATTTGGGGCCCTACGAGGTAGTGGAAAGGATTGAAGCTGTGGCATACCGATTGAAGTGACCTCCGACCGCCATCATATACCCAGTATTCCATGTGTTCTAGTTGAGGAAAGCTCTAGGGGAGCATATAATTTGTACAGAGCTACCAGCAACACTGACAAAGGAGTTAGAAGTGATCTTAGAACCGCTGGAGCTAAAATGGGTGAGATCAGATAAAGGGGGGAATAAAGAAGTACAGATCAAATGGAGGGGCCTTCCAGACTTCGACGCGACTTGGGAACCGTATGAGAGGGTGAATCATCAATTCCCTTCATTTCACCTTGAGGACAAGGTGGGTCTTTGGGAGGGGGGTAATATTAGGCCGACCCAAGGGGGGCCGGCTGAACCGGTCCATCCAGGACCGGTTCAGGTCTATCATAGGTTGGCCAAGGCTGGGGTGGAACCAGGGAAGAAGAGAGAGAAGAGGTGTGTGGGGCCCACACACTATTTAGTGATGGGTTGGAGGGAAAAAATTGAAATTAAGAGTTGTTTAGGGAATTAGTAATTATCCTTTTGCTTTAATTACTTTCTTCTTGCTAGGTTTGGGTTATCTTGAATTTGGAGGCTAAATTTGATATCTGGATTTTCCTTTTGGGCTCTAGGCTTTGGCTAGAGATTGGAGAGTTGAATCTTCCTCTCGAATCGAAGATTCATTGTATCAGGTTGTTTCTTTTCATTCTACTATTGAATTTCAAGTGTTTTCTTCCTGATTTTCCCACTGATTTGGTGAAAAATAGGATTTCTGGCAAAAACTGTTGTTAACAGTAGAAATTCAGCCTATTATCCATTATTTTGGGCTGTTTCCTAACACAATCCTAAAGTAATGACTCCAGCTATAGGAAATTGCCACAAGTCACAACTCCAATAGAATCTTCGAGATGCTACAGTGCCAATATCACAACTAAGGAGAAACTAACATTTTTTCTAGTGTAAAATAAGTGGGCTTAAAAAATTTTAGGTTTGTCAATTTGTTTAGTTGATAGTGGTGGGATAGATTCGTACATAATTATCATAATAACTTTTATATCCACTATCAATGGAGGACAAAACCTCATTTTCTATGATTGCTTCTAGAATAAGATGTGTTGAGCTATTTGGAAAAATGTTGGTAGTGAATTCATTAGGAAAGGGAAAAAAAAAAAGAATCCAAGCCATTAGAAGAAGGTTCATGAAATAAAATCAGATGCATTGGAAATTTCATTAATACAAGAATGCTTTGAAATTTTAAATTTCAAAGCATTTATTCCAATGTACAACATGCTTTTATATGGTTCCTACTTTTCGCATCTAATTTCTTCAAGGCATTAGTCAGACACCTTTCAAAATTTAAATGTACTACTACTTATCACTTTGTTTGCATTCTGTATATCTCATATTCTCTTCAACAATAGACTTGTAATTAAAAGTTAATTTTCATTCAAATCAGGAAAAGTAATGCAGATCATGCAAATGATTGATATGATATGATATGATATGAGATGAGTGATAAAAATACTAAAATACTAACATGCATCCTAAGGGATATTAATAACGATTCATAATTAATTCCTAGAAGATGATAAGAAAAATAAAATTGAACATTAAAAAGCCACACAAATAGATACCCATATAGATAGACAATCTTTACATTAAAAAAAAACTAAAATAGCCTAAATATTAGTTATGATGAATTAGGTATTTTTAGATTTGATAAAAAAAATATAAAGTTTTAAATTTCAAATTCAGTTTAAGGCAGTCAACATTAACAAATTGTTTAGAATATTAACAAAGTTTTTAATTCTCACAGGTATATTTCATGAATTTGTTGATCAAGAAATTATGAACCAAAAATAAAGTTAATCTCAATTTAATTTTTATAGAGGCAATTTTATTAAACACTTCATCAACAATTAAATCATCACATTCTTCAATAAATTCATCATTTTTTTGCCGACGTGACTAGTTCAAATTCATATTTGAAAAGGATTCAATTTCTTTTAAAAGCTCGTGTTCATATTCAAGAATAAATTTAGTTTCTATTAGAGTTTTAGGCTCACAGTCAAGAATATACTTAGATTCTAACTGCATTTTAAATTTAGATATAATCTAAGGTTCAATTTTAGAGTGAATTTTATATTGAGAATTGAACTCGTTATCAAACTCAATTTTTAATTCAAATGCTGACTCTTATTCAAGCATAGAGTAAGGTTCATGAATATCGCCTAACATAGCATAGACTTAAATTCAACAATATTAAATGTAGATTCATATAGTAACAGTAAATCTTCTAAATCTCATATACCCTCAAAAGAATACAAGATGTTAGCTGATTATGAAGCATGATGTCCTAGGTTCTAAGTTTTTTAATGCAACTATATGTTACAAGAAATAAAATTCAGTCACTCAAATGCAAAATTCACAATTTACAACCTATAATAATTAAACAATTGATTGCTTCTTTTTGATAAAATTAAAAAATATGTAAATTCAAACAAACAATAATTTAATGGTCATCTAAATCGAGGAAATTATGCAAGAAATTAAAAATATAAAAGCAATCAACCAAGAATCATGTTGTAATTAGGAAATCCAGTTGCAATAATTTTGACTTAATTCACGCATGCAAAAATCAATCTCAAATTTTATAGACAAAAAAGAACAAGATAAAAGATTAAACAAAGAAATCAAAGCCTTATGCTACTAAAAGAAGTAGAAATCTATTGAAAACAAGCAAGCACACTTACATCATACTTGACGAATTAAACATCACCTTACTACTCAATCTTGAGAGGGAAAACATAAATTTTATTAAGCATAAAAGTTCAAATTTACATGTGTTGGATCAAAATTTGTCTGTGGTTGACACATGATCTTGCTAGCAAGTAACCTTGAGTTGAAATCTTAGGGACCATGTGTGTTTTAATTGAGTATAGAGAGTGAGAATGTTGTCCGTTTTATGAGAGAATAATATGGAAGATAGAGAGATAGAACCAAAAAATAAGAGATCTCAAGTCTCAAAAAAAAGATTTAGAAGTATGTTGAATCCAAATTTGTCCGTAGATAATGCCTAACCTTACTAACAAGTAACCTTGAGATGAAAGTTGAGGGTATAGAGTGGGTTTTAAGTATGGAGAGTGAGAATACTACAAGTCCTATGAGACAATAACATGGAACCTAGTGAGAGAGAGAGAAACGAAAAACAAAGATCGCAAGTCTCAACGTGCCAAAAAGATTTAGAAAGATCCCAAAATCCCAAATATTCCTCTTCACCTTTTATAGGGTTTGGAGGGCCACAGAAAATACTACACCATAAAAAATAAAAATTAAATAGAAAACAATAGATGATGTGACTCATTATAAATAGTCATGAACATATGTCCTAGCCAAATAACCCCGAAATGAAATTTTGTCTACAATATGACTCTGGATCTCAGAGCAAGTCCACTAAGCAAGTCTTCATAAGCGAGTGCATAGGCGAGTCCTTGGGTCTCAGTGTACAATATGATTCTATGAAGACGAATTCTCTATATGTGATGGCTAGTCCATTTCAAGTGAGATTCCAACCTCTAAAAGCAAAGGGGTGAATTCTCTTGAGTGACAATAACAATAGGTTAAGGACTATCTAAAAGTGAGAGATCGTGACTATTGCTTTTGAGATGTAATTTTTTTTTCTGTAGCTAGGATGATGAAATCACCACGAAGATGTGATGAAATGTAACCATCCAGGGAAACTTGTGCAATTGCAGGAATGACATGAACTAGATCATGGTCTCCACCAAGTTAGGCATAATCTAGGCAAGGAATTTTTTTTTATTTTTTTTAATTTTTTTTAATCTAGGCAAGGATAAACCCAAAGAAGTTCAACACTTTGATGAAGTCCATGTAGCTCAACATTCAGTCTCCTCTACTCTTCAGTTAGTGTGATTATTCATGAGTGAGATGCCTGCTATCCACAAATGCACACGGGCTTTTGCGGAGATTACATATTATTTTCTCATATGATCCGCAACATTCTCACTCTGCATACTCACTTAAACCCACTTGGTCCCCTCAACTTTTATCTCAAGGTTAATTACTAGTATGGTTGGGTGTCATCTACAAACAAATTTAAATCCAACAAGATGCTCAAATTTTGTATTTAAAAGTATCTATTTCTCAGAAATGGTCACAAAATGCTATAAAGAAATCTTAGAAAAATTACAGCCAATAACAATCACGGGGAGAGGAACGGCAACAGCAGCATTGGTTGCAAGGATAAACATTGTTAGAAATCAAATATCTTTGCACAAATCCTGTCATCCTCTACCATAGCTGAACAACGCTTTGAGTGATCCAAATGCAAGCCCCAAAGATAAGAACAAATCAAACACAGAGTCTCGAACCATATTAAACCCCCACTCTTAATGAACTAAGCAGCAAATAAGATATTTGAATGAATAGTAAGTCAAACCAAATAAGTGAAACCGGACTAGAAGAATCAGAATATTAGAGAACACATATCATTCTCATAAGCAATATCATCAGAGGCATGTTTACATAAATGCCTAAAACATGAGTGCTATATATAATCTGCAAAATTAAAAAAAAAATAACGTTCAATTTGCTAATATGCTCATCTCAGCACAAAATTTATGTTTCAACTTTCCAACAAATGTATACTTGCAGATCTTCATCACATTGCATGATCGTGCCAGCTTTTCAACGATAATTAAAAAAACCTACATACACTATTAAGTTTAAAAAAAAAAAAAGTTAAAGAAATAAAATTTTCAGTATTTAGTTTTAAGTTCCAAAGAATCTTCAAATGTTTGGCTCTTTTATTTTTGATCTATTATCCATGGAAATATATTTATAAAGTTAATATCCAGATGCTACTCCTGACTATTAAGTTCGTAAAAATTTTAAAAACGATGGCTTCATAGTTGTAATATAGATTAAAAAATGTCTCAAATGTAAGCTTTCTATCTCCTCTTTCTTTCAACCTAAGTGATTCAAATGGGCCAATGAGCATAGCTCAATTGGTATTGCCTCCACCCCACAAACTTTGAGATTAGGGCTTTAACTCGCACCAACATTGGTTCCAAAATAAAGCATAATTCAAATGAAGAAAGAAATTAAAAGAGGAGAAACATTGCTTGATTGTTAATATACACCTGCAATTTGATTTTCACCTTCTTTAATGTCCTTTAACTCACATAACAACATACAGCAGATCCTCATAAATTTTTAGTTAGCAAGATGTACTAAATGCATCAGGTTTTATATCAAGCCATTGAATGAGAAAAACTGAGCTTCCCAACACTTGAAACTCGGTCTTCAATCTTCAAACACAGTTTCAAAACTAGTTAAGAGATCCCTCTTAAATATACTGGAACCGAGAGAGATGCAAAAAAAGAATATACATTTATAGAGAGTGAAAGGATTAAATCTCAAAGAAAAATATCTTGACCAAGCAATTACAGTAGTTAGGAACGCAACAATTTGAAATATATCAAAGAAAACTTTTTTCGACCATGTAAAATATAATATTTTAGCATCATACCTGATATTCAGCTTCCACTGGGATGCAATCTAAGGAATAAGGCTGTTGAAGTCTAGCAATAATGCGATCCTGGCAAAACAGAATATATTACTTCTTAGAATGATACTTTCGAACATGCAGCAAGCCGCATTCCAACAATCAAGTAGGTTGACCACATAATCCATTAATTTCTTGCAAGAGGACCACAAAGGTTTTTGACATGCAGCAAGCCGCATTCCAACAATCAAGTAGATTGACCACATAATCCATTAATTTCTTGCAAGAGGACCACAAAGGTTTTTTACATACATCATCAAGTTATGTAAGCTTCATGATTTTTTTTAGTTTTTACCAAGTTGCTAAAAGAAATAACGAAAGAATTACATAAGGACTGTGATAAAGCTTTGTTTATTTCCTTATGAACCTTCAGTGCACGTCAATATAACCATTATTGCTACAGATTCAAAAACAAAACTGGGAACTAAATGTCACTACCACAGGTTTAAGAAATGGTTTTACTTTTCCCGGTGAAATTTGATGTAATGAGGGGCATTACTCACAACCATCATCATAAAAAAGGGGCAAATAACAGTGATTACAAAGCACAGGCCAACAGGACTGAAAATATTTGACAAGATAACCCAATTCATGCTCTAAATGCCACTCAACATGATTGCCACATAATACAACATGCCATAAGGTTCTGTTATTTTCTTTTATTAGTTGCCATTATTCTAGTTTCGAATCCCAAGATATGGTTCTTTCCCTTTTGGGTTGGTTAAATTCACAATTTAGAGGGGATATGCAAGGCATCCTATAGCAGGAAATTTAGGGCTACAAACTAATCAAACCGAGCAAAGTTGGAGGCTATTCAAGCTCTAGCCACCAAAAGAATGTTTGAGCACGGCTCAAGCCTGATTCAAGCATTTATGACAATGTTCAAGCTTGGTTCATTTAAATTCAAGCTTGCTCAAACTTAGTTTGAGCTTAGCTTGAGCTTGGTTCATTTTGGGATCAATGAGCTTCAAACAAGGAACTCATTTTGAGCCTTAAGAAGCCACCTTATTGAGCAAAGCTCATTGAACTTAAACATAATACTCAAATTTTTAAAACTTTTAAAATAAACTTTAAGAGCTTAAACTAATATTTTAGTTTTAATAATTATTAAATCAAACCTTAAAAATCACATCCTATAAAACATCCAGCCAACATGATCTTAGTCGAGCTAAATCATCAGCATGCCCACCACTCAAGTAAGTTGCAACCTAAAACCATGGAGTTTTTTTTTTTTTTTCCTTTAAACAATACAAAGCTTTTTTTTTTTTTTTTGACGTGGGAGTAAACGGCTATGATAATGGAGAATTGAGCTGCAAAATTGGGCCACGAGAATTCGGTTATGGAAGTTGGGCAATAGAAATGGTAAATGGTAAAATATAAACTATTATATATTAATTTTAGATCATAAGATTATAATTATTTATTTATTTTTTAATTATAAACTTTATAATGGTATTAGAAACTATGTCACACTCATTTTTCTTCCTTTTATCTTCATGACCTACAATATTCTAGCATACTCCTTTCAAAGTGAAAGCAACTCTACAAAAACACTATGTCACATTCATTGGTTTCCCATCCAGTCAATCGCCAATTTATTTTTGGTTGTCGCCTCTCTTAATCACATCATCAATTGGATCATGTTTGCCTTCACCCCATTATCAACTATTCAACATTAACCACTGCAACCACAACAACTTTAAAGATTTGACCTACTTGCACAAAGATCATAGCTTTTTGTTGTTCAAGTTTACTATGGTAAGAAATATTGCTTTATCAAGGAATGTTCAAATCTCTAGAATTTTCTATAACTCTTCCATACGAGGGTGTCCTACAAAACTACCACTTTCATAGATCCGATCATTTTAATTTTACATGCCAACTTGGATGTTGAAAGTATCATTTAAAAAAAAGTGATATGATTAGGTAGAAAGGCGTGCCTCCTTCATATGACACTTGGGCAACCAACAAGGAACTAGGAGCTGCTCGTGTGCGGGAAAACAGAGACCAAGAGCATTTCGTCTTCATTTTATTAGCGCGAAGAGGAGTGCGGTCACAGGATTTACAGAGGGATCGCAGGATTTCTGCCATAGAGGGACGATATAGCTCGGCGCCGTTTTGTAGAAATGTGGATTGGATTTGAGCGAGATTTTACGGTAGGCTATTGTAACACTATGAAATTCAGGTTTTACTCAATTTAATTACTATATTTTTCAGTTAAAAATTAAATCATTAGTATTAGTAATCAATAATATATTAAATTAAGTAAATTATCCCTTAAATTCCAATAGATGCTTCTGATGGCTGTAGATGGGTAGCAGTTACTGTGTGTGGGGTCCACTCCTTACATCATTATCCAGATTTGATATTGCACAGACCACGGTAAAAAGAGAATGACACAGACTTCCTTGTGGAATTTTGGCTGAAAACAGGAAATCCTGAAGTATTGTTCGGCATAGTGCAGTAAGCACTATTCCTTTGTTCGGCACAGTAAGAGGGCGACACTGTAGCACAGTTCGCAAAATCCTTTCTATCCGGTCTCGGTGCAGTGAAATTAGGGGTACTGCTGTTCCGGTAAAGTTCCATAGAATTGCAATTTTAAGCTTGAAGATTTTGTTAAGCATTAGAATGGTTGTAAAGAAGTTTTTTTTTTCTGGATAAATCTTGTAGATCATTACGGCACTAATGATTAAGATTTTGGCAATAGAGTAGGAAGGAAAGATTTCAAAGACTACGGAAGAGAAGAAGGTTTGAGAATGAATAAATTATAGAAACTTTATTTTGTGTATAAATAGAATTTAATTGTCATTTGAATTATAGAATTGTGATACAATCAAAGAAAATTATTGAGGAAAGGAGAACGTTAAGTTAAGGGAAAACCAGATTCGTTTGATCTTATGCAAAGAGAAAGCTTTTAAGTGACTTACAATCGTAGAAGGGTGCGAAGTAGAGAATTGGAAAAAATACCTCGGCAAAGAGGTAAGTGATGCAAAATAAATTCTAAAAGTATGAATTATAAGTTATTTATTTTGCTTTGTGATGTTCTTATCCAAGTTTTCAAGTATGAATAAACGCTCATATAATCTCAGCATGTGAGTTCAAATTGAGGCTTATTATGTTCATCTAAATGTTTTCGTAATTGATAATATTTTGGAAAGAGGTCATTTTTCTTACTTATTATATGCATATTCATGGTATACAGATCTTAATAAAAATGATTAAGAAATCATACAGTAAAACAAGTATGACTTGTGATTATGAAAGAATGTTGAATACTATATTAATGTAAAATTTGGCTATATATGATATATGTTTTACTAATGTAGTTGAGATAAAAGGATTCTCATATAAGAACTACATAGTAAGTGGGGCAAAAGGGACCCCAGGAATTATGATACTAGTAAGTGGGGCAAAAGGGACCCCAGGAATTATGATACCTGCTTCGCAGGTGGGGCAAAAGGGATCACAAAGAGGCAAAAGGGTCCTCTATGAATTTCAATGGCAATAATGTCAAGTTTACCTGGGCTCCATTGAATTAAGTTAAGAAAGTATAGCCAAATCTTTCACAGAAAATTTATATTCAACAGAAATCCAAAAGCAGTGAAGCTTAATGTTTAGTATGACTTTTAATGTTTTCAGTCATGATTTCAAGGTTCTAATTATTCATGTTATGCTATTTTAATTATTAATTTCTAATTGTTAATTAATTCTGCATAACTTGCTGAGCCTCATAGCTTACCAGTAGTTTTATTACTGGCTGTTTTTACAGGAAAGGGCAAGGAGAAGAGTTATGCAAGTTAATTTATGCAAGTGTTTCTTCATTTCATATTAAGTAAGATTTTTAGTGAGTATACTTTTGGAGGTATGAAATATTTCAGTCTTGAATTAGTTGGTTGTTGTAATGGCTCTATAAGTTTATATTTGAAGTAATTGGATTATTAGATGCTTCCTTTGTTGTATTAAATGATGTTTATATGATCTTTTATATAGATCTGAAATAAAATGAACTTAATGAGATGTTTAGTGATGGAAATGTTATGGTTATTCTTGTTACACTCTACAGTATTGTTATAGTGATACTGTGGGGTGTTATAGCTATGTTACACTGATAAACCTATTTATGAAAGTGAGCTGTATCGGATACATGTCGGACACGAATACGCGTCCGATAGGGCACCGATACGTATCGGATACGACAAAGCCGTATATAATTAAAGTACTATTTAATTTCAAAAGGACATGCATATTTGATACGCATGTCCATTAAAAAATTAAAAAAAACAAAACAAAACAAAAAAAAAGACTGCGAGCGAGTTTCGTCTTCATCATTTCGTCGAAAGAGCAAGAGAGGAGAGGCGACCGGCGCAGGATACGGGGATGGGTAGCCGACTATAAAGGGATTTTAGGGATTTTATTTTATATATATATAATTTTTTATATTTATTTTTTATTTTTTATTATTATTATTATTATTTTTTTTTTTTTGCTATGTTGTGGAGGTCAAGAATGTAAACATTAAACAAAATAAAAAATGCTAAAACTGAAGATACTCATAAGGCTTTTGAAGAAGTTTACTGTTATTATTTTGGATAGTTAAGGGTGCTCATATTTTTATTTCTTTGCACTTAAGTTAGCCAAACAAAGAGATGAGAGAAGTAAGGATCTAGTTCTAGTGAAGTGCAATAAGGATGAAAATCATAAGTGCTTTTCTTAGAAGAGGATATTCAACATAGTTGGATGAGATATTTTGATAAGCTTTTCAATAAAAATTATGATAATATGATTGACTTTAGTGACCTTAGCATCCTAAATGCTAATAAAGATCTTTATTTTTATTGTTATATTAGTAAAACCGAGGTTGAAGAGACTTTTTAAAGAAAATGGAGTGTAAAAAAGCAGTGGTACCTAATAATATTCTAATAGAGGAGTGAAAATGCTTAGAAGAGCAACAAATTCTTGGCTTACTAAACTTTTTAATATTATTTTAAAGACTAAAAAAATGTCAGATAAGTGGAGGAGTGTGTTGGTTCATATTTTTAAAAATTAATGTGATGTACAGGAATGTGCAAATTTTAGAAGAATTAAGTTAATGTGTCATACATTAAAACTAAAAGAGAAATTGACCATAGACTATGACGTGATACTAATGTTTCTCAAAATCAGTTTGGATTCATGCCGAGTAGGTCTACTATGAAAGCTATACATTTGTTGAGATGTTTGATGGAAAACTATAAAGAAAGGAGATTCTACATATGATATTCATTGATTTAGAGAAAGCATATGATAAAGTTTCAAAAGAGAAATGAGTTACTAATACTTATATTCAAGTCAATAAGAATATGTATACAGGAGCTATTACTTGTGTTCAAACAAAAGGTGGTTTGACCAAGTATTTTCCTATTTCAATCGGATTACATCAAGGATCAGCTTTAAGCACGCGTCTTTTTTTTGCTTTAGTCATGGATCTTCTTACTGAATTAAACATTTGCAAGAGGATGTACCTTGGTGCATATTTTTTGTTGATGATACTCCTCATGTTGATAAGACTAGAGCAAAAGTTGAAAGGAAATTTGAATATGGAGATCAACCTTAGAATCTAAAGATTTTCGTTTGAGTAAATCTAAAATTGAATATATTGAGTGTAATTTTAGTAGTAATAGATCTAGTGGGTGGATGGATTATGACTTTAGACGATCAAGTCATTAAAAAGAGTGCACGTTTAGATATATCGGGTCTATTGTTCAAAGCCATGGTGAAATAGATGAGAATATTATTAGAAGAATTCAAAGTTGTATGGTTGAAGTGGAGAAATGCATTGGGCCTCTTGTGTGGTAGAAAAGTACCCCTCAAACTTAAGGAAATATTCTATAAGATGGTGGTAAGACCTGCAATACTATATGGTGCAAAATATTGGCCATTAAATGTGACACATAAATTAAGTGTTGAAGAGATGAGGATGCTCAGGTAGATGAGTGGCTCTACACTTAGAGACAGAACGTGAAGCGAGCATATATGTATGCATTGGAATTGTCATCTTAATTATTAGTATAGAAGTTGAAGTTGAGGGCATCTGACTAGCCTATGACACCTTCAAATTAAAGTTCATTTACTGGGTTACATCTAGAAGGAAGCCAAAATGCTCTTTGATTAAAATAAAACTGGAGTCAATTTTCTTTATTGGAGGGCTTGCAAGCTTAGTGCAAACAACAAAGAGCAGTAACAACTTCTTCACTTCAATGGTCTTATTTATTCCTTAACTGCTAACTCAATACCAGCTACACCACAGTGGTCTTATTTATTGTTGACCTCTATTTTCGCTCGAGCACCTTTCGATCGGTGCGATTGGTCCTCATCAAGCCCAATACGAACTCGAGCTCGATTCGATTCAAATAGGCGTTTATTCTTGAAATTGATTTCGCTCAAGTAGATTCGTCGTGCCGGCTCGAACCCAATTTGATTCAGATCGAGTCAAGTTCGGACTCGAGCCTAGCTCGGTCTTAGCCGAATTTGGCCTGATTCAGCTATATTTAATCTTGCCGAAACCCCTTCAACTTTCAAAACCATTTGAATATATTTGCTAGATCAGGAAATGTGATCCCACGGTTTTGATTGCATTGAGAGCTTGATCCTGCCGTTGTCCCGTCCCTAATCGCGTGATACACCTGTTTTAGAACGAGACAGACCCTCGTTAGCCGGATTTCAGCGGACAGGGGGCTATTTTCGTGTTTGGAGCAAGGCAGAACGTCGGGAGAGACGTTTAGAAGGCTCGGGGAAGCCTTCAGCTTGGGGATGGGAACTCGCCCCTCCTCTCTCATAGTTCTCGGTCTTCCGCTCTCCAGCTCTCGATCCCGACCCCCTCTCCCACTTCCGATCTCGCGACCCAGGAAGGATAGCCGACACCCCCTGCTCCCTCCGTCCCTCTGGTTCGCGAATTCCAGACCGACGCCGGTCTTACCTCCTTCAAGCCCTCTTCCTCTCTCCCTCTCTCGCTTCTTCTCCTTGCGTGAGGTGCCCGACGTCGGCCACCTCTCCCCAGCCTGAAGCCGGCCTCTCCCTGCTCGCGAAACCCCAGCCAGACGCCATCTGGACGGAGCCCGATCTCCCTCTCCAGACGGATCCCGACGCCTCCCGCCCGGACCGACCTGGACTTCGCCTCCTCTGTCTTCGCCTGGACCGAGCAAACTCTCCATTGCAAAGTGAGTATCTTTCCTCTCTTCTCCTTCTCTTGGTTCTTCCATTTCTTCCTCTTCTTCCTCTTCTCCTTCTTCTTATTTTTCTTCATTTTCCTTCTTTTCCTGAAACGTTTCCTTTGCTTTTCTTCATCTCAACTTAAGTCTTGTGGATGGTTGGGTTAATGAGAAGCTCCACTCATGCAAAGTTCATTTTACTTGATTAGAGTTGAAAGTATGGATAGAAGTTTCATGTTATATTTATTCCATAGATGTCTAAGTGAATGCCTCCACTCACTGCAATAAATTTTGCGATGGCTTGCATAGTTAGTCTTGGCATCATGTGTTGATTTGTTTTCCTACTAAACTTGTTGTTCACGTTGTTTTGAGATGATCAATTAGTTTATAAATCCACATTTGATTTATGTTACATAATTTAAGATTTAGGTGTGAACTTTACAGATATAGGAGAAACCATTTTTGATCTCCTACCAAAGTCATGCACATCAAGTGTTTGATAGAATGTCTTCAAGGAAAAATTGTGATATTGGGTTGGCAATTCATGAAGCTTGAGTTTGCATTTGAAGCCATTTAACCAAATGTTAACTGATCATACTTAGATATAAGGGTTCCACATGTTTTCATTCATAATGTGTGTGGATTTATTTTGAGCAAAGTTTTTCTTTAGAAGTAGATAGTTCATGCTATGTGATTTTCTAAAAAAAATAATAATAATGAAAAAGCCTTGCATCCTTGTGATTTATGGAATTTTGATATGCTTCGTAGTTATTGAGCTAAGTCATTTGAGAACGAACCACTAATGCGTGAAATTTGTACTTTAGCTATATCACATGGTTTAGAAGTTTTAAGAGTAGATGGTAACAAGTCATGAGAAGCTATGATTAATTCCTTGTCAAAGCATATACATTAGTTATTGGTATTAACGCATCATTAGAAAATTACACAAGTCTTGATAAGAATGTTGAAGAGGAAGTGTTGGGTAAGCATGGCTTGTTTCATTCGAGCATGGTGAGAGCTTTTGTGACTTGTTTTGTTTGTTCTTTTTAAGACTCTTCGATCGTCATTTGTGAGTGATTTGCTTGGTCATTTTCTTGCACAATGTTAAAGAACTTTGGTAATAAATTTGGAGAGTATGTTACGTGAGATTGTTATAAAAATGTTTTAAAAAAAAAAAGTATACTTTGTAGATTGTTCTCCATGCCAAAACTTCAGTGAGCCTTATGTCGATAGTGGAAAATGATGAGTTTGTTCATTCATGTAATTGGGCAAAAGCATGTACGAAAACATTTATATAATTTGATTTATGCGGTTTTCTTTTGTGGATGATACGAGAAAGTAAAGTGAGAAAGTTTTTTTATGAATATAAGCTCTTATGCGATGAGTCGTACTTTTCAAGGAAATTTTGACATAAGATTTGTTAGCCTTTGAATGGTATATTTGCGATAGTATATCTCTTGAACCATGAATTAATCTTTCTTTATGCCTTTGTCGGTATCAAACATTTTGCCTTCAATAAGAAAGTCTTTGAGAAGCTTTCTTTTGGTTCAAAACATAACATGCCTTTGCTAAATTTGGTGAATGATTGAGACAAGATCTCAAGTCATTCCTACATGAAACAAATTTGTTCTCTGTTTGTTTTTATGGGCATATTTTATTAGAAGTAAATGGTGGTATATTTGCTCACGTTCGGAAGCTTTAGCATAGACTTCTAAGTTTCACATGATGGAAAGTTGAAAGCCATGTAGCAAACGTCTTTTCTTATGTAACTTTATCCTTACGTGAGCCACAATTAATTAAAGTATTTATATGGATACATGTTTGGGAGTTATCCTTTCATAGATGCGAACATGAATGCATGATTAGAATTATTTATGTCGATGAAGTTTGAAAATCGTTTGTGGTAGTGTTAATCAAAGAGGGCTACACGTGTAGACAAATATGTATTGAATCATGTTGCTTGGAAAGGATTTATTTGGTCACTGTGTGTATGAAACTTATACTTATTTTGATGGCATACAACCCGAAGCTTGCAAATTATTTCATGTTTCATATATGCAAAATTATTGTTGGGATTTTTCTTTTGAAGAGTAAAGAACAAAATTGCATCAAACTCTTCCCTTATTATCGTTTTTTCTTTTAATAGAAATGTTAAGTTCCAACATTAAATATATGTGCTGCTTTATGGTAGAAAAGTTTTAAGAGCTAATTTCCATGCAAATTCATGTGCATACATGTTGTGTTGAGAAAATTTCAAAAGCATTCCTTCATGTTTAAAAATTTGTTTTATTTCAAAGTGATGTCATGTGGCATAAACAAGTGGCATGTTGAAGTTTTGTCATTTGAAGAACGAGCAATTAGTAGGAGAAGTTTATGTTCGAATCGTGTCATGCTATATATAGTTTAGATGAGAATGGGAGCAAATCTTAGGAGATCATGCTGTTCTTACATCAAACAATGCACCGTTTCATTCATATTTGCATAAAAAAAAATAGAAAAGAGCAAAATCTTTCTTTATATACCTTCTTACGAAATTGAGTCATATTTTTTTTATCTATATTGGTGTGAGATTTTGTAGTCGTTTATCCGTTATTGCCTACCAGCGACACTTGAGTTTCTTTTGAGGAGTCTCATGAGTTGTTTCATACTTAGAATGCTTTATGAAATATTTCTCTTTGCTTTTACTAAAGTTTTCTTACGAGTCGTTTCGTGTTGCCAATTTGGAAAGTCGCTTTTGATTAAAAGATGTCTTGTTTTGCTTTGGTTGGAATGATATATTAGTGGTTTTGGATTTGTTTTATGCGACGAGTTTTATGGGTGCTTTACAATGAGAAGTTTTCTTTATAAAACTTTCTCGTTGGAAAGCTTTGTGGTTTCTACCCCACTCCAAATGAGAGGAGAGGCACTTGATTAGTGGTTATTTGGGTAGGATTTTGTGACAAAAAGGGATTTTGGTAGATAGCTTTTGAGGAGGTTTCGCGTAGTAGCCCATTTGAAAAGTCTTAGCAAGTGATTTCAAGAGGCATGACTTTATGATTGAGCTTGTGTAGTAGGATCTCTTGGTATCCTTTGGGGAATAGTTAATGCTTTCCTCTTTGAATCAAATTCTTTTAGTGGTTATGGCTAAGGATGAACATTGGAGGTTTAGACTTTAGGAAGTTTTGGGTTAGACCCTTTTAGAGTCTCTTTCCATAGGATGGATTTTTGGAGTTTGGAATCTTAGAGAGCTTGGAGTTAGAAAACCTCTAGTGTCTTTTTGGGAATAGGGTATTACTCACTTGTCTGGTTTAGATCCCTTTAACATTAGCTTCCATAGAGAAGAGGTATAGAATTTTTGAGAGAAACACAAAACGAAAGAAAACTCTTACTTTGGATTTAGAGTTGGGAATTTGTATCCCATTAGTAGATATAGATTTGTTTGTAGTGTGTTGTGGGTAGAAGTCTTAAAAAATATCAAGTGCCTCGTTTGGAGTGGGAACAACAAAGGGCATTGTTAATGTTGCTTTAGGATACACTTGACTTCAAAGAAGTGTGTCCAAAACAACAATGCTTACATCCCTTTTATTTGTAATTTTCATTCTTTCTTTTTACTGCATTGCTACTTATTATAGTACTTTTATTCATAGATCCCTGAACCTAATGACACGTACGAAAATCCTAAGGGTTAGAAAACAAAACCTCCTTTTATCCCTACAACTTTAGTGACACATAAGAACAAAAATTAAGGACCGAATCTTATAAAACATAGACTTAGGGTACATGCTCCTTATAGGATAGAAACATCAAAACAAAAACCTAGTGACACATTTTCCTAGATTTAGATTTTCTTAATCCACTAATAATCAACCAACCCAATTTTAATCTAATTCTAAAAATCTATTAAAACACTTAATTCTTAATCATGTTATTATCAACATTTATAATTATTAAACTATAAGTCTAAAACACAAACTTAAACCAATTCTAATTAATATAATAATTAATCCCTAACCAATCTAAAATCTAAAAGATATAGATTTTATTAGGGATTAAATTACAAACTAAACTCATTAGGATAAAAAAAAAACTCTTAAAGGTCAAACATAGAGTAATCCTTTAAAATCAATAAACAAACCCCTTAATACATAACAACCACTCCAAAGATGAAGTTTATTGGATGGACTACTCCGGGCTGCGGGGCTAAGCGTCCTAAGGAGGCCTGGTTCCTCGAGCCTGGTGGCACAACGCCACGAATGGATTCAATGGAATGGCAAAACTGTAAAATTAATCTCTTAATTGGTTTAAGTCAAATCGTAAGTGATAATAAATTGCCTAATCTACCTTTCTTTTCTAATTTACAACTAACTTAATAATTCAACAAAAATTGGTTGCCACTGGGTAACCCAGGCCTACGAGGCTATTAAGTTAGCCCCAAGGAGGGTGAAATAAACCTCACGGCCTCGGTGTGAAACAAAGGTGGTAATCAATCAAATACTAAAATAAAATCTCTAAAATCAATCTTAAAATATTAAGACTTAAACTTCAATTGAAATTTCCCTTTTGTCTTTTAACAAATCGAATGCAAGCAATTTTAACTAAATTACCCTACATAGGATCTATCAAAAACTGCACAGCCTACACACACCTTAGACTGATTTGATTAGGACACTACTTCTAGTCCTAGGTTAGGCTTACATTTTCTTTTGCTATTCAGTATTTACTACCTATATGTGTTCTATAAATGCAATTCTTACATTTTCTGCCAGTTATATTTTCTTACTTGCATTTCTTTTCTGAACGGCATCTACGCTTATATATATGTTTTCTTTTGTCTTACTTTGCGAGGTACATCCGGTGTTGCATTGTCAATGATCAAGCGGCGTCAATTGCTTATAAGCTTTTAAGTAGCAGCGCCACAGCAGGTACATTGGGTCTTGCACGATCAGGGAGCAATGAACCATTTACTTGCTTGGAGCTATTAAGTGGCTGCGCCACGGTCAGGTATGACTTCTGCAACTTAAACTCTTAATTACATATCGGAACTGCTACACTCCACACACATATTGTTGATAGGTATTCTAGTATGTTTAGGTAGTCAGCCATAGGTTAGTGCACTGACGAAGCTTTGGCCCTATAGGTCAAAGCTTTTCCCCCTTCTGTGAGCCCTAGAGACCATTAGGGTCATTTAGGCCTGTAGAGTAGGCCACCTATTATGCCGGTTGGCATCGTTGTTTTCCCACACGAAGTGGGCATCGTTGGTTTTCTGATAGGATTCTGGCCCTTTCCGGTTTTGGGTACGATACCCCCCTCCCTTTTTCTTTTTTTTTTTCTGTGAGCCTTAGAGACCATTAGGGTCATTTAGGCCTGTCGAGTAGGCCACCTATTTATGCCATTGGGCATCGCTGTTTTCCCACACGAAGTGGGCATGATTATGATGATTTTCTGTGCGGGTATCTTGCCTGAAAGGTACCCTTAGGGTGTGTTTATTTATTTTTTCTGTACTCTGGATGTCATGCATACATCTGTTCTTACACACTTTTCTCCACAACGCACTTTACATACATACATTGCATTAGTGGACCTAAGGATCTTCCTTACTCATGCATTTGTTTCATGTATCATACAACGCTAGATTTACTTATTTGCATATTACAGAGTTTCAAATCCTTGCTTCTTTAGGATAGAGCCTTCCCATCTTGCATACATATAGGACGGTTGGTTGTGCTTAGGATTTTAGCTGGCTTCCTTTTTCAGGCAAGGAATAAGTCCAGATTGCATTAGCTAGGTCGTAGGTGTTAATATCGTATGCACGATATTACATCTTTTATAGATTTAGGGTCTAAGGTGAGTGGTACAGGTGTACCACTATACACCTTATTGGTGGGTAAGTCCTCCACTCCTTCGGAGACTCTAAATCCTACCCATCTGCGTCACGTAAATGACGCCACTTCCCTCTTTCTCTCGTGCGTGTCTGAGTGCGTTGTCCCTCTTTCTTTTCTCCAGTTTTCTCTTCTTCAGACCGACCGGATGTTGACTGAACCTTGTATGACTGATCGAGCCAAGTTGGGACATTCCCCTTTGATTAGGAAAACCTAGAAATCCCTTGCACTAAACCCCCTTGGGAGAAGATAATCTAACATCCTTAATCGAGAGTTTTCCTAAGTCAAGGCTTAGGATGTAATTAACTACGGGGGCTTGCGCCCGTAGGAAACCGACCCCCACAATCAAATGAACCCTATTCGATGCTGATGTATCGAATAGGGGAAATCTCGTGAATTTAGGGTTATAGATATTATTATCCATCGAGGTGTGTAGGTGAAAGCCGCTATCCTCCATGGCTAATCATATCTATAACTCCATCTGCTCTTCCATCGGCCTGCTTGTGCCGGATGTAAAGGCCTATGACCATTTTGTCCTACGGGATAGTGTGATCGTACCCTTTGCATTCGAACCACACGAGCGGAACCCTTTCGGAGACCCACAGATTTCTGGCGACCACGGTGGGACAGGTTTCTCTCTCCATCTTCGGATGTTAAATTATCTTCTTTGTGTGCACTCCAGGTTTAGTGCTCCTTAGATTAGGTTCGTCCTACTCTTAGATAGGGTCCTTTTCTTAGTTAGGTTCCCTTCTTGGCTAGGCTTTCCCCTAGCTCTGGTTCCTTTCCTTCCAGCCTTTTTAGGCTGTTTCGTACCTTATCAAATTCTCTTCTTCTTGTCGGGTTTTTGTGTTCGTTCGGCTCTCTTACCTTAAGATCGTCGAGCAGACCCCGGCACCTTCCTACCTTTTGTAGGTACTTGATACCTAAGGGCGGATTAGTTATTGATAGTAGCTCAGATGAGGAAGTAGACTTCTGACGTCAGACTACTAGCAAGCAACCTATTCCCCATCAGATGTGTGGAATTAGAGTCGAAGATTCCTATCAAAAAATCTTATGACATTTCTTCCACTAGTGTTTGTTGTTCACTACAGACTAGCGAACCTTCCTACCTATAAATATTCCTCTATAATTGTATTCCTTGAAAGGATCCTTTTTACTTTTCGGCAGTCTGTGTGGCCACGACGATTTGTCCTCTACCACACGATGTTCGCTTCGAAGAGTATAAGGCTATCCTTAAAGGTGATACGCTTAAATGTTGTAGGGATACTTGTCCTTATATTTGTGCACACAAATTATTTTGGTGCTAGCACAAAACCTTTTGATTTGTCTCTCCTTTGTGAAAGATTGTTCTACCCAGTTTCACTTGTCACCTTCAAGTGTGGTCTGGGATATCAAAACCAATAATTTAAATTCACTTTTGTAGGTGATACTGTGTCCATGCCCACCTACGCTAGTCAGGTGCGGAGATGTTGATCCATTATCCCTATTTAAATTCCTTTCTTCTATCAGTCATGATTCGAGAGTTGTTCTTTTACCCAGTTTCGCTTATCACCCCAAGCGTGGTCTGGGATACCAAAACCAATAATTTCAAATCCACTTTCTATAGGTAATACTGGGTCCATGCCCACCTACGCTAGTCAGGTGTGGAGATGTTGATCCACTATCCCTATTTAAAATTCCTTCTTCTATCAGTCATGATTCGAGAGTTGTTCTTTTACCCAGTTTCGCTTGTCACTCCAAGCGTGGTCTGGGATACCAAAACCAATAATTTCAAATCCACTTTCTATAGGTGATACTGGGTCTATACCCACCTAGGCTAATTAGGTGTGGTGTAGTAGATCCAATATCCCTAATCCCAGCCCACTTTCTATAGGTGATACTGGGTCCATGCCCACCTGTGTTAGTCAGGTGTGACGATGCTGATCCAATGTCCCTATATAAGTTTCATTCTCCTATTATTCTCCATACGATAGTTATTTTTCTTCTGCTACTTGTACGTATCCCTCTGTATGGACATAACTCCAAAGGATCTCTTCTACTTTTCGACAGTCCGTGGCCACGACGATTTGTCCTCTACCACGTGATGTTGGTCATGCAAAGTATGAGATTATCCTTAGTAGTTGTATGTAAATACGCCGTAGGGTGTTTGTACTTGCACTCATGCCCACCAATCACTCTGGTGTTGTAGCATGAAATCTCCTTTTCAGTCCCCTTCGAGGGTTGACTTTCCCCAGTTTCACTTGTCACCTTCAAGTGTGGTCTGGAATATCAAAACTACTAACTTGAACCTCTATGGAATATGATACTGGGTCCATCTTTGAGCTATATTAGTCAGTTGTGGTGATGTCAACCCACTATCATAAAACAAATTTCATTCATCTATAAATTTTGTTATGATATTTCTCTTCCCAGTTTCATTCATACAAGTTGAATGTGGCCTGGGTTATCAAAGCCAATGTCTTGTTCCTTCACGGATCCTGTGAATAATATTTCTCTTCCCAGTTTCATTCATACAAGTTGAATGTGGCCTGGGTTATCAAAGCCAATGTCTTATTCCTTTATAGATCCTGTAGATAATTTTTCTCTCCCCAGTTTCATTCATGAGTTGAATATGGTCTGGGTTATCAAAGCCAATTTTTTTTTTTTTCCTCTCTTTATGTTCCAGTATACTTAATCTATAACTATGAATATAATTTGAAAAAAAAAATGATGTTAAAAGAGAGGGAAGTTCTTAGCTGAGTAGAATCGGTTGCCCTTGTCACAAGTGGAACCCGGTTCTACACTCCAAGAGCCCAAAGTCCCTCCAAATTCTATTCGTTTTCTCTCTTTAAAGCATTTTAATGATTGCTTAGGAGATGATTGTGTCCATTTCTTCTATTATGGTCACTTATAATGGAGATATTTTTCCTCCTTCACTCGTGATGTAGTACATCTTACCCTAGATGTTAACATTACTTTTTTGTGGATTTTGATTTTCTGGTAGAAAGTCAATCCCCTACTCTCTTTAGCAATATAATTTCCCATGGAGAGCTTACTCTTAGCTACAAGGGTGGTCTTTTTGGATGTCCTAATATTGCTTCTACCTCTCACAGGGTCCCAACAGTAAGTATGGGTGTTACCACTGTGATTCCTTTAATAATCATTGATCTTTGATGTGATTGTGGTTCTTAGTGGCAAGTGTCCCTTCGCCACTTCTATTATACCTTCTTTAGCATGAGAATATTCTTCCCATTCGGCTGTTTGTATGCTTCTCCTTTTCTTAGAGAGATACATTAGTCGATGATTTATTATTGTTGTATGGTTTCATTTTTCCTAAGAAAATTTTTCTTATATTTGGATTACTCATGGCCACGACGATTTGTCCTCTACCATGTGGTAACTAAAATATGAGTTTGAGATTCCTTAGATGATGAATTACTTGTTTCTTTGGCTTTCTCACAGCGCCACGCACATGAGCGTTGGTTGGTTGTGGAGCCCGTTCCTCTTCTGATCGTCGCGGCATATGCGCCCGGCGATATTAGAGTGTTCTTTCCTCTTCTTATCGTCGCGGCATATACGCCCGGCGGTATTAGAGTATAGAGTTCTCTTTTCTGGTTGAGAGAGCCCGACAGAGTCCCTGGGAGGCATTCCTCACCACCCCTTCCTCTTTTTATCGTCGCGGCATATGCGCCCGACGGTAGTAGAGTGTACTTTCCTCTTTTTATCGTCGCGGCATATGCGCCCGACGATATTAGAGTGTTCTTTCCTCTTCGTATCACTTTGGCATATGCGCCAGTGATGGTAGAGTGTACTTTGCCTCTTCTTATCGTCGCGGCATATGCGCCCGACGATATTAGAGTGTTCTTTCCTCTTCGTATCACTTTGGCATATGCGCCAGTGATGGTAGAGTGTACTTTGCCTCTTCTTATCGTCGCGGCATATGCGCCCGGCGATATTAGAGTGTTCTTTGCCTCTTCTTATCGTCGCGGCATATGCGCCCGACGGTAGTAGAGTGTACTTGCCTCTTCTTATCGTCGCGGCATATGCGCCCGGCGGTATTAGAGTGTTCTTTCCTCTTCTTATCGTCGCGGCATATGCGCCGGACGATATTAGAGTGTTTTTTCCTCTTCCTATCACTTTGGCATATGCGCCAGTGATGGTAGAGTGTACTTTTCCTCTTCTTGTCGCCGCGGCATATGCGCTCGACGATATTAGAGTGTTCTTTCCTCTTCGTATCACCTTGGCATATGCGCCAGGTGGTAGTAGAGTGTTTCTTGTCCTCTCCTTATCATCTCAGTAGATGAGCTGGGTGATGGTTGAGTGTTTCTTGTCCTCTCCTTATCGTCTCGGCAGCTGCGCCAGGTGGTAGTTGAGTGTTCCCTTAGCAATCATTGACCTTTGATATAGTTGTTGGTTCTTAGTGGCAAGTGTATTCCCTCGCCACTTCTATTGCATTTTCTTTAATATGAAATTATTCTTTCTACTTGGCTGATTGTATGTTCCTCCTCTTAGAGAGATATACATCAGTCGATTGTTCATGTTGTACATGATTTCAATTTACCTAAGAAAATCCTACTTATATTTGGATCGCTCATGGCCACGACGATTTGTCCTCTACCATGTGGTAACTAAGATATAAGACTGAGATTTCTTAGGTGAAGAATTACTTACCTCTTTGTTTTTCTCACAGCACCACGCACATGTGCGTTTGGTGGTTGTTGAGCTCTTGTCCTCTTCTGATCACCTCGGGTCTACGCTCCAGGTGATCGTTGGGTGTTCTCTTTTCCTTTTCACCGACAGACCGATGGTCGGGTGACCTTTCTTCTACCGACAGGCCTATGGTCGGGTAGGAACTTCGCTGTTTCGGGGCCTATGGCCGAGCGAGGATGTTCTCTTTTCCTTTTCACCGACAGACCTATGGTCGGTGACCTTTCTTCTACCGACGGACCTATGGTCGGGTAGGAGCCTTGCTGTTTCGGGGCCTATGGCCGAGCAAGGATGTTCTCTTTTCCTTTTCACTGACAGACCTATGGTCGGGTGACTGTTCTTCTACTGACAGACCTATGGTCGGGTAGAGATCTTGCTGTTTCGGGGCCTATGGCCGAGCGAGGGTGTTTCTTTTCTTTTTCACCGGCAGACCTATGGTCGGGTGACTGTTTTTCTACCGACAGACCTATGGTCGGGTAGGGACCTCGCTGTTTCGGAGCCTATGGCCGAGCGAGAGTGCTTTTCTTTCTCACCGACGGACCTATGGTCGGGTGACCGTTCTTCTACTGACAGACCTATGGTCGGGTAGGGACCTCGCTGTTTCGGAGCCTGTGGCCGAGCGAGGATGTTTCTTTTCCTCTTCACCGGCGGACCTATGGTCGGGTGACTGTTCTTCTACCGACAGACCTATGGTCGGGTAGGGATCTCGCTGTTTCGGGGCCTATGGCCGAGCGAGGGTGTTCTCTTTTCCTCTTCTTATCACTCTGGCATATGCGTCAGTGATAGTCGAGTGTTTCTTGTGGACTTTTGTGTTCGCCTTAGATCTTTTTGATATTATCTTGTTTCATATTCTTGCGAGCATGGAATCCCTGCTTCTACTCTGCCGTTGCGATGTGGTCAGGCAGATAGATGATTTCTTTACCATTGATTCTTCATCCTTATTGTTCTCCTTTGATTATCACTTTTATATTTGATATGATTTTCAGATGATCGTTGAATTCCATCTGCTCTTTGTGAGCCTGTTTCAATTCTTCTCATGTGAACATGAGACTTCTCTTCTCCTATTCTGCCATTTTGGTTGAGCAGATAGTTGAGCTGCTTTCTTTGACTCTCTCCTTGGTGATCTTGCTCCGTTAGTTGACCCTAGCGTTGCATCTTCTTAAATCGGGGAGGTCAACGCCAACACGTACGGTTCACCTGTTGTTCGCCGCACCTGTTGGGGGTCCGTTTGTTGACCTCTATTTTCGCTCGAGCACCTTTCGATCGGTGCGATTGGTCCTCATCAAGCCCAATACGAACTCGAGCTCGATTCGATTCAAATAGGCGTTTATTCTTGAAATTGATTTCGCTCAAGTAGATTCGTCGTGCCGGCTCGAACCCAATTTGATTCAGATCGAGTCAAGTTCGGACTCGAGCCTAGCTCGGTCTTAGCCGAATTTGGCCTGATTCAGCTATATTTAATCTTGCCGAAACCCCTTCAACTTTCAAAACCATTTGAATATATTTGCTAGATCAGGAAATGTGATCCCACGGTTTTGATTGCATTGAGAGCTTGATCCTGCCGTTGTCCCGTCCCTAATCGCGTGATACACCTGTTTTAGAACGAGACAGACCCTCGTTAGCCGGATTTCAGCGGACAGGGGGCTATTTTCGTGTTTGGAGCAAGGCAGAACGTCGGGAGAGACGTTTAGAAGGCTCGGGGAAGCCTTCAGCTTGGGGATGGGAACTCGCCCCTCCTCTCTCATAGTTCTCGGTCTTCCGCTCTCCAGCTCTCGATCCCGACCCCCTCTCCCACTTCCGATCTCGCGACCCAGGAAGGATAGCCGACACCCCCTGCTCCCTCCGTCCCTCTGGTTCGCGAATTCCAGACCGACGCCGGTCTTACCTCCTTCAAGCCCTCTTCCTCTCTCCCTCTCTCGCTTCTTCTCCTTGCGTGAGGTGCCCGACGTCGGCCACCTCTCCCCAGCCTGAAGCCGGCCTCTCCCTGCTCGCGAAACCCCAGCCAGACGCCATCTGGACGGAGCCCGATCTCCCTCTCCAGACGGATCCCGACGCCTCCCGCCCGGACCGACCTGGACTTCGCCTCCTCTGTCTTCGCCTGGACCGAGCAAACTCTCCATTGCAAAGTGAGTATCTTTCCTCTCTTCTCCTTCTCTTGGTTCTTCCATTTCTTCCTCTTCTTCCTCTTCTCCTTCTTCTTATTTTTCTTCATTTTCCTTCTTTTCCTGAAACGTTTCCTTTGCTTTTCTTCATCTCAACTTAAGTCTTGTGGATGGTTGGGTTAATGAGAAGCTCCACTCATGCAAAGTTCATTTTACTTGATTAGAGTTGAAAGTATGGATAGAAGTTTCATGTTATATTTATTCCATAGATGTCTAAGTGAATGCCTCCACTCACTGCAATAAATTTTGCGATGGCTTGCATAGTTAGTCTTGGCATCATGTGTTGATTTGTTTTCCTACTAAACTTGTTGTTCACGTTGTTTTGAGATGATCAATTAGTTTATAAATCCACATTTGATTTATGTTACATAATTTAAGATTTAGGTGTGAACTTTACAGATATAGGAGAAACCATTTTTGATCTCCTACCAAAGTCATGCACATCAAGTGTTTGATAGAATGTCTTCAAGGAAAAATTGTGATATTGGGTTGGCAATTCATGAAGCTTGAGTTTGCATTTGAAGCCATTTAACCAAATGTTAACTGATCATACTTAGATATAAGGGTTCCACATGTTTTCATTCATAATGTGTGTGGATTTATTTTGAGCAAAGTTTTTCTTTAGAAGTAGATAGTTCATGCTATGTGATTTTCTAAAAAAAATAATAATAATGAAAAAGCCTTGCATCCTTGTGATTTATGGAATTTTGATATGCTTCGTAGTTATTGAGCTAAGTCATTTGAGAACGAACCACTAATGCGTGAAATTTGTACTTTAGCTATATCACATGGTTTAGAAGTTTTAAGAGTAGATGGTAACAAGTCATGAGAAGCTATGATTAATTCCTTGTCAAAGCATATACATTAGTTATTGGTATTAACGCATCATTAGAAAATTACACAAGTCTTGATAAGAATGTTGAAGAGGAAGTGTTGGGTAAGCATGGCTTGTTTCATTCGAGCATGGTGAGAGCTTTTGTGACTTGTTTTGTTTGTTCTTTTTAAGACTCTTCGATCGTCATTTGTGAGTGATTTGCTTGGTCATTTTCTTGCACAATGTTAAAGAACTTTGGTAATAAATTTGGAGAGTATGTTACGTGAGATTGTTATAAAAATGCTTTAAAAAAAAGTATACTTTGTAGATTGTTCTCCATGCCAAAACTTCAGTGAGCCTTGTGTCGATAGTGGAAAATGATGAGTTTGTTCATTCATGTAATTGGGCAAAAGCATGTACGAAAACATTTATATAATTTGATTTATGCGGTTTTCTTTTGTGGATGATACGAGAAAGTAAAGTGAGAAAGTTTTTTTATGAATATAAGCTCTTATGCGATGAGTCGTACTTTTCAAGGAAATTTTGACATAAGATTTGTTAGCCTTTGAATGGTATATTTGCGATAGTATATCTCTTGAACCATGAATTAATCTTTCTTTATGCCTTTGTCGGTATCAAACATTTTGCCTTCAATAAGAAAGTCTTTGAGAAGCTTTCTTTTGGTTCAAAACATAACATGCCTTTGCTAAATTTGGTGAATGATTGAGACAAGATCTCAAGTCATTCCTACATGAAACAAATTTGTTCTCTGTTTGTTTTTATGGGCATATTTTATTAGAAGTAAATGGTGGTATATTTGCTCACGTTCGGAAGCTTTAGCATAGACTTCTAAGTTTCACATGATGGAAAGTTGAAAGCCATGTAGCAAACGTCTTTTCTTATGTAACTTTATCCTTACGTGAGCCACAATTAATTAAAGTATTTATATGGATACATGTTTGGGAGTTATCCTTTCATAGATGCGAACATGAATGCATGATTAGAATTATTTATGTCGATGAAGTTTGAAAATCGTTTGTGGTAGTGTTAATCAAAGAGGGCTACACGTGTAGACAAATATGTATTGAATCATGTTGCTTGGAAAGGATTTATTTGGTCACTGTGTGTATGAAACTTATACTTATTTTGATGGCATACAACCCGAAGCTTGCAAATTATTTCATGTTTCATATATGCAAAATTATTGTTGGGATTTTTCTTTTGAAGAGTAAAGAACAAAATTGCATCAAACTCTTCCCTTATTATCGTTTTTTCTTTTAATAGAAATGTTAAGTTCCAACATTAAATATATGTGCTGCTTTATGGTAGAAAAGTTTTAAGAGCTAATTTCCATGCAAATTCATGTGCATACATGTTGTGTTGAGAAAATTTCAAAAGCATTCCTTCATGTTTAAAAATTTGTTTTATTTCAAAGTGATGTCATGTGGCATAAACAAGTGGCATGTTGAAGTTTTGTCATTTGAAGAACGAGCAATTAGTAGGAGAAGTTTATGTTCGAATCGTGTCATGCTATATATAGTTTAGATGAGAATGGGAGCAAATCTTAGGAGATCATGCTGTTCTTACATCAAACAATGCACCGTTTCATTCATATTTGCATAAAAAAAAATAGAAAAGAGCAAAATCTTTCTTTATATACCTTCTTACGAAATTGAGTCATATTTTTTTTTTTATCTATATTGGTGTGAGATTTTGTAGTCGTTTATCCGTTATTGCCTACCAGCGACACTTGAGTTTCTTTTGAGGAGTCTCATGAGTTGTTTCATACTTAGAATGCTTTATGAAATATTTATCTTTGCTTTTACTAAAGTTTTCTTACGAGTCGTTTCGTGTTGCCAATTTGGAAAGTCGCTTTTGATTAAAAGATGTCTTGTTTTGCTTTGGTTGGAATGATATATTAGTGGTTTTGGATTTGTTTTATGCGACGAGTTTTATGGGTGCTTTACAATGAGAAGTTTTCTTTATAAAACTTTCTCGTTGGAAAGCTTTGTGGTTTCTACCCCACTCCAAATGAGAGGAGAGGCACTTGATTAGTGGTTATTTGGGTAGGATTTTGTGACAAAAAGGGATTTTGGTAGATAGCTTTTGAGGAGGTTTCGCGTAGTAGCCCATTTGAAAAGTCTTAGCAAGTGATTTCAAGAGGCATGACTTTATGATTGAGCTTGTGTAGTAGGATCTCTTGGTATCCTTTGGGGAATAGTTAATGCTTTCCTCTTTGAATCAAATTCTTTTAGTGGTTATGGCTAAGGATGAACATTGGAGGTTTAGACTTTAGGAAGTTTTGGGTTAGACCCTTTTAGAGTCTCTTTCCATAGGATAGATTTTTGGAGTTTGGAATCTTAGAGAGCTTGGAGTTAGAAAACCTCTAGTGTCTTTTTGGGAATAGGGTATTACTCACTTGTCTGGTTTAGATCCCTTTAACATTAGCTTCCATAGAGAAGAGGTATAGAATTTTTGAGAGAAACACAAAACGAAAGAAAACTCTTACTTTGGATTTAGAGTTGGGAATTTGTATCCCATTAGTAGATATAGATTTGTTTGTAGTGTGTTGTGGGTAGAAGTCTTAAAAAATATCAAGTGCCTCGTTTGGAGTGGGAACAACAAAGGGCATTGTTAATGTTGCTTTAGGATACACTTGACTTCAAAGAAGTGTGTCCAAAACAACAATGCTTACATCCCTTTTATTTGTAATTTTCATTCTTTCTTTTTACTGCATTGCTACTTATTATAGTACTTTTATTCATAGATCCCTGAACCTAATGACACGTACGAAAATCCTAAGGGTTAGAAAACAAAACCTCCTTTTATCCCTACAACTTTAGTGACACATAAGGACAAAAATTAAGGACCGAATCTTATAAAACATAGACTTAGGGTGCATGCTCCTTATAGGATAGAAACATCAAAACAAAAACCTAGTGACACATTTTCCTAGATTTAGATTTTCTTAATCCACTAATAATCAACCAACCCAATTTTAATCTAATTCTAAAAATCTATTAAAACACTTAATTCTTAATCATGTTATTATCAACATTTATAATTATTAAACTATAAGTCTAAAACACAAACTTAAACCAATTCTAATTAATATAATAATTAATCCCTAACCAATCTAAAATCTAAAAGATATAGATTTTATTAGGGATTAAATTACAAACTAAACTCATTAGGATAAAAAAAAAACTCTTAAAGGTCAAACATAGAGTAATCCTTTAAAATCAATAAACAAACCCCTTAATACATAACAACCACTCCAAAGATGAAGTTTATTGGATGGACTACTCCGGGCTGCGGGGCTAAGCGTCCTAAGGAGGCCTGGTTCCTCGAGCCTGGTGGCACAACGCCACGAATGGATTCAATGGAATGGCAAAACTGTAAAATTAATCTCTTAATTGGTTTAAGTCAAATCGTAAGTGATAATAAATTGCCTAATCTACCTTTCTTTTCTAATTTACAACTAACTTAATAATTCAACAAAAATTGGTTGCCACTGGGTAACCCAGGCCTACGAGGCTATTAAGTTAGCCCCAAGGAGGGTGAAATAAACCTCACGGCCTCGGTGTGAAACAAAGGTGGTAATCAATCAAATACTAAAATAAAATCTCTAAAATCAATCTTAAAATATTAAGACTTAAACTTCAATTGAAATTTCCCTTTTGTCTTTTAACAAATCGAATGCAAGCAATTTTAACTAAATTACCCTACATAGGATCTATCAAAAACTGCACAGCCTACACACACCTTAGACTGATTTAATTAGGACACTACTTCTAGTCCTAGGTTAAGCTTACATTTTCTTTTGCTATTCAGTATTTACTACCTATATGTGTTCTATAAATGCAATTTTTACATTTTCTGCCAGTTATATTTTCTTACTTGCATTTCTTTTCTGAACGGCATCTACACTTATATATATGTTTTCTTTTGTCTTACTTTGCGAGGTACATCCGGTGTTGCATTGTCAATGATCAAGCGGCGTCAATTGCTTATAAGCTTTTAAGTGGCAGCGCCACAGCAGGTACATTGGGTCTTGCACGATCAGGGAGCAATGAACCATTTACTTGCTTGGAGCTATTAAGTGGCTGCGCCACGGTCAGGTATGACTTCTGCAACTTAAACTCTTAATTACATATCGGAACTGCTACACTCCACACACATATTGTTGATAGGTATTCTAGTATGTTTAGGTAGTCAGCCATAGGTTAGTGCACTGACGAAGCTTTGGCCCTATAGGTCAAAGCTTTTCCCCCTTCTGTGAGCCCTAGAGACCATTAGGGTCATTTAGGCCTGTAGAGTAGGCCACCTATTATGCTGGTTGGCATCGTTGTTTTCCCACACGAAGTGGGCATCGTTGGTTTTCTGATAGGATTCTGGCCCTTTCCGGTTTTGGGTACGATACCCCCCTCCCTTTTTCTTTTTTTTTTTTCTGTGAGCCTTAGAGACCATTAGGGTCATTTAGGCCTGTCGAGTAGGCCACCTATTTATGCCATTGGGCATCGCTGTTTTCCCACACGAAGTGGGCATGATTATGATGATTTTCTGTGCGGGTATCTTGCCTGAAAGGTACCCTTAGGGTGTGTTTATTTATTTTTTCTGTACTCTGGATGTCATGCATACATCTGTTCTTACACACTTTTCTCCACAACGCACTTTACATACATACATTGCATTAGTGGACCTAAGGATCTTTCTTACTCATGCATTTGTTTCATGTATCATACAACGCTAGATTTACTTATTTGCATATTACAGAGTTTCAAATCCTTGCTTCTTTAGGATAGAGCCTTCCCATCTTGCATACATATAGGACGGTTGGTTGTGCTTAGGATTTTAGCTGGCTTCCTTTTTCAGGCAAGGAATAAGTCCAGATTGCATTAGCTAGGTCGTAGGTGTTAATATCGTATGCACGATATTACATCTTTTATAGATTTAGGGTCTAAGGTGAGTGGTACAGGTGTACCACTATACACCTTATTGGTGGGTAAGTCCTCCACTCCTTCGGAGACTCTAAATCCTACCCATCTGCGTCACGTAAATGACGCCACTTCCCTCTTTCTCTCGTGCGTGTCTGAGTGCGTTGTCCCTCTTTCTTTTCTCCAGTTTTCTCTTCTTCAGACCGACCGGATGTTGACTGAACCTTGTATGACTGATCGAGCCAAGTTGGGACATTCCCCTTTGATTAGGAAAACCTAGAAATCCCTTGCACTAAACCCCCTTGGGAGAAGATAATCTAACATCCTTAATCGAGAGTTTTCCTAAGTCAAGGCTTAGGATGTAATTAACTACGGGGGCTTGCGCCCGTAGGAAACCGACCCCCACAATCAAATGAACCCTATTCGATGCTGATGTATCGAATAGGGGAAATCTCGTGAATTTAGGGTTATAGATATTATTATCCATCGAGGTGTGTAGGTGAAAACCGCTATCCTCCATGGCTAATCATATCTATAACTCCATCTGCTCTTCCATCGGCCTGCTTGTGCCGGATGTAAAGGCCTATGACCATTTTGTCCTACGGGATAGTGTGATCGTACCCTTTGCATTCGAACCACACGAGCGGAACCCTTTCGGAGACCCACATTTATTCCTTCATTGCTAACTCAATGCCAACTTCACCACAACAAACCGAATATCCTAGTAGCTTTATGCAAGAATGATATATGGCAAATTTATATTTCTCCACCAACTACACCAATGTAATTTCATTTGTGCCTCACAACATATGATCATGTTGAATACAAGCTAAATAATGAAATTATCATTGGCAAAAAAGGGCATCATCAATGCTATTATAAAAGTAAAAAAGCGCTCTTGTTCTCATGCCATGAAAGTTACAATACATTATCCTAAATTTTTGTAGAAATAAAACTACTTTATCCCTTAAAAAAAGAAAGATCTTATCCCATGGAATTCATTCAGTGTTACCCATCACTCAAAATAATCATAACTCACAACCACAATTATAAAGCATGTTTTAGATAACATTTCCAAAATTACGCATTAATGAAAAAACACTCTACTTGATTACAAGCATGGTATCCACTAGAAATGGCGAAGACTTTTTATGCATGTCAACCTTTACCAAATGAATTAATTATTGATGGCTGCAAATTGTGGAATTTGACCTACTAGTATTCCCTAATTTCAAATTTCACCCAATCTCCCATATCAAAAGATTCAAGTTCCTATCATAGCTATTACTTCTTCATGGAGTAGACCATGCCAAAACAAAAATCCATAACGGTAACTGATGTAAGAGAAAATTAAGAAAAAAACTCAATAATAATCCAAAGATTCCGTATAAAGTGAGGATTAACAAACTAAAGTATGTTATCTTTCAGTAGATAAAGGTATAAAGTGATATTGTTTAGAAATAATTATTTTTTACCAGACATATACCTTATTTTGGATAACGCCTTTCAGTATCGCTGTAATTCTGGCCAAGGACTCGCACTTCTTCTCCATCTCACTCACATGTGTAAGATGTGCCACATTCTTATCATCCTAATCAATTCCAAGTAAACATGTCAAGAAGAAAAATACCAGAAATACAATGAAGCTGCTGTACAGTTACCATGAGAAGAAAAATAGAAGCAAAATAAGCCATACTATATCACCTTTCTTCCTTGAAGTTCTACTTGCAAATTCGCAATGCTTCTTTGAACAACCGTAAGCTCTCTTAAAACCCTAATCAACTCATCACTTTTGTCACCAGAGGAGCTTGATGAAGACTTTAGCTCTTCCTGTCAAGCGCATGATGTTAATAACCGTTTAACAACAGAGGAACTTAAAAAAAAAAGACATGCTCTAGCTGAAATATGAAGATAAACAGAGTGAAGGAGTTCAATATGATAAACATATCACATACGATGGACACACTAAAGATCAACAAGAGAAATAAAATCTATTTTGACCAATTCATACCAACAATTTTGCAGGTACAAGTCTTTAAAAAGCATAATATTTCAAATCCAAGAGCAGGGAAATAAAATGCATCCTCATAAGTTTTATACTAAATATAGTTCTAAACAGCAGATTTATAGGCAACACAATTAGAAAGGTGTCTAATTGAATAATCATCAGCTTGTTGCAGAATAGCTCCAACTGCTTCCATAGTATTTTAGCTGCAATATTTCAGCAATGCTATTCCTGTAGAAACGATGCAAGTTTAAAAAATACGTTCCTCCGCAAGTTTCTAATAAGACAATTAGGAGAGCTAAGTTCAAAGCAGGATCGCCCACCATCGTGTTTCATCGATAACAAATACAATACAGTAATTGTTAGAAAAAGCGGCCTTGATATGCAATTCCATCTTCCGAAATACCGAGTGATAGACAGTGAATTCTACAAAAGAGGAGAAGGAGAAGGGATAGGGAAACGAAAGGAAACAAATCCATGAGAACGCAAACTCAAACCTCGACAGGAGGTATAGAAAAACCTAGATCAGAAGCGATGGAAAGGGCTTCCGCCATTCCTCCAAGTCTCTTCGAGGGCTTCTTCCCGGCCCATACCGGATCTCCAGTGATCGACATTCCCAACAAGCCAACAAAGTCAATATGCGGCCGGAGGGGAGAGAGGGTGAGGAGACACGACGAGAAAGAGAGGATTAAATGGAGTATTGCCGGTGCCTGCAGCTTCAGAAAAGACAAATAAGATAAGCCTCAGCAGCGTACATCGAACGCCCCTCGGCCACACCTACGGTGAAGGTTGAACAGCCTCTGATTACCGATCTGTGCTTGATGATACAGAATAGGAAGGTCATCAAGCAAAAGAGTGCAGATCAAGAACCCCTTCGGCCTTCAAACGGCCGGCTCGGGAAAAAAAAAATGTAAATTTGATTTTAATAGCCAAAATATTCCTTTGTAGGAATAATTTAAAATTTTATTTTGGATAAAATTATACATGTTATAAAAAACATGAGACATAACTCTCAAAATATAATTTTTGTGAATTTTTAAAAGATGGAGCACATCTTCTCTCTCAAGATTTCAAAGCATATAAGATCAATAGTTTATACTTTCCAAACCTAATCGATTAGCAATATTATATTTTTGGTTATATATATTTAATTGCATGCATCAATGACAGTAATAGGAAGGAAATTATAAAAGGGCATTTTTCCTATGAACATTATTTTATGGAATTACTTTGATTAATTGATGTGTTTGATTTATTTTGATCGATTAGGATTGCCTATTTTTTCTATTTTTTGGCGATTGCATGTCATTTTTATTTTAACCAGGATATACGGAGGTTCATAAGAGTATAGTAAAACTATTATACTAAAATTTAAATAAAAACTTTAAGGTAATATAAAAACTCTAATGATCTAAGAAGTAAGCTCGGGATATCAAGGAGTCAGCATAAGCATATTATTGACTTTTTCTTCCATGTTAGGCACCTCTCCGCCTGTGGATTCTGACAAACCACCTGGCCTTTGAGGTGCAGATCTATTAAGGGGATGTTGTGCAATCTCTAGGAAAAAAAGAATTTTCAAACCTTTTTAAAAAATTGCTTCATATATATTTTTTATATTTGATTGAAAATAAATAATTGAACCACCTAACCCTTAATTTGAATTATAAAAGAAAGAAAAGGGAATTCTTCATTTAGCTTTAAAGATAAAATAACATTCATCCATAACTAGAGTTTGCTCTTTTAAATTGAAAGATATTTAATTGATTAGCATTTCCTTTTATTTTAGTGATTTAGAATGGATCCTCCAAATAGTTAATCTGTCTTATGCTCTTGGCATGCGAGAGAAATTAGATATTACTTGAAATCATTTTAATGAGTCCATAGCAGCTGATCGAAAGAAATAGTTTAGGTGCCTTCATTGTGGGATTGCATACATGGGTGGAGGGATTAATAAGATGAAACAACACCTAGATGGGATCAAAGAAAATATTGCAGCTTGTAAAAAAGTCTCACATGACATTCGATACCAAATGCAGGAGAATTTGAAGGAAATATCAAAGAAGAAACAATAAACACAATAACATTTAGAAGACTGTGTAGATATATTAGAAACAGAAGCAATATAAGAAAAGAGATGCTCATCTTCACTACCTAAATCTCAAATCTCATATCCACATCATATATTTACTAATATGGGAATGAGGATGATAGATGAAATTGATAATTTTTTTGCGCTGAGAATGGACCCTGGATCTCAGCCATTATCGAAAGTCTAATGGCATATAAGTATGCCATATATCATGCTAATTTAGCCATAGCTAGATGATTTTATGATAGTTTTATACCCTTTAATGTTTTGAACTCAAATTTTGCACAGAAGGCCATCGATGTCGTAGTCACTATTGGATCAGAATACAAGTTACCATCATATCATAAGCTACGAGTTAATATTCTATAAGATTGCAAGGAGGAGTGCAAACTGCTAGTAGAATCATTTAGAAAAACATGCAATGATATAGGGTGAACACTAATGGCTGATGAGTGGACAGATGGAAGGAGCATAACTTTGATAAATTTTTTTGTGTATTACCCATAGGAAATTTCTTTCATAAATTTTGTTGATGCTTCAGATATAACTAAAGATGCCATAACACTTTGTTTATTTAGTGAAGTTGTTGATTGGATTGACCTAGAGAATGTTGTGTAGTCAGTGACAAATAACGCCTCTAATTATAAGAAGGTTGGAGAGCTATTGAATGAGAAGTACATGTACATATATTGGTCTCCATGTGCAGCACATTGCATGAATCTTATAAGTAAAGACATATGAAACATGCCTTATATTATGAAACTGGCGAGGAAAGCCTCTAAGGTAACTATTTTCATCTCCAACTGTGTTTTCATTCTAGCATGGTTAAGGTCAAGGCCAAGTTGGAAATAAATTATAATAAGGCCTAGTACAACTAAATTTGCCACTACATTTATCACATTGAGGAGTGTATATGATCAAAAACATAATTTGCAAGATTTAATAACAAGCAAGATATACTCCGACTCAAAGCTACCTAAAATAGTGAAAGAAAAGGAGGTTGTCCTTGTTATTATGGAAGTACAGTTTTGAAATGACTATCTTGTGATATAAAAAATAATCGAACCTCTTATAAGATTGCTTAGAATTGTTGATGCTAATGAAAAAACTCTCCCTGGGATACCTCTATGATCATGTATTTAGAAATGTCATAAAGGGATTATTCAGAAATGTGAAAAGAATGCATAAGCCCTACACAAGTATAATAAAGAACATATGAGATACTCAATTAAGACAAGGCATGCATTCAACAGCTTACTTTCTGATCCTCATTTCTAATATGATAGAGAAAATTATTACAATAAACCAGAAGTTATGCAAGGTTTAGTAAGATTGATTTAAAAAAAAAGGCATTTATTCTAAACCATCATTGATAATGAATGAGGTGATCGTGATAATTTGGAGAGTTTTGGAAGCTCACTTGCCCTAAAAATGGAGAAAGAAATGCAGCCTGGTATGAACTAAAGCTTACATTTTAATATTGACTTTCTAAAATGTAACTTAAAATTATTATTATTGTTTGAATTGTAGATGAATAATGGAAGATGTTTGGCTCTAGTGTGCCAAACTTACAAAAATTAGTTGTTCGAATTCTGAGCCTAACATCAACTTCTTCTGGATGTGAAAGAAAATGGAGCGTATTTGCACATATTCATAGTAAAAAGTTGAAATCACTTAGAACATCAAAGGCTTAATGATCTTGTGTATGTATAATATAACCACAATTTCAGGAATAGGTATTACATTAATATATATTGCAATATTTCTTTCATTAATATTACATATTATATTTATCAATTATCATGTTTTATTTTAAATTTGAAGACTATAGCTTAAAAAGCATAATTATGATCCTATAAAATTAATAAGCATTGAATGGTAGACTTATGGGTGCTTGATGAAGAGTTGGTTGCACAACTTAATTTGGAGGATTTTGAGATAGAAATTTACAAAGAGGATACATTTCCTCCTACTGAAGAATCTAATATAGCTTATACAAAACAATCTCAAGGTATTTATAAAATTGAATTTAATTTATTTTGCATTCATAGTTTGCTTATAAATATCACTTGAAATATGTAAGTGATGATGACGAAGTGCTTATGTGAGGATGTTTATGCATTTGAAGGTTTCAATGGAGAAGGATTTGGAGATGCATTATTGGATGATACAAATCTAGGAGATTATTAAATTCACTTAGGCTTTTTGAACTTTTTAATGTTAAAACTGAAGTGGATGATTATATAAGGATTTCTGTTTGTTTTGAACATTTATCTTTATAACATGAATATGTAAGTTTCTTATCATTATAAATTTTATAGTGTACGCGCATTTTTTGCTTATTGTATTTTACATTATGCTATTTGTATTGCATATCTTTTATCTTAGAGAAATTATGAAGAGGCATGTTCCTCATTACTTTATATCTTTAATTTTCAAAAATAATATATATTGGACTATTTTATACATTTATTATTTGTCCTTTTTATCATATATTTTAATTCATTTTCTTTTGTTTATTTCATTTTTTAATAGTTTTACATGCTAGAGAAAGATAATTAAAGATGATATGTATTTCTCAATGCCCAACGCACAATAGAGTTAGACAAAAGGTATGCATTCCTCACCCAATAATGCAATGTCATTTGGTCATCCTGTGCGGGAATTGGGAGCCACGGGATGGACGGACCACCTTGTGCGGAAACCTGGAGTTGCAAGGTGTGTCATTTGGTGATGCTATTTGAATTACCATTATTGTCCATTTATTAGGTTAGTTATAAATCCTGCTTAAGTTATTTGTGAAATATTTGTTTATGTTTTATTGACTTGCTTGATACCACATTTGTATTATGCATTATTTGTTTATGATTTATAGACTTAATTGATACCACATTTTGGTGCTTTGATTAGTGTGATATGAAAATGGAATTTAGATTAAATGTAATAAGTTTCAATAAAATCCATAAGAGTCATATAATGTTAAATGGCTATGGAGGTGAAGCTAATTTTATTAATTTTTAAAAATATTATTATTTATTATGCGAACGGGAGTTGAACCGGTCGATCAATGAACCTCTCTTTCTTCCGGTTTGTTGTCCGGTCCGGTTTTCAAAACCCTTGATTTCTCTCTCTCACTCTCAATCTTCACCCCTCTCTAGATCCTCTAATTCTCATTTAAAAGATTGCATGCTAATAAAGTCAATAGTTAAGAGAGCTAGGGGTAGAAGAAAAGAAGTTCTATGAGAAAAAAGAAGGCATAATTTCAACATAAATAATCTATTACAGACAACTATGACTCATACATGGGCAGAACAACAAAAAAAAAACGAATAGAAAAAAATAAACATGGCACTGTAATCTAAACAATATAAGATTTCTCACAAAGTTAACAATCTCTTATGCTTAACATATAGCAGAAAAGATAAGTATAAAACCCCGCAGAAAACACCAGATAATATAAGCACCCAGTTGAAGTTGGAGGGACTGTCAAACACAGAATTCTGAAAGTTCATCCCAAATACACCTGTAACAACTGCAAAAATGGTTACAACAAAAGTGGCTCCGGTGAGCAGCAACTCAAATTGAATCAACTGATTTCGCACATTGTCCTGATCAATCACCACACAAAAAACCAATTAACTTTATACTCAAATCAATGAAACTTCAAATACAAACTCTCTTCATACCAGTTTGATGTTGATAAAATCCTCAGTATCATCTATATACTCTTTCAGCTGTGACATACAAAACTCTCAATAGGTTCAGAAGCAGGTAAACATAGAAAATTATGTAAATATGCATCAGAATCAGATTCTTACAGATGATAATTTGCTTAGTGTATTATCTGTGACAACAAAATATGCTTCCAAAAGCATCTCCAATTCTTCAACATGACTCCCATTATTGAATGAACTCCTGGAGCTGTCCTCCTTGCTTGGGCTGATAATACTAGTGGAAAATGTTGGTGAAACTGGAGCAGACCTTGAGAAACCAGTGTTGCAGAATTCAAGACTGCTCGAATATCGCAGAGAGGATTGAAATGCTTCGATTCCATCCTCCTTCTGGGTAAGATACATCTCAGCCATGTCACCATCATCATCCATGAGATGTTCTATTTCATCGCGAATCTGAAATGTTGATCTAAAGTTTTCAATCCCAAAACAAGAATAAGATTACTAATTACTGCATACCTTCTGGACTCTGTAGGTTAAAGCAAGAAGATGACTTTTTAGCCTGCGAACATGCTCTAGATTTATGGTGCTAATTGTGGTTGCTAGCTCATCAAGCACAGGATATATCTCAATTTCCAGTTCAGTGGCCTGTTTGATTGAAAATTGCTTGATGAATAAAGGTTTTGCAGTTACTGCCAACTTAGATAAAGAAAGAATGATGAATCTGTTAAGGCACACATGATATTGAGTTTATCCATAAATCAATAGTTAAAAATATGATATAGAAATACCAAATGATCATTTCACATCCAATTTTTTTGCTTTTTGGGTTGGTAATAAAGTTAACCATTGATACATTTAGGCTCCGTTTGGGGCGGCTTTCTTACTGCTTCTTCAAGCAGCTGCTTGAAGAAGCAGTAAGAAAACCGTCCCAAACCAAGCCTTAGCCCAACTTCAATCCAACATAATGATTCTATGTTGCGTATGCCCACCATAGTGGGCCGGTTCGGTTGCTTCCGTTTGACTTACATTTCTTTATGTAATTCTGACCAAGTCAGTTATAGTAATATTTATAATAAGCACCTTTTGGTGAAAGGTAGACAAATAGTTTGTCAGAATTATTATTATTTTATGAATAAAGAATTTCCATGGATCTACCAGTACAAGATATTCATATTGAGTTCCTGAGGTACCTGAGATTCAAGTGATGCTGAAGCCAACTCAAGAGCAAGTTCCAAAGCCTTGAATTCAAAAGGAAGATCATCTGCACATCAAATGTAGCTAACTAATTTCTTAATAATTTTATGAAGTGATGAAAGCCAACAAAAAATATAACTTTGTTACCATTTTGATCTTTGCTTGCCTGAAGTCTTTGGCCCAATTCTGATTCATAGTACAGAACACTGCTATCCAAAGAATTCATGAGCAGAACCTCATCCGCCATGATTATGCATCTAATTTGCTCCAGGCTGACTACAATTGCTTTCTCTCGACCAAGAATCGTTGAGGGATAGACAAACAAGGGATCTAAGAGCCTGAGATCTCGAGCTGGAAGCTGGCAGCGCCTCATCAGTGTGAATTTATCAAATGCCAAAGTTTGAGATTTTCCACTACGGTCTATCTGTATCCAAGAACGGCTGTTGAAACCTCTTTTCTTCATAGCCGAAGCTCCAAAACCCTGAAGAAAATGGTTTCCAGCTCCATCCGGCTTTGGTATTTCGTCATAAGAAGCCGTTTCTGGAATGCCTGATTGTCCGAGCTTAGAGTACGACTTCACCATTGGAAAAATGCTTTCTCAATTCTTATTAGATAAAGATCAAAGCCAGCTTAAACCTGATTCATGAATTGAGCAATTTCTTATAAATCTACAGACTGAACAAAAAGAAGAAATTAAAAGATGATCTAATGATGAGCTAAATGTGAGAAAAATCAATCTTAAGAGAAGTCCGCTTATAATTTAGACTATCGGATAGTATTAATGACATTTTTTTGGGGGAAAAGATGTACAGTAGAGAATATAGATAAGAAAAATGAAAATGGAATTCTAAGATGACGTGAAGGACTATAAGAACCATTATATTTTCCCACAAAGAAGGGAGAACAAACAAGAAAATTGCAAGTCCAGCTGAAATGCATTCCCTTCTTTGATTTATTCCACAAAGGGATCTATACTTCCATTAAAAAAAAGCAAAGAAAGGCACTATTTCTGTTCTCTTAGAGAGTAAATAAAACAGAGTTCTTTTGCATTACCTGAATCTGAATCATCCTGACCACACAGATGGAATGGACCTTCAAAACAAATAAACAGTGAGCAAGTGCTTGAAATCTAAAAAAACAAAAGAGATATTAGGGATAAGAATAATCAGGTATTGTACCTCATCAAATTATTGAGGGCCCCACCATGGAGAAATTATTTGGTGCGGATCCCGAACATAGATCTACGTCCGGACTCTAATTAAACTTGGACGCGTAGATATTCACTGTGCTCTTTCGTAAGGAACTTTTTTTTAGAAATTTACAATGTATAATTCCCTGTGTTTTTGTTGCCATTTTGCTGCACTTTTACTGTCATTTTACTACGATTTTACTTTTGCTGCCCTTTCATTGCGCTTTTACTTCCCTTTTACTACGCTTTTGCTTTTTCTATCCTTTTGCTGCACTTTTGTTTTGTAAGCAGTGAAATAATGAAATCCAATTAAAAATCTACGTGTCCACTGCACTTGTCAAAATTTAATTGGAGTTCGGACGTAGGGCTAGGTCCGAACTCCGCACCAAATAATTTCTCCTCATCATGAGCTAGACAATGACAGAGCTGCCAAATCAGTTTTATTTTTAAATTGGAAAAGAGAATTGTTACAGTCTAACTTATAATTAAAAAAAAAGATCAGTCAACTTCTAAAAAAAAATAGAAAAAGTAAATTTAGTATCTTATATGGCTGATTATATATTGCGCTTAATTTTTGCTCAAATAAATATATTAGTCCTACAGTGATTTAGTTATTGTAACACAAGTCGTCGGTAAAAACAAGAAGATTGCTTTAACCGCACCAAATATTGGCTGTGAATTGCTGAAGAACTGCTTTGGTGGAAAAAAACTTAACCAAACTGAATTTCATAATGGAGAATATATCATGGGAAATTTTAATAAGAAAAATGTGCATATTTAACTAATAGTTTTGATATAGACGACGAGTGTTGATATACCATCAGAAAATTCATCCGATCAAATATAAATCTCGATGTAAAGTTTTAATTTAAAAATTTTCAAAATTAAATTCAAGATCATCCAATCCCAATTTCAACAAAATTTATGTGATGTGCCCAATGACTCCAGAGGTGATCTGATTCGGATCCAAATGAGCCAAAATTAACTACTTAAAGTGTAGTTGAAAACTTCAGGACATTTGTTGTATCAGACAACCTTTTATCTTTGTACGCTTATGGTCAATTCTAGCATCTAGATAAGTATCATCCAACGAGCTCAAGATGACATGATTTTGAGATCAATAAGATACTTAAATGTTAAAATAACATAATCAAATAAATCAATACGGGTTGTTTGATGGAGTGTTTTGATACTTCAATAAAAACAAAACAAAATATTGCTACCAAAAACTACAAACAGAGACTCATTCTCCACATAAAAGGGACCTTGGCTTGTGATTGGAGAGACTTGGAGATCTAAAAAACTCTAGAACTCTACCTAATTTTGAATACTGACGATAGCTCATAGCCATCATCATCCTTCGATTGCCATTATCATCACCCTCAACTAATTTTTCTGCAATCTCCATTGCAAACATAAGAGACCAAACAAGTGTTCCTAATTTTTACAAAGAGAGGAGAAGATTTGACTATGCATCTTTAATTATACAGTAGGTCATTTTGACTAGGTAGGCCTCATAAATTTTTTCAAGAGTTACCAAATAAATCCTTTGGTATCTCCTTTGAAACTTTTCTTTTATGTATATGTATGTTTGATCCTTGTACAAATCTATAACTTTACCATTGTGAATATTCTAGCACACAATTATTTGATTATTGTAATAAGCATTTCTAGCATCCTACAAACACTCATTCATTGGATGACAGACATAATTCCTATGAAATTGAGCTTCCTACTCTAACACCTAACGATATGGGGACAAATCAATTAAGGAAAATATAATATGATTGGAGGAAGTCACCCTAGTTTAATTTTATAGGATCATCTATATAGGATAAAGAAAAAAAATCTTACAAGATTATGTGTTTACAATAATCTACTCAATTTTAAATTTCATCACAACATGATGAAGTTCATCACCCCCATGATCAACAACATGTTAGGACTTAGGTGTCCGCTTACTATCATGTTGATCATGTTAAAGTTCTTTATGAGGTTTCCTCGCCACTGTAGCTAAATTCGATTCTGATGTTGCTAGTTCAAATTGTTCTTTACTTGATGCTTGTTCAATTCATAATCCCATGATATTCATTGTAGATTTAATCCAGCCTTGCCTCAACGAAACCCTTTGTGATGCCCTACAAAAAATTTTATGATTCCTTGTTCAAGAAGAATCTCCTTTGATGGATAAAAATTAACTTATCACAATTTTTATTAGTCTTCATCTTTGATATAGGCAATTATTCGGCATTCCACCTTGATGGGGTTCCAGTTACCTACTATTGATCATTATGATGAGATTTTTGGATTCTTACAAGTATATCAACCTCTAAAATACCATTTTGCAAATTAAATTTGCTATCAATGCATTCCTTTGCCAAAAATTCACTTCCATTCCTAAGGTTCAAACCCTTTGGTTGTACTCTCTTTTTAGTAGAACTGTCCCCAACTTTCTTGATTTTGTTAGGGGTTCGATAAATATTTATTATGAATCAAAAGATTATTTAAGTCCCCTCTCATCTTTATAGGATTCAACAAAGTGAGGGAGAGAAACTTGGGAGAAATTTTAAAAGTTCTCTTTAGAGGCTCATCAAATTCTAAGACAAAATCCTAAGCCACTATAAAATATTTTTCCTAGAGCTCTTCACCCAAAAAAATTATGCTATTCACTTATGCTAAAGATAATTTTTTTCATATCATAATTTTATTCCTTGATAAGAAACATAAATAATTCCTAGTTAGTATATACATGACCATTGGAAATAATTCAAATAATCCTCAAGAAAATATAACAATTCATTAGAAAATTATAATCCACCTCCCAAATAAAAAAAGTGGAAGTAGTAAAGAGACTAGTGGTGCTAATCTCATAAAATTCATTATAGGTCATCCAATTATACGCCATTAAATAAATATAGGGCTAATGTTTTAATGAAGATTCAGAATTAGGAAACCTCAAGTGGAAAAACCACTAAAAAATCCCAAACAACAAAGATCAATTTAAATATTATCACTTCCATTGCTCAAAAGGGAATTTAATAGAAAAAAATTTTAGTAGAAGGAAGGGATTGAACATTTGATTCTCTAAGAACACCTTGATCATTACTTATAAGAGAAAAATCTATATTTTCAACAACAAAAATTGATAAGATAAGAAGAATCATGGTAAAATTTGTTGGAATTACATATATAGTTATAGGAATGCCAGTGTAACATATCAATCATCAGACATAAGGAGTGCATCATAAAATAAAATAACTTTTGAAATTGCTAACTATATAAGAATATATTATCTACATTTAGATTCTCTAGTCGTGCCAACTATAGTTGTGAGATCTACTTTCAACTCTATAAAAGTTTTGGTTAATACAGGTAATTCAGGGCATATTCTATCTCTAGTTACCTTCATAAATCTTAGGTTAACCCTTGCTAATCTTTAACCTAATCCTCATATCATTCAATTTTGGAAGGCAAGCTATAAAGATTTTGGGCACAGTCACTCTTCTAAAAAGCTCTAAAGAATCACCTTTATAATTAACCCTTTTAATCTAATTCATGATAATAGATACTACTTCAATTTATAGTGCAATATTTGGTCAATAATTATTATCTATTATATGATTGATTTGCCAGGAAAAAATTGAAAGAGGAGAAGAAGAGAGATGATAGAGAAAAGCCTTGAGATTATATTTGTTAGTCATTCTCATTACAAATTTTATTCTATTTATTTTAATTGACTAATCTCTTACTTTTATTTTCAATAATTTTGATTTATACAAGTTTTCTCTCCTAAATCTGTCAAAAATATATTATCTTCTGATTTCATAAGCTTTCAACGTGCAACCTTGGATATATTATAGATTTAATCTTTTTAAATGATTTTATTGTATTTTAAATGAAGTACTAAATGATCCACACGATTCACTGATTAGGAGTTATAAGGAGCTAGAGATTGATTAAGAGTTATAAGCATTTGAGGCGATTGATTAATGTGATTCAAGGAAATTTTTAAGGAATACATTAATTAGGAGTTATAAGGGAAGATTGATTGGGAGTCATAAATGTAGGAGCATGATACCCTTAAGATATACTTATTGAATATTTGAGTATTGATATTGATTCTGTCATGAATATTATATGATATTGTGATTGACATTAATACTATTATTGTCATTAATAGAATTTAACATTATTGATCATGATACTAATATTTTTTCTGACCTTAGTACTGTTAACTGTTGCTGATACTATGATTGATAATATAATGGATTGAGATATGATAAATTGTAGAAGGATAAATTGATGCATATAATCATTATAGACATTGATGCATATATTATTTATATATGATTTATATCATATTATTTTCTTTTATCTTGCATTGATTTCAGTTGTAAGATTTTAGTTACTTATTGAGCTATATGCTCATTATATGATTTAATATATTTTTAGGAATGGGTAAAGATCCTATGATATAAGTCTCAAGATAATATAAAAATGCAATCATGTTTCTTTCTATTATTTATTAGTAAGCTCTCATTAATGATTAAAATGAAAGACATATGTAATTCTTTCAATATAGATCCTAGAGTGTGAGAAAATGGTATCAGTGCAATGGTTGTTAGAAGAATTGAAATACAACTAGAGATTATGAGCGGAATAGAATTGTGATTTTTAGTTCATAATTGTTAATTTGAGTTTAAAATTTTGCTCTCTCTCTCTCTCTCTCTCTCTCTCTCTCTCTCTCTCTCCTTCTTGTACTGATATAAAAATATTGAGGATGATATTTTTCAAAGGTAGAGATATTGTAATAACTCAAATATGTGAAATATTTTTTTAAAATAATAAAAATTCTGAAGTATAGCACTCTAGCACTAATCTGGTGAGCACTGCGGCGTATCCCATGAATTAAATATATATCATTGCCTTAACCCACTAACTCCCTCTCTTGATTACTTGTCTAGGAAGAAATTGAAAGAGGGGAAGAAGAGATAGGATAGATAAAAGCCTTTGGATCATATTTTTCTGCCATTCCTTCTATGATTTTATTCTATTTAGTATAAATGACTAAGCTTTTATTTCTATTTTCAATTATTTTGATTTCTATAAAATTTATTTTTCCTAAATATATCAAAATGTATTATCTCTTAATTTCATAAGCTTTCACCATGTATATTTGGATACATTATAGATTTGAACATGCTAAATAATTTGATATAATTTTATTGCATTTTAAATGAAGTACTGAATAATATCACATAGATGATATGATAACTCCATGTGATACCTTACTGATCCATGTGATTTATTAATTGGGAGTCATAAGGAGCTGAAGATTAATTAGGAGTTTTAGGCATTTGGGCGACTGATTTATGTGATTCAAGGGGAATTATAAGAAGTACATTAATTAGGAGTTATAAGGGGAGATTGATTAAGAGTCATAAGTGCAAGATCAATATACCCTTAAGATATACTCATTGAATATTTAAATATTGATATCGACACTACTTCATACACTGTATTGATATTATGACTGACACTAATATTATTATTGACATTAATACTATTTAACATTTTTAATGATGATACTAATATTGTTACCAATATAAGTACTATTTACTATTATTGATATTATGATTGATGATTTAATGGATTGGGATGTGATGAATTATTGAAGGATATATTGATACAAAAAATTAGTATAGTCATTGATGTATATATTTCTTTATATGATTTATAGCATATTATTCTCTTTTATCTTGCATTGGTTTCAAATGTAAAATTTTAGTTACTTATTGGGCAAAGTGCTCATTACGTTGTTTTATATATTTTTAGGAAAAGATAAAGATCCTATGATATGAGGCTCCGGATAAGACAAAAATGCAATCATATTTCAGTCCATTATTTATTGGTAAGCTATAGTTAAATTATTAAAATAAAAGATATATGTAATTCTTTCATTATAGATCCTGGAGTGGGACATACTTTTATAACTTGATGTTTCAAATGCATTTCTCCATGCCTCCATGGGATGATCAATAACATAGTTTACATGTGTCAACCTCCTGATTTTTAAAATCCATTATATCCAAACTTTGTTTGCTTTTGCAAAAGTCTATTTATGGTTCAAAAAAAATCTCCCAAGAAATGGTTTGAAATGTTCTCTACATACTTGTTGGATTATGGTTTTACACATAGCACAATCGACGTGTCTCTCTTGATTTTTCACAAGAAGTCCATTGTTCTCTACATTTTGGTTTATAAAGATGATATTCTGCTTACCAACAATGATTAACGTACCATCTAGTATCTTCTCTCTTGATTATTTGCTTGGTTTAGCATGAAAAATCTAGGTAGAATTTCTTATTTCCTTAGAATGCAAGTTACACATACTACTACTTGTTTACACTTATCCTGATCTACTCAATCGTGTTGGTATGGATGATTGCAAATCAATTGCTTCTCCTAGACCATCCAAATTTATCACTATTTTAGCTTCTTCTCTGCCTACTGCACAAGCTAAACTCTTTTGACACATTGTGGGCTCTTTGCAATACTTAATGATTTCATGGACAGATATTTCTTACACTATCAAAAAAACTATGTTAGCACTTGCATCAACCTATTGATGATTATTTTAAGCCTCTTAAAAGACTTCTTTGATTTATCAAAGGTACACTATTTTTTTGCTTACCCATTATTCCAGGAAAGCTATAGTTATCTACATTATCTTATTTTGATTGGTCTGGCGATCCGCTTGATGAAAAATCTACTATATATTATTGTGTTTTCATTGGAAATAAACTTATTTCATGGCAAGTTAAGATATTGAAATTGTCGCTAGATCATCCACCAAAGCAGAGTATCAAGCTCTTGCCATGGCTGCAACTGACATAATTTAGCTTAGTTTCCTTCTACAAGAAGTTAAAGTTAATATATCTCAGCCCACTGATTTATGTTTGTGACAATAATTTGGCTATGACACTTGTAAACAACCTCATTTTTCATGCCAGAACTAAATATATCGAGTTTGATTTTCTTTTTATTCGTGAATGCATCAAGAACCGAGTTCTACATATATCTTACTTGTTAATTTGTTTACTAAATCGTTCTCCATTCCTCGGTTCCTTACTTTGTGAAGCAAGCTAACAATATCGGAGCCTTCCATTAGCTTGAGGGGAGGTGATAAGCAAGCCATAAATAAGCAAGAGGTCTTACAATATATACTCATGCCATATGCTCTATGCTCTGCTGTCAGATGCGCACTCTGGTTTGTAGCATAATCGTCATTGGTTATTAATAGTCTAATACACACCATTGATGTCATTGCTTTCTTTGTGTACCTCTTCTCTATATGTATTAAGTAATAGAATAAACAATATATGTGAAGCATGGCAGACATAATACACTCGTTTCTATTTCCTCCTTTCTTTGCTTTTTTGTATAACACATTCTGCAGGTAATAACTGATGGAACAAAAAAAGAGTTGAAGTTCTACAATTCCAACAATATATTTTATTTAAAATCCTTATTTTTAAAAATTTTCATATCAAATGATTGGTTCCTATCATATAATCATTTAGAGATTCTTTGGCTATCCTTCTAACTAGTGAAAATTTATTTTTTAGGTCATAGTGTTCATCATCATAAGCCCACTAAACTTTGTGTTGCAATCAACCTCCTACAATATTTAGGCTTTGTCAATGTCCTTCATTCTAATGCATTTTATATAGTTAATAGATTCTATTTTTTATCTGTGATTTTATTTTATTTGAATACCAGTTAGGTGATTGCAAGATATGACAAGCCACATAAATATCATATTGTCATAAGCTCAATAATTTATATTTATTTTATTGCACTTACTTGTATATTTTTTTTATTATTTGAAAAAAATTAATTTTGCTAGAATTTCAATTTGGTTATTATTATTATTATTTTTTAAATCATTGTGCAAATGTGTAGACTATTTCTATATTCATTTTGCTTAAGGTTGTTTGCTCTCTCTCTCTCTCTCTCTCTCTATTAGCATGGTTATCTTTGTAATCACAATAATTGCATTTTGTTTGGATATGGCATAACGTGAAATTTTAGTGAATTAATTGGAATAACAGTGATAAACTTATTCACTTTGTTTAATCATAATTCTACACCTAAAGCTACCATTGTGTGGAGTTTAGCTTTGATGTATTTGGTACATTATTTATTGCATTTGCATATTGCTTTTAATTGGATTATTTGTAAAAGTTTTATATTGTAAAAGAATATTTTCAAAAGCACCAATTCACTCCATTAACTCACTAGGAAGATGGAGTTTATCCATCCTTTCAAAGGTACTATCTGCAAAATCCATAGATTAAGGTATCTTTTGGGACAATCTTCTTATTACTTTCTAAAACAATTTTTTAATATAAAAAATTTTAGTTTTAAAAATTTTTGTACTAAAAAATTGCTTTAAAAAATTAAAAGAACGTCGTCCCAAATGAAGCCTGAATGTACATTGATATTCATCTCTTCTAAAAGTGAAAAGAAATAATGTAAAAAAATGATTAATTATTCATGTACCGCTCATTTCATAAAAATACATTAGAAAATGAGTGTCTTAGGCTTCGTTTGAGGAACTTTTATTTGGTCTGGTGAACGGACGTAGAGCTATGTTCGGCCGGCACTGAGTTCGCGCCACGTAGCAGGCACAAAACCTCGGACCCGACCCGACGAATAGTGGGTATGTCGCACGTGCGTTTCTTAAATCCATGACAACCCGGTATTGCTTGGCATTGCTCGGTATTGCTTGGTATTTGTCGATTTTGCTCGGCAATAATGAGAAATACCATTATGTGAAGATAAATATCGAGCAATACCGAGTAATACCGAGCAGTACTGAGCTTTTCTTGAAAAACTTCGTATTATTCGGTATTGGTCTTCACAGAGCGGTATTTCTCGTTATTGCCAAGCAATACCTAGCAATACCGAGCAATACCGAGTAATACCTAGCAATACGCGAACATAGCATTCCCAGGTTCCGGTCCGGATCAAGTTGTCGGGCCGCACGATAAAGAGTAAGAGCACGTGGCGCGATCTCAGTGGTGACCGCACCTAGAGCTACGTCCGGTCACCGGACCTAATAATTGTTCTCGTTTGAGATCGTTTTTACTGACTATTTTTTCATCATTTTTAAATTAAATTTTTTTTTTTTTAGAAATCAGCAGGAAAACTGTTGATCCAAAAGAAGCCTAATGATCAACTCAAAAAATTAGGGGCTGTTGATCCAATATCAACTGCCCAAGAAGGGATGCCTACAGTTTATGAAACAGAATAATAATTTTAAACTAATTTTCCTTGAAGTGTGATTACGATAATATGAAAAGATCTTTAAAAAAGTAAGATAAAGTAAATATCAAGCAATACAATAAAAATTTTTTGGTGATTCAGCACCAATCACTTACATCGATATAACAGATCAGCAGTCTCTCTGTGGATTTTTCTATCCTCTTTTTTGCGAGCTATTATTCTGTGCGGACACCGGATGGAAAAACCGTCCGGTTAAGCACTCGGTACTGAGCAGTATCCAGCACGAGTTATTTTAGAATGCAGTAAGAAAATTGTTCCAAACAAAATTTAAATTTGTTAACTTAAGCCAAAGTTGCACCTCGTTATATGGAAAGCAAAGGTAAAATTATCTTACTTGGATCACTAAATTTTGCCAGAAAGGTCAACTAGCCATTTGAATTTTTACCAGTTCGTTATCTTATTCTGCTAGAAACTCGTGCCCACGAGCCTGAAATATTGTGCTAAAAATATTTCAAATCAAAGAGCTACTTTGCAATTGAAAATCATTTTGAAGGCAACATAATTTGTTAGATAGTTTTTACATAGTTTTTTATGCTTGTGTCCATCATTTCTTTGAGTCATGATCCCTTAAAACTTTACTTAATATATTTATGAAAATAAATGATTTTCATACTGCTTTATGAAGCTGTTTTATAATAAAAAATTATGTTGAAAAAAAAAAAATAGTGATTTAAAATTATCTTAAATGAAGCCCAAGTCTATAAACTTGAAGCTCAAATCTCTATGTTCTAAAGCTTGCTCTTTACTCAAATTCCTACTTTACAACATCTAATGTCTCGCATGATTTTTTTTCAAAAGAAATCAAGCATTGAATAAACCATTGGAGCACCAATATATTTTGTTATAAAAATAAATAAATATGAGTTCAAATTGAGCTGAAGCGATTAACAATGTATTAAGATTCTCATTTTGAAGTTCAAACTAAAAAAAATATTTTTATATAATAATTTTGAACTGTAAGTAGAAGTTTAAATTAATATATCTTGTTTTAAAAGAAAAACATAAAAATATTATTTTCAAAATAAATTAAAAATTAAAAAAAGTGCATATCAAGTAAGAAGAAATTTTAATCATTTTAAGAACGATTTGTATTTTATGTATTTATTCCAGACTTTCAAGCATAGGTAGGAGCATGTCATAAATAAAAAAAAAATTAGAAGAAGCTAATAAGATTAGTAGCGGAGTCAGAAATTTTTATTATGAAGTGATATAAATGAATCATTTTTAAAATATTCCTAATTTTTTGAATTTTTTTGTCTTTCCATTTAATAATTCATAGTGAAATAATATCTTGATATATCAAGATTATACATATTTGTTTTTATCAAATTATTAATTCTATATTCTATATTCTATTAATTATAAAATTATACAATTATCTTATTCACTTAAAATAATGAGATGTGTTTTTTTTTTTTTTTTTTTGCTTTCCCTTTCAATTCAGAACTTCTATGTTAGTTTTATAAAAATATGATTTTTAGCGCTGCAAATTTCAGGTTTTTCTAACATAGTACTTTTGAATAAAATAATGCATTGTAAATTTATGCCATATGCAAAAAAAATAAAAAATCATTAAAGTACTTATCTTTATAGAATTTAATGATAATTTAATTAATATACAATAAAAAATTAAGTCAATGATCTACTTCACAGCCTGTTGCATAAGGGAGCTACTTGTCAAACAAATGGTTTTCAGGTTTGAATCTCAATAGCTACTTATAAGTGAAACTTCAGTTGCAAGATAAATTTAGTGGGCCCCTCATGAACCCTAAGGGCATCTCCAACGGAGAATTCCAAATTTTACTGCAAAATAACGCAGAACTCCAAAATGGCATGGTGCTGCTCCAATCAAACGTCATTTTAGATGTTTTCGGAAGGTAACGATCTTCTCCCTTTCGCGCGTTTTACCGGTTGAGAGAGTAAAATGGCGTGGGTGAACAGTGCGACGCCAATATTGGCGTCGCACTATATTGGCGTCGCACTGTTCACCTGCAAGTAAATGGCGGAAATTTTTGCGTTCGGTTGGAGTGACCAACGGACGGCATACACTTGTTTGGCGTTCGGTTGGAGATGATCTAAGTTAGTATAAATGAAATGTAAGGTGGCCCGTTTACTAATGGGTCAATGGGGGCAACTGCCCCAAATAAAAAATAAGTTATTATTATTTTAGTGATTTATTTTAATTGAGAAAGTTGTTAATTTTAACATCCTCTCAAGTTTGTACAACTTTAAATAAAAAATAAGAAATTAAATTATAATTATAATTATTTATTTAGTTAAAATTAAGAAATTAGCTGGAAAGATGAATAATTTTATATTTTTAAAAGTAAAATATCATAAAATTTTCTAATTTTTTTAAAAATAAAAATGAACTATTTTATTATTTGTATTAATTAATTTAAAATTCTAAAGCTCTTTTAAAATTTAAATTTATGCATTAATGTTTTTTTTTATTTTTTTATATTATAATGATACAAAATCATCACAATTAGGTTTGTTTGTTTAATGAAGTTTTTGTTAGAAAAATTAATTTTTTATTATTTCGAGAACAATTTATGCTTGAAATCTTGGCCAAAATATATAGTCTAATTAGATATTGAAATTATTTACATGGTTCATTTTCTTATGAAATTACATAGCAATCACACCCTGCTATTTATTGATTAATTTGAGCTATTATCTTCATCCATGTCATTGCGCGATTGTGTGCCATCTTGACTTAAACCAATCTAGCTAGTCCCTTCTTTGGTCATCCATAAAAGTCAAGATGGAATTTTCTTCTTTCTAGTTTTCTTCATCTCCTTCTGTACATTATTGTTCACCTTGTTCAGAGGATTATTGTTGACCAAAAAGTTTATCAGTATAAAAAGGAAAGAAAATTTGAATAAGAGGGCATCTCGTTGGAGATTGTTGCAGAAGTGTAGCAAGGACTATTGATCATGGGGGTATGAAAGGAGTGAAAATTAGAGCTACTCTTGATGACCTGCATCCATCAAGCTTTTTCATGTAGTAGGAAGGCCAAGTTTTATGTGATCACCTCTAAGCACATTTGTGTGCTCTCTAAAGTTTTCTAAGTGCACCATGTTTCATAATTGATAGTAAGATCATCGCGCTTGTATCTCGTCCATTGCTGTTGTAGAATGGCCTAGCAAAGTCAACTCAGTTGCATCTTATCCATTACCGCCGTAGAATGGTTCATATAATTAATTATGTCTTGTAATAATTATATCATAAGTTTTGTAGTAAACTATAAGTACAACATTCAATTAAAAAAATAAAATACTTATATTTTTTTCTACTAGAGCCCTATGATAATAAATTATAAGTTGTTGTGATTCAATTTAAAAATAGAGAATTTATATGTAATCTCCTTTAATGTGAGCTCTACACCACTAACCTTATGTAGCTCTTCTCTCACTAATAAAATCAATTTAAATCGTTCTTCTATTAATATTAATGAGATTGGATAAAAAAAGATGACTTACCATCAACCCCTCTCATGTGGATTGATAATTCTCTTTCCATAAAATTAATACATTGTCATGGGCCAATCCTCCTAAATATTTTTGTAGAAGGGTTACTCAAGCCTTGGCCACTAACTTCTTCAAAACCATGACTTTCCATATCTATCATACCTAAAGTTATACAAAATTTTTAAATAATATTAACAAAACACAACTTAAAAAAAATTAGTGGCATTACTATGCAAACTTTACTTGTAGATATATAAAAGAGAGCTAGTGAATATTAATGACTTGTGAGAATGTTAACATATAAGAGAATAAATTAGACTATATATAGGCAAGTTCTCAAAACAAAAACTTTTCTATTCTATCTATTTAATATGATAGTTGAAAAGGTTGTTGGTAAGCTAAATTATTACACACCATCGAAGGATTCAATTTATCACCCACAATAAATATCTACCAATATAGATAAGTTATTGTACATAAAAGTTTAGTCAAAGGATTGCCATTTATGACCTAATTTAGGGGTTCCAAAATGAATTTTTAGGTTGGGTTCGGGTCCAACCCGAAAATAACGCACCATCATTTGACCCGATCAAAACCTAACTTGATTAGAAAAATGGGGCACAGTCCTAGACTTGAGCTCAATCCAGTTCAAATCTGGATCGACCAAACAAGACCCGCCAACCCATTTTTTTTAATAAAAAATTGTGAATTCAGTAATCCCACTTTTGCGCGCTTCTCCAGCAAATCCCACTTTCTGGCCACTTGATTAGATGACCGAACAAATCCATTTCACATGCTTCATCTTCAATTTCATGCACTTCTTCTTTGGCAAAATCTCATAAATTGGTCATGTCCGCCTTGCTTTCGGGCTTCTGCTTTCATAGGATGAGCTGTTGACCCGAACCGACAAACGAAAAAGGTGAACCATGAAGGAAACGAAATCCCATTCCCGCCTTCCGTCTATTTGCGCTTCTTCGACAAAATCCATAAAACCTTCAAATCAACATCAAAATTGGGTTCATTTTGGGTTGGCGGGTTGATCCAAACCTGTCCCGTTTATTAAATGGGTTAGATTTTTAGACTTGAACTTGACCCATTTGTTAAACGGGTTAACCAGAACCCAAAATTTTTGGATCAAGTCAAGGTCGGGTTGGCTGGTCAGGTCAATTTTTGACACCCCTAACCTATTTTGATGTACAGTCGTTGCACTAAATGACAAAAAATTCTATGAATAATGACAATTGATTTAACATAAAGCTATTGAAGTAGCAAACTAAATGTCAAATAAAGATGTTAAAGCATACTTTGCTTACAATTCCTACACTACAAGAAAATTGTTTAAAGTTCTAAAAAAATAATATTTTCAAACTAAATCTTAACATATAAAATAATAAGATATGTTTAAAAAAATGTTATAAAGATATACACACACATTACACAAAACTAACTCTCTAAACATATCAATGTTAAAATCTAATTTATTAAACAATTGTTTTTGTAAGAGCTTTCAATTTTAATTTTAAAGGAATAAATTTAAATAATGAAAGAGTTCATTTTCTAATATTTTTTAATTTTACATAATCAAAATAAATTTAAATTCTATAAAATTAAAATTATTTCTCTTACCCACAATTTTTTAAATTTTAGGTGAATTACAATTTTTAATTTTTAAACAAATTTTATTTTTTGTGAATAAAATTTTCAAACAACAAAATTATCAAAATTTTTAATTGAAAAAAAAAAAAAAAAACTAGAACATGAGTCAGGTCATGGTTGGTCAGCCACCCACGCTCTAATTGCCTGACTGGGGGAGGAGCACAAGTTGTCTAATGTTTGAGAAATTGGCTCCATTTGAAATTAAGAAATTATTTATCATTTTCCTAATAAAAGTATTAATCATTTTGTTCCTTCTTAAGAATAAGTATATATAGATAATATTATTTTAGAAAAAAGGATAATAAAATATTTTAGTAAGGTATCAAAAATATATATGTATGGGAGATTTATTCAATTAAGGATCTAAGGTTTTGTTGAATCCAAAATTACCAATGAATATTGAATATTGAATGAAAAGAAATCAACGAAACATACAAAAAAACAAAGAATTTTAGAGCGGCAAGCTCTTAATTTTTTGTAAAATAAGCTTGTGTATAGAAATTATATCAACCAAGTTCATCCTATGACCCCCCCCCCCCCCCCCCCCCCCCCCCCCCCCCCCCCCCCCCCCCGCTATTTATAATTTTGGGCTAGGGCATAAGTGTTACAAAAGTGACTATATACATGCCTATATAAAAACTAAGATAACAGTCGTATAGACTAATTTTTCAAAATAAAATGTGACTGCAAAGTCACTAGAATATCCGACATTGAAAAGCCATATATCAAGCTAATAAAAAGTCACAAACTTGGTGTTCATGAATAGACAAATAGTTGAATGGCCAATCAATAGTTTCTCACATGAAATATGTCATATAACTAAATAATTGTAGGATTGGATTGATAGGTCATCCTCTAGACCAATTCACATATTGTAGTTGCCTATTTATTTTGAATTCCTTTTGTTGAGATTTAATTGGCATAATTTGACAGAGTTAACCTGGCTTAAATTGGGCAATCTTGGCTTAAATACGACCAACATAACTTGAATCATACGATATTTTGATTAATTTTTATACATTTAATTCTCTTATATTTTTGGAGGTTTACTATGAAAATACTAGTGAATATGACAATATTTTTATTAATTACTCATAAAACCTTATAAAATTTATTTATGAGGTATATTTGTCAATCAATTTGACTTTGATTTAAGGCATTATCCTTTTGTCCTTGCAAGATACTTAACCTATAATAATAACATTGATTTGAACTTGAGCTTCTATTATCCTTTTGTCCTCTCTCTCTCATCGCGAGGATCCATATATATATATTAGTATTTAAAAAGGAGCATACCCGTGTACAGAATTGCGTTTTTAAAGAAAACGCAAAGCAGGTGTGCGTTTTCTAAGAAAATGCGATCCTCCATCGTGTTTTCCTCTACTTCACTGCATTTTCAAAGAAAATACGATCCTCAATCGTGTTTTCCTCATAAAACATGACTTCACTGCATTTTCAAAGAAAATATGATTCTCAATCGCGTTTTCCTCATAAAACGTGACTTCACTGCATTTTCAATGCAAACCCGAACGTCCATTGCATCTTATTTGCATTCATGCCCTTTTTTAATTAGGTTGACTTGAATCATAAGTTTTTTTGTCAGGAGTCTTGCGATATTTAAACAAAAAAGAGAAATAAATAAATTGGGTCACCGTATTGAATTAAGTCAGATTTAATTTTTTTTTAATGAAGTCAGTTCCGCTAATACAGTTTTAATTTTTAAACGAATTTGCTTTCTAAAATTTCGTAAAAATATTAGAAAATATTTTAACAACGCCGAACCCGTGCGTGTAGGGCTGCAAACGAACCGAGCCGAGCCGAGTATGTGAGTGTTCATGTTTGTGTTTGTTTAACATTAGCTTGTTCATGTTTGGTTCGTGTTTGATTCGAGCTTTATTATTTGTGTTCATGTTTGGTTCGTTTAATTTAAGGTTGTTCATGTTTGGTTCATGTTCGTTTGTTTAGTGCTTATCAAGCTTTAAACAAGCTATGTTCGTGAACATATTTCACAAACAATCTATTGAACAAGCAAACCTTAAATTTGTTCATGAACATCCTAAACAAACAATCTAACAAACATGGACAAATATGAAATGTTTCTTGTTCATGAAAGTTTTATATTATGTATATTTATCAATTTTATAATAACATATTATTTAAGTTTTTATCGAGCGGTTTTAATCGAACCCGAATCGAGCTTGTTCATGAACCTCAACTGATGTTGTTCGCGAACATAAACGAGCTGAACGCATTAGTGTTCAAGCTTGTTTATTTAAGAATCGAGTATTTAAAATATTGTTCAAATTTATTTGTTAGTTAATTAAACGATCACGAACGAGCTTTAATCGAACCGAACAACGAGTAGTTCGTCGAACGTTTGGTTCGATTGCAGCCCTACGTGCGTGTACTATCTGGTCTTTGGAGAGCGGGCTCATATACACCGGTTGCGTGTACTACTTGTTTGACCAAAGATCGCTTGACGAAGTTCGGTATTTCTGCAATTCAAAGATTCTAAGAGTAGAAACGACTTTTCCTAATACTTTCAGTTAAAGTATCACTCTACTGCTAGTTGCTGCTTCCCCTCTTAAAAATTATGTCAAAATATCTTATATAATTTATATTAAATTAGACTTTAAAACTTAAAAGTTAAATTTTTTTAAATTAATTAATATTTTTAATGGGTATTACTTTTTTATTTTAAAACATTTAGATATAAATTCAAATGTTATATAAAATTCCCCACAATTTATTTCTTTGTATTTGCCAACCTTCGATTTGTATCGTCATCTCGCGGGATTCGCCGGTGGAATTACTCTCTCGCGATTGAAATCCTCGAAATAGATCGTCTGAATTCTAAAATCTTTATGTCGGCTAAGCAAAGAACAACATTGGGTGCCGGCGCCAGCGCCGGCGGAAAAAGGCAGCCGCAGTCATCTATTCTGTCATCCTTCTTCAAAGCGCGCCTACTCTGCTTCCTTGGGGTTAAGGTGCTTGACTTGAAGCTTCTCATTTTGTATTCTTCTGTATCATTTCCCCCCTCCTTAGTTCTTTTCAACTCTCATATGATGCTGTTTTTGGCTATGAATGGGGTGAATTAGGAGTCTGCATTGCGGGCTGTTTCGTTCGTCTTGATTTTTGGGTTTCTGGCGATCACTGCCGGTCTTTACTTTGCCCTGCAGAAGTGTAGAGATGACAACATTTTTCCCACAGTGACAATCTTCGCTGCGCCGCGCCCATTCTCGTATTTTGGTGGACGGCCGGATTTGGTGGGAGGACGGCAAGAGCTTGCGGTGCGTTCGTGGTTGGCTGTGGCACCAGAGGTCTCTGTCGTCCTCTTTGGGAAGGATTCTTCTATATTTGATCTGGCAAGAATTCTTGGACCTAGAGTTACTGCAGAGTCGGACATCGATTTCACGTAAGTGTTCTCCTTTGCCCATAATTCTTCAAACTTCTTCTTGTGAAAAAAAAAAAAAAAAACTAATATGTGAAAAAACAGGACACCAATAGTCTAATACTCTAATATTCTTGAACTGAGAGAAGATTTCAACTACAATCATAAAATATTTCCAGGCTTTTATATGACCCATCATTCCTACAATTACATCCTTTCAAAATGAGATTACAGCTACAAATAAAAAGAAAAAAATTTAATAAAGCTGAAATATTATTATTATCTTCCTCTTGATAGTTATCCACATATCCACAATTAACTTACTCTTGATAGTTATTCACATTTCACATTGGTAACCTGTATTATTTGGATGATTTGAGTTCATCAACAAATTCCTCCCTTAAATTTAAAGTCCCTTCCATCCTTCATGTTGATTGCGATTTTACATTTTTCAAACAATATTGTGGGTAACGACTTTGTAAATATGTCTGCTACTTGATCATGACTTGCAACCTGACTCATTCCTATGATTCCTTCATGTGTTCTCGGAGGAAGTGAAACTTGACATTGATATGCTTGCTTCTTTCATGTTGTACCTGATTTTTTGTTAACTCGATTGTAGATTTGTCATCAATACAAATCTCGGTAGTCTCTATTTGTTGGAGATTCATTTCGTGGAGCAGATTACTTAGCCAAACTTTGTGACACACACAATGATGTTGCCACATATTCTGCTTCACATGTTGAAAGCGTCATGTAAATGTCGTTTCTCCCATCAAAAGAATACGCTGATGTACTCTTTCGATCATCTATGTCTCCGCACCAATCGCTGTCGGAGTAACAACCAATCTATATTTCTGTCTTCGAATAAAATAACACAAGTGATTATGTTCCTCGGATATATTGCATACTTCTTTTTAGTGCCTTCCAATGCGTGTAGATTGGCTCTTCCATGAACCGACTTACCACTTCAACGCTGTAGGACATGTATGGCCTTGTGCATATGAGATAATGCAGAATTCCCACCAACCTTCGAATTTTTGTTGCGTCAACTCGATCTCCACCATTAAATCTTAAGAGTTTAGCACCTAGTTCCATCAATGTTGTTACTAGATTACTATTTTCCATCATGTTCTTCTTTAGGATGTCTCTTAAGTATTATTCTTGTGAGAATTTTTTTTTGACATTCCTTGTCTAATTTCCATACCAAGAAAGTACTTCATCAAGCCCAAATCTATCATCTCGAATTCTTGCTCCATCTCCCCTTTGAATTCTTTAATCATCTCGCCATTATTCCCCATGAAAATAAGGTCATCAACATAAAGAGCGACAAACAACAAGTTATCTCCTTTCTTCTTCACATACAGTGCATGTTCATATGGGCAATGAACGAACCAATTTTTCTTGAAATGTCTGTTGATACGAGTATTCCAAGCTTGAGGTACTTGTTTTAATCTGTAAAGCACCTTTTTAATTTCAACAGTTTTTGTTCCTCTCCGACTTTCTTGTAACTAGGTGGTTGTTCAAGATACATTTTCTCTTCTAATACTCCATTTAAAAATGTTGACTTCACGTCCATCTAATATATGGTCATTCAAACCATGCCGCCTGGGAGATGAGAAGTTGAATTGTCTCCATTCTTATAACAGGGCAAAAGGCCTCATCATAGTCTGTCCCCTCCTTCTGTATGTAGCCCTTTGCTACAAGTCGTTCCTTGTATCATCTATCTCGCCTTGAGCATTCATCTTCTTCTTGAACACCCACTTTTCTCCAATTGGTCGACTTCCTTTTGGTAGGTTTGTGAACTCCAATGTTTTGTTTCTTTTGATTGACTTGATTTCCTCATCCATAGTTTCTTGCCATTTTTCATTTTTCACCGCTTCTTCAAAACTTATATTCTCACAATCCTTGAGAAGACAGACGATGTGTGCCTCGCTTGTCAAGTCATATCGATCTCGTAGACTTTGCATTTTTTATTGTCTTAGTTCTTGTTCGTGATTAGATGTTTGAGGATTTCTAGTTAATAGAGAACATGTTTGAAGATTTGTTGGTGAAATGGTTGACAATTCTCCACTTTCCATTTGCTCTTCTGATGAATTGTTCCAATCCCACTTGCTTGCTTCATTCACTCGAATATCTCGACTCACAATCACCTTCGTGTTTATTGGGTCGAATAATTTGTAGCCTTTAGCTTTCTCGTCATACCCAATGAACACAAATTTCTTGCTCTTGTCTTCTAGCTTTGTTCTTTGCTAATTTGACACGTGTGCATAAGCCTACTACTGAATATTTTGAGATGCGAGACTGTCAGTTTATGACCACTCAATGCCTCATGTGGAGTTTTATCTTCTAACTTCACATGTAGACATCTATTTTGTACATAAATTGAGCATTTCACTGCTTCCGCTCAAACTTTGGGCATCTTCTTACTCTTCAACATTGATCAAACAATGTCGATAATTGTCCGATTCTTCCTCTTTTCCGCACCATTTTGTTGGTGAGAGTATGGTGTAGTTAGGAACCTTTTTACTCCTTGCTTCTCATAATAACTTGTAAAATCCGCTGAGTTGTATTCACCACCTCTATAGGATTGCATTGCTCTAATGAACTTGCCAGTTGTCTTCTCCACCATGACTTTGAACTTCTTAAACACATTGAACGCCTTCGATTTTTCCTTCAAAAAATAAACCCAAGTTTTTCTGGAATTGTCGTCGATAAAAGTAATAAAGTACCTTTTACCACTGAAAGACTCGGGAGTGATTGGCCCACAAATATCAGTGTGTACTAATTTGAGAATATTTGATACTTGATATTCCGCCTTCTTCTAAAATGAATTCCTCGCATGTTTCCCAAGTACACACTCAAAAATCTTGTCGGTATATTCTATCTCTGGTAGTTCATACACCATCTCCTTCTTCAACAATTTTTGTAGGACTCCATAGTCCAAATGGCCAAATCACATATACCATAGAGACACCTTGTCTTATATATCAACTTGCAAGCCTCTTTCTTCGTACATAACTTAGGTTGATCTTGTACGTTTTGCTATTTGCCATCTTAATTTGTGTAACTAGCCAGCCCTTCTTGTCTATCAGTTGTATTACTTGATTTTTCATAAACACTGAGTATCTTTTGTCCATTAGTTTCCCCATACTCTGTATCTTGCTTTTAAAATCAGGTACATAATACACATTTTCAATTAACCCTTTCACACCATCTTTTTGCAAGTAAGAGATTGTACCTTGACCCTTTATTTGGATCTTTAATGCATTACCAAATGACACATGCTCATCTTCAACAACCCGCATTTCTTTAAATAAATGTTATACCCACACATATGATTGCTAGCACCAGTGTCGAGATACCAACTTGTCTCGCCATTAGTGTTATTTTCATCTTAAGCTAACCATGAGAAGTCCATCTTTCGTCTCTTTCTTTGAGACAAGATTAGTGTTCTCTTCAATTTCTTCTCGTCATAGAAATCTCTTGCGTAATGCCCAATTTTTCCACAATTGTGGCACTTGTCGAATTTTTAGTCCTTCACATAGTGAACATTTTGGACACATTTATAACATTCGACATTTGAGTGGTTTTGCCGGTCGCCTCTTTCACGATCTCTTCCTCGAACTCGCCAATTTTGTTTATTTGACTGCTCCTCATAACATCTTTCATGACCACGACCTCTTCAACCATGTTCATTTTTGTGACCTCTTCTTGCACGTCCTTTTTCACAAATAATTTGAGAATATAGTACCTTATCATCTTTAATTGTCGCTTTGGATTGAAGAACTTGTTCGAGTGTTTCCTCCTTTTGTTGCTCATGTGCTTCAAGGAGCAAGTGAGCTCATTAATAGTTAGTGTGACGAGATCCTTTTGACTCTTCAATCGCACGCACAACATTCTCAAAATCGTTGGTTAATGACCGCAATATCTTCTCCACTACTCAGGCATCGTTCAACGTCTCACAATTTCTTTTGAGTTGATTTATTACAATTTGCACACGCGTGATGTAGTCAGATACACCTTGACTCTTTCATCTTCATCCCTTCCAATTTGCCTCTCAAAGTTTGGAGGCGTACTTGCTTGACACGATCAGCTCTTTTGAACATTTTCTCTAAAGTGTTCCACGCTTCTTTTGAAGTCGTCTACTGCTTGATATAGCAGGTAGAGAACAGTTTTATCCTTCGCTCGCACCTCTTTTAATGCCTTTAGTTGGTTCATCATTATGCCCGCCGTATATGTTATTTCGATGAAACTGTTCTCAACGACTTCCCATACATCTTGTGCACCCAGCAATGACCACATCTAAATACTCCAGTTGTTATAGTTTATCTTTGTGAGTCGTGGTAACGGCATCTACCCCTTCGATAAACTTCCAAGATTTGCCATCGCTCTGATACCAATTTGTGGAAGAACAAAAAAAACTAATTTGTGAAAATATAGGAACACTAATACTCTAATTTTCTTGAATTGAGAGAAGATTTCAACTACAACCACAAAACATTTTTAGGCTTTAATATAACCCACCATTCCTCCGGTTACATCCTTTCAAAATGAGATTACAACCACAAAGAAAAAAAACAAGAAGTTAATAAAACTGAAATATTATCTTCCTCTTGATTGTTATCCACATATCCACCATTATCTTCCTCTTGATAGCTATCCACATCTCAAGTTGGTAACCCATATTATTTGGATGATTTGAGTTTATCAACACTTCTTCTCTAATTGAAATGAAGTGAGAACAATTATATTTGATTACGTCATCTTTCTTTTTCTTTATTTATGAATTTCACATATGTGCTTTTCTTTTCGTTTTGTTTGAGGGTGGATGGGTGTGTTATGACGTATGAGTTGGATCAGTTTGGTCTTCAGAATTCACATTTCAATTTATAAATTTGTTTAAAGCAATACTTTGAGAAGTGACACCTATTGATGAGGATGTTATTAGGAGAAATTGGGAAACAAGAATATTGGAAATTCAGCATGTTTAACTTCTTATTCTAGTCTTACATTCACTTCGCTCATATCGTTAAGTTTGACAAACTTCATGGTTATTATCTTTAGTTAATGTTTCATACCCTTACTCGTTGGAACTTATCGGTGAGTTGCAATGCATACTCTTGAATCTTTTTTGGTTCGTGGTAGAGGTTGAGAGTGGTGTATAGGCCATTCTAGAAGCTGGGGTTGACCAGTATTCCCACATAGAATGTGAAATAAAAGAGCTCCTAATATGGCAATGATGGCCAATACCAATAGGGGTAAATATTTTATTCTGACATTCATCCATTAGAGCATTGAGCTCATCTTGGACGCTCGGTGTTTCACTCTTCTAATGAAAATTATCTCATAAATAAGCATTATTTTGGCACATTTATTTATTGAAAAGCAAATTTCCTTTATTCTTTTGCCTTATGGCAACTTGTTGGAAATGTATAATCCCCCATCTAATTAAACATTTTTTTGTAATAAATCATGTATATGTGGGCTTTAAATGAATTCAAAAGAGCTAAACTAACTATAAAATTGAACTTCAAAATTATTTTATAGCTAAACAGACTCAAAATGTCATAGTTTTTTGTCAAATGACCATCTAATCAAGACAATTCTAGTACTACCAAAATTATTTGAATTCAAGAACATTTAAATTTTGTAAGTTAGCAATCTAATCCCTTCTCTTTTATTGTGAAAGTAAACCGCATAGCGAAAAAAAAAATGTAGCAGCAAAGAAAGAACAGCATGATTTCATGTGGAAAAACTCAAAACTGGAAAAAAATTATGGAGCCACACCACACCAAGAAATTCACTATGAAAATTGGAAGATATTATATATACATTTCTTCTCTCTTACTCTCTCCTTATCTCTCTTCACTCTTGCACTGTTCTCTACATAGAAATGTTAAAGAAACTCACATAAATCACCCTAAGGGATGCAACCCTTCAAGTTAAGAATGAAAATGAGAAAGAAAACTGCCCAGCCTGACTTGCAATGTCGCAACCCAGGTTTGGAGTGCTGCAATGCTCCACTCTTTATATCCAGCCTGACTTGGAGTGCTGTGGCGTCAGGGTTTGGAGCGCAATGGCACTCTGTTCTTGTGTCTCCAACCAGACTATACAACACCACAATGCTCTGGTACGAAGCACTGCAAAGCTGTACGGTTGTTCAGGAAAAAAAAAATTCAGGTGCAAAGCACCTGAACCCAAGCAGGGGGAGGACCCCCTGCAACCCCATGGTGAGCTCAACTTATTTAATTTGGGTTAGAGTCAACAATACAACCCGATTGATTTACACAATCAGATTCCACACAGAACTAACATCTTTCAATAATTATACTTCGAACCTTCTACTAGTAAATTTTGCAATTTCCCTCGTGTCATACATGAAGTGCTTTGCTTCTATTTTTCCATGGTAAGCAAATTGCGGTTTCACCAACCATGAATGTCATGTGAGGTGCCCTACATACTATTATTCATTCTCCGTACACATAAGCTGGTATCCTTAACCTAGCATGCTTGCAATGGGTTGAATTATTCACTTAAGCTAGTTCAAATGTCAACTGGACTGCTCAACTATTTTAAGATTCTGGTATATCCATATGTGGGCTCCGAAAATTCGGCCCCGGCCTCCGCTCGCTTTTCTTATTCGGCGAGGGAGTTTTAACTGATTAAGTTCCGGGGTAAATTTTGGAAGGCAGATGGGTTTGTAGATAAGACACTACCCAGAGATTTCGCCCTCATTTTGCGAGGACTTTATGATCTGAGTTCTGGTTTCCTATAGGCGCAAGCCCCTATAGTTAATTACCCCTCCCGATCACGAGAGAGAACTTTCGATTAAGGCTAGTCGTCAATCAGATACGTATAAATACGTGTTATCTGGCATATAGTAGCAGCAATGAGTATTGGTATTGAGGATTGGAAGTTTGGAATTTGAAGGGTTTAGATATTGGGAATTGAAGAATTGAGTTTTTGGATTTGGGATTTGGTTCGGAAGATTTGATATTTAAATAGAAACTGCACCATCCTACACTTAAAGCGGATGGTGGGGGAATGGATGATGGGCCCGATCAAGATCCCATGGTTCCGTCGTCCCGGGCCATCGTGGTCCCTGGTCTACTTAGTCAGAGGAGGTAGTCGACCCAACCTGACAGAAGGATCCTTGTCGGTAGCCATGGGTTGCTTCGTCCAAGGGGACCTTGTAGACCTGGGGTGAATGTTTGTCTAAGGGGACAAATTTGAATCCACCTTAGCTGACAGAGAGCTTAGTGCCCTATCGATTATATCCTATTGATTCATATCTCAAGGATTTGATGCCAATAAGGAACGTATTAGCACTGGCCATAACCGTACTTCGTGGTGCCATTTGGCGGCAAAATCACTCGGTTCAGAGGGCCCCCGGGTCATAACCGTTTATCCTGCGGTGCCATTTGGCGGCAGACCGCCGGTTAGAGGACACGTACCACGTCCTTACTGGCAGGAGATTGTTTGAGAATGGATCCTAGTGATATTTTCGACTAGGCATTTGGCTCTTTGTGAGCTAGAGTAGTTTTTGATTTGTCCGCCTCGACAAACTATTACGGATGGCGGATGGATTTTGCTTTAAGTGTTGATGGATTTATTTCAGATTTTAAATATTTTGGGATTTTTGGGTTTTGAACTTTGTGGAATTTTGGATTTTTGGGAGATATCTGGAAATATTTGTGAACCTCTCTGGTTGAGATAAACATTCAACACGGCCATCATCGGGGTGACCTTGAGGTCATTTCCATTTAATTGAACCTTGTCGACCCTATCAACTTATCGATAGAGGATCGGGTTTCTCGTAGGCTTTGTGCCTTTGTTTATGAATTTTCTTGATTTTAGGCCTTGAAGGCCTAAAAAGAATGTATTTAAACAAATACACCGGTCGCTACAACCGTGTATTTCGTTAGGTAGTTCGAATCTTGTCAACTTCTATTGATCCGTATAGAAGGATCAGATTCGAACTTGAATTCACTTGTTGACCCGCGCAGCATCCCTAGACGTCACGTGTGTATCAATAACACGCTCGCCGGGGCTCATGCGGGTTGAGAATATATTTCCCCCTTTAGTGTACCTATGTGTATACAATTTATAGTGCACGTGCAGGGGATATTTTTGGAATATTTATAGACGCCTTCTGTCTGCTTGTACGGATGTTGCAGATCCGGCGGCGTGGCGTAGCAGCTTCTGAATAGAATTGTTTGCTGCTTCATACAGGTAGACTGTCGTGCACTACTCGTTGCTCTCTGCAGGTGGATCGTAGTGCACTAACTAATCTCCTGCGTTGTCGTAGGAGCTTGCACTTGTCGTAGCTTTTTAGCATCTTGCTTGTGAATACCGTATTGGGTACACAATAGGTCTTCTATGATAGTTTATAAGGGTCTGCATCTATCACCAACCCCTCATGCACATTGATTGGTGTGGACTGTGTGAGTCCATTGTACCCACTGTATGTATGTTGCCAAGATCTATGAAAGCTTTCTTCATTGTATATTGCATCATATACGTCTTTCCTTAACTTACATGGCTTTCATCACCACCTTGTGAACGATCTGTTGAACGTACGAGTGTATGGCTATATTTGTATAGAATCCATCACTTCTACATCATTTCAATCAATGTTACTCATGAGTGAATTGCTTAGTTCTATTTGTATTGACTTCAAGTGTGCCACAACACTCAATATACATTGATTGTAGGTCGGACTACTGCATGCATTGTCAATATTCTGTGAGTAAAATTGCTTTGAACGTAGATGTCCCAATCATCATATTTGTTGTAATCATTTTCCCCTTGTTCGTGGATGACATTTTGCATATTATAACGAATCTATATGCAATTTTGCTTGTTACACGCCATGTAGTGTTTACTTGTAATGGATTGATGTATCCACTCAACATTGAAGGGTGGTTGATTGTGATAGTATTGTAGCATTTGCTCATTGAAGTTGATCGTAAAACATTATCACAATCATTTACAAACTTTCATAAATTTCTTGTAGGTGGTAGTAGCATTCGTTCTTCCCTTTGTTATAGTGGACTGTATGAATACCCCAACACTTGTTACATGCTTCTTGTAGATTTGTTCAAGCCAATCAATTTTGCATGAACCCTTACTATCATTTGTAAGTAGATGATACTACGACCTACATTGCCTTTGAACATAGCTTTTAGTCTACAAGAGACTTACATGTGGATGACAATTTCAACATACCTTTGGCATCAATTGTTTGGCATTGTGTTTCAACACAAGTCTCTTATTCATATGAATGGATGATATCTTATACATCAATTGATTCATGAATCTCACATAATCATTTGTGAGAGAAATATCTCACACATGAATTACAACTTTCATTAAAGTGTAATTTTTAGATTACACATTCTTATGGCATTTGAGTTATTGTTATTTTAAGTTCAAAGCTTATGTTCACAAGTCTAGCTTGAGTCCAAGTCCCCTGTGGTTCGAGTTCTTTGTCAGCTTCGGTACACATTCAAGTTCACTTTTTTTGTTCATATGGCGAGTCTAAGTCCTCACTTGGTTCAAACCAAGTTCATAAGTTTCAAGTGAGCTTGTTCTATTCAGGTTCAAATGTATGTCCACAAGTCCCCTGTAGTCCTTTGAGTTCCATCAAGTTCAAGCCTTATCGGCTTAATGCTCCTCATTATTTTCTTTTATTTGGATTCAAGTTTTATTAAGTCCATTTGATTTAAGTTCACAAGTCTCATTCTGCTCCAAGTCATTGTCTGTATTTCAGACAAAATTTCGGCAGCCTCCCGGCATCTCCTCTGTTTAGGGGAAAAACCAAGAGGCCGCCTACCCGCCACGTCAATAGAGACGTGCACGATTGGTGTTGGTGAGACACCGCGGCGGTTACATTTTTTTGTTTTCTCCCACCACGCGCAATAAAGGCGTGCATGGGGTTTTATAAAAAGCATTTTTTATAAGCAGTTTTGATTTCCCCCCGCCCGGGGGTACTTAATAAGCGACCCTGCTTCGCCGTACGTGCCGCACCGGGGTCCCATCCCACCACGCGCAATAAAGGCGTGCATGGGGCGGTTCTCCGGTTTGCCACGGACATTGAAGCAAGGTTTTGAGTTTAGAAGAATACGTACCTTTGCAGGGTTGTCGTGGTTGACACATGGATCGAGGGGTCACTCGCCTACCTCGTCGTAGGTGTCGCACCGGGTTCCCTCCTACCACGGCCAATAGAGGCGTGCTTAAGTGGTTTGCCGGTCCGACACGAACATCGAGGTAAGAGAGTGGGGGAAGCATTTTTTATTATTATAATTTAATTATATTTAATAACAATTAATCATAACTAATTATAATCAATAATTAATTAATTATTAATTAAAAATAATTAATTATAATTAAACTAGTTAATTATAATTAATTATAATTAATAACAACCAATTAAGATTAATGAAATAATTAAATATAATCAACTGAAATTAATTATAATTTGTAATTAATAATGGTTATCTTTAATTAATAATAGTTAATTATAAATAATAATAAATTTATTATTAATTAAGATATAAAATAATAATTAATTATAATTAATTTAAATTAATCATAATTGATAATTAATTATAATAATTATTTATAATTAATAATCATTAATTATAAATAATTATAAATAATTTTTTTTTCAATTAAGATTAAAGGATAATTAAATATATTAATTGAAATTAATCTCAATTAATAATCAATTTTAATTATTTATAATTAATAATAAATTAATTATAAATACTCATAATTAATTAGATAGGAATCATGTATGATTTGAGTAGGATTAACAAGAATTAAACTCTCTGTTTTAGGAATTTTTATTGCGTCCTCCCACCTGACGTAGAGATGCGTCCTCCCAACGCCAAAAAACTCAGTTTTTGCTCGATATTGCTAGATATTATTTAGTAATAATGAGGAATATCATCATGTGAAGACCACTACAGAGTTATACCGAGCTATACCGAGCAATACTGAGCACATACGGAGTTTTCTCTAGGAAAACTATGTATTTTTTTTGTATTGCTCGGTATTGCTCTGTATAGCTCGGTATAGCTCGGTATTGGTCTTCACATGATGATATTTCTCGTTATTGTTTGGTATAGCTCGGTATTTGCTTGGCATTTCTCATTTTTTAGCGCGATTTTAGCTCTGGGAGGACGCATCTCTACGTCAGGTGGGAGGACGCAATAATATTCCTGTTTTAGGGATTTGGCCGAAGAAGCACGCATAAGGGAGAAAGTTAACCTTCACAGCCAGCAAGCTCCCTTATTGCTTTCGATCAAACAGGGAAGGAGGGCCACCGAAGAAGAAAAGTCGAGCAGCTAAAGGGATCGGGTAAGGCTCTTATATGGACTCGATTAGGTCAGAGAGGGAGCTACGGGTCAAGGCAGAGGAGGAGAGGGAGGCAGCTGCTTGGGATCGCCTGGGAGGTTGGATCGGGCAAGGCTGCAGGTAGGGGCGACCGACCCTCTCTCTTTCTCTCTCTCTCTCTCTCTCTCTCTCTCTCTCTCTCCTGGACGGATGAAAGGAAGCCGGCGGGATCTGGAGATGGTTGCGACTCGATGGAGATCGAAGGAGGGAGACGGGATGGGGGAAGTGTCGTGGAAGCAGCGACAGAAGCAGAGAGGGATCGGGAGAGAGTCGTGGGGGAGCTTGGTCGCTGAGAGTGGAAGAGCTTCGAGAGGTTGGATGTCGAGAGGAGCTCTAGGGGACGAACGGGATGAGCTCGGCTTCGTTTTATAGAGGCGAACGGGGCTCGATCGAGGAGAGGATCGCAGGATTTACGCATGATTTCCCGGAACAGCGCCGTGCTACAGAGATTTTGCGGGATTTACGGACTGAGACGCGCGGGATTTGCTGGATTCGACGGCTTCTCGATGGATACGAGGTTAGTCTGATTTTTTTTTGTTTCCTTTGTGCTTTATACAGAGGTCAACACCATATTTTATGGAACAATTATTATCATCATGATCATCATTAGATTCCTCTCAAGGCAATAAGATAAACTTCCTGAAATTTGGACTTGTTCTTCACCTCCCTATTTTTGCACTGATTGTTCATGGTTGATGGTTGGCAAGTTTTACCGTGTTTTCTTTTCAATGGCTTGACTTATAATTTGTGATTGGCTAAGTTTCCATCGCATGGTTGCATGTTAAATTACTGACAGAGGTTCATATTAAAACCAATATCTAGCAATTTTAACGTCCAACTAAAAAATCCGTGTTGCATATTTGTAGTTGCATAACCTGAAAAATCTTATTTGCTCTCTTCTAGGTTTTTGGGTTCACCATTTTTTCACTGTATGGTAGCAAGATCCCAAAATTATTCTTCTGAGATTTCTGTTATTATTGATCCTGAAACAATTCTTCTGCCCAACTTCCTCGCTACTTTGCATTGTGCTTACAAGCTTAATCGTGACTGGTTTCTAGTTTCCATGATACCAAGCGTCTCAAACTTTCCTTTTCACATGGATGACACTGGGAACCACTGGCTAAAGGAAGATGGCGCAAGTATTGGGATTGGGAAGGTAAAACGAACTTATCTCACTCCTAGTTAAATGCTGAATATGTGCTTGGTTTTGTTATCATCTCTCTGCATTTCCACCAGCTACAGAATATGCCATTAAAGAACTACAGTGGAGCAACTGTGGTGAGAAGCTTGTAATGGCTTGGAACAGGGGTGATGTACCACTATATGCTGCGATTCTTCCTCCTTTCTTACATGGGAAAGGATTCTACAATTCCTGGGTTTACATGAAGTGTTGTCATCAGAACTCAGATTAGTTATTGATGGCAGCTACATTGTATCTGCAATTTATCCACAAGCTGATACTGCTAACGATGGTTGGGAGTGAAAGGGAATAATCATCTTGCAGCATATATGGATCACTTTATTCTGGAGAACAAAACAAGCTAACCACAGATCTTAAGTTTATAAAATGTTTAGGAAAAACATTTCTTTTGATTCAGTGAAGAAAGTTGTTTTTCTATAATGAAGGATCTCTAGCAGACTTTTTTTCAGTTTCAAGCATGGGATGGCATTCTTACTTTCATGGCCCTTGCACTTTGGGATTCATCAGAGATTAATACGTTGCATTGACGATTTAAAATTTTCTGGGAATTGAATGTTTTCTTAAGAAAATATACAATATTGCTTTTACAGAACCACTGACATTGTCTATTCCATTCGATTTCGAATCACTCCTCCAGATCACCGCAGACAAGATAAAACAATTGTTCTTGCAGTAGCTGGAGACAACTACAGGGAAATGCTAATGAGTTGGGTTTGCAATTACACATTTAGCTGTATCGAATTTTATCGTCTGTGCTCTTGATGCGGAGACTTATCAGTTTGCACTCTTAATGGTATCTTAAAGTTTGAATCTCAATTTTTTGAAAAATAAGCTGTTTTTTCTCTCTCACTGTTGGCCCTTTTGTTTTTGTTCAATGTGAAATACCTATTTGGGCTAATGCATACTTCTCATCTTTTTTTCTTTTAGGGTTTACCAGTTTTCATGGATCCACTTGCACCAAGCAATATTAGCTTCAACGACTGCCACTTTGGCACTGACTGTTTCCAGAGAGTGACAAAAGTCAAATCCCGATAGTTTTGCAGATTCTGAAATGGGATACAATGTTCTCCTAATGATGTTGATGTATATTGGTTTCAGTAATCCCTTGACTATCTCCAATCATTTGGTCCTGCTATTTTGGTGGCACAATCAGATGAATATAATGAGACGGGTATGCTATGAACTCTCAAGAAATTTAGTTTCACTTCTTAATTTTGTTGATTTTTTGGTATTTTCGCCAACATATGCTAATCTGCATATTGTTTAAGCATGCTAAATGCTATGAAAATCAGGGAAAGACCCACCACCACAGCTTCATCAGCAAAAGCAAAACTATAATATTCCCTAACTAATGTGCAACCCTCCTCAATTAAATCTTTCTCACTATGAAGAATGTATGCTGATACATATCTTCGACACTATGGAGTAATGAATACTAAAACAAATATGAATTCAAAAAAGACATTGGACGCATCTTAATTTAGTAGAGTACTATATTATGGTTTAACATTGCACAATATGGTATTGAGACGAGGTGTTAACCTCAACGTGTTTTAAGGCACAAGCTTCACAATAAAAATTTATAAAGTTAATGAATATAAAAAATAAAAATTTATTTATATATTAGGTAACAAATTGCACAAGTCATAAAGTATCAAATAGCAAATTGCACAAGGAGTTTAATGCAAATATCAATTGATCAAAGTCTCATGCTCTGTGACTAATTACTTAATGATTTCATGGACAGAGATTTCTTCACTATCAAAAAAACTATGTTAGCACTGCATCAACCTATTGATGATTATTTTAAGCCTCTTAAAAGACTTCTTTGATTTATCAAGGTACACTATTTTTTTGCTTACCCATTATTCCAGGAAAGCTATAGTTATCTCATTATCTTATTGTTTGGTCTGGCGATCCGCTTGATGAAAAATCTACTATATATTATTGTGTTTTCATTGGAAATAAACTTATTTCATGGCAAGTTAAGATATTGATATGTGTCGCTAGATCATCCACCAAAGCAGAGTATCAAGCTTTCCATGGCTGCAAACTGACATAATTTAGCTTAGTTTCCTTCTACAAGAAGTTAAAGTTAATATATCTCAGCCCACTGATTTATGTTTGTGACAATAATTTGGCTATGACACTTGTAAACAACCTCATTTTCATGCCAGTACTAATATATCGAGTTTGATTTTCTTTTTATTCGTGAATGCATCAAGAACCGAGTTCTACATATATCTTACTTGTTAATTTGTTTACTAAATCGTTTCTCCATCCTCGTTCCTTACTTTGTGAAGCAAGCTAACAATATCGAGCCTTCCATTAGCTTGAGGAGAGGTGATAAGCAAGCCATAAATAAGCAAGAGGTCTTACATATATACTCATGCCATATGCTCTAATGCTCTGGCTGTCAGATGCGCACTCTGGTTGTGCATAATCGTCATGGTTATTAATAGTCTAAATACACACCATTGATGTCATGCTTTCTTTGTGTACCTCTTCTCTATATGTATTAGTAATAGAAATAAACATATATGTGTAAGCATGGCAGACATAATACACTCGTTTCTATTTTCTCCTCCTTTCTTTGCTTTTTTGTATAACACATTCTGCAGGTAATAACTGATGGAACAAAAAAGAGTTGAAGTTCCTACAATTCCAACAATTATTTTATTTAAAATCCTTATTTTTAAAACTTTTTCATATCAAATATTGGTTCCTATCTATATTCATTTAGAGATTCTTTGGCTATCCTTCTAACTAGTGATAATTTATTTTTTAGGTCATAGTGTTCATCATCATAAGCCCACTAAACTTGTGTTGCAATTCAACCTCCTACAATATTTAGGCTTTTGTCAATGTCCTTCATTCTAATGCATTTTATATAGTTAATAGATTCTATTTTTATCTGTGATTTTATTTTATTTGAATACCAGTTTGGTGATTGCAAGATATAGACAAGCCACATAAATATCATATTGTCATAAGATCAATAATTTATATTTATTTTATTAGCACTTACTTGTATTTTTTTTTTTTTTATTTGAATAAATTATTTTTGCTAGAATTTCAATTTGGTTATTATATTATATTTTTTAAATCATTGTGCATGTGTGTAGCTATTTCTATTTCATTTTGCTTAGGTTGTTTGCTCTCTCTCTCCTCTCTCTCTATCTATTGAGCTGGTTATCTTTGTATACACAATAATTGCATTTTGTTTGGATATGGCATAACGTGAAATTTTAGTGAATTAATTGGTAATAACAGTGATAAACTTATCACTTTGTTTAATCATATTCTACACCTAAAGCTACCATTGTGTGGAGTTTAGCTTTGATGTATTTTGGTACATTATTATTGCATTTGCATATTGCGTTTTAAATTGGATTATTTGTAAAAGTTTTATATTGTAAAAGAATATTTCAAAAGCACCAATTCACTCCATTAACTCACTAGGTAAGATGGAGTTTATCCATCCTTTCAAAGGTACATTCTGCAAAATCCATAGATTAAGTATCTTTTGGGACAATCTTCTTATTACTTTCTAAAACACAATTTTTTAATATAAAAAAATTTTAGTTTTAAAAATTTTTGTACTAAAAAATTGCTTTAAAAAATCTAAAAGAACGTCGTCCCAAATGAAGCCTAATGTACAATTGATATCATCTCTTCTAAAAGTGGAAAGAAATAAGTAAAAAAATTTATTTATTCATGTACCGCTCATTTCATAAAAATACATTAGAAAATGAGTGTCTTAGGCTTCGTTTGAGGAACTTTTTATTTGGTTGGCTGAACGGACGTAGAGCTATGTTCGGCCGGCACTGAGTTCGCGCCACGTAGCAGGCACAAAACCTACGGACCCGATCCGACGAATAGTGGTATGTCGCACGTGCGTTTCTCTTAAATCCATGACAACCCGGTATTGCTTGTCATTGCTCGGTATGCTTGGTATTTGTCGATTTTGCTCGGCAATAATGAGAAATACCATTATGTGAAGATAAATATCGAGCAATACCGAGTAATACCGGTGCAGAGTACTAAGCTTTTCTTGAAAAACTTCGTATTATTCGGTATGTTGGTCTTCACAGAGCGGTATTTCTCGTTATTGCCTAAGCACTACCTTGCAATCCCCGAGCAATACCGAGTAATACCTAGCAATACGCGAACTTAGCATTCCCAGGATTCGGTCGGATCAAGTTGTCGGGCCCGCACGATAAAGAGTATAGAGCACGTGGCGCGATCTCAGTGGTGACCGCACCTAGAGCTACGCCGGTCACCGGACCTAATAATTTTGTTCTATGTATTGAGATCGTTTTTAACTGACTATTTTTCGCATTTTTAAATTAAATTTTTTTTTTTTTAAGAAATCAGCAGAAAACTGTTGATCCAAAAGAAGCCTAATGATCAACTCAAAAAATTAGGGCTGTTGATCCAATATCAACTGCCCAAGTAAGGGATGCCTCAGTTTATGAAACAGAATAATAATTTTAAACTAATTTTCCTTGAAGTGTGATTACGATAATATGAAAAGATCTTTAAAAAGTATAAGATCAAAGTAAATATCAAGCAATACAATAAATATTTTTGGTGATTCAGCACCAATCACTTACATCGATATAACAAGTCAGCAGTCTCTCTGTGGATTTTTTATCCTCTTTTTTGGCGAGCTATTATTCTGTGCGGACACCGGATGAAAAACCGTCCGGTTAAGCACTCGGTACTGAGCAGTATCCAGCACGATTTATTTAGAGGCGTAAGAAAATTGTTCCAAACAAATTTAAATTTGTTAACTTAAGCATAGTTGCACCTCGTTATATGGAAAGCTAAAGGTAAAATTATCTACTTGGATCACTAATTTTGCCAGAAAGGTCAACTAAGCCATTTGAATTTTTAACCAGTTCGTTATCTTATTCTGCTAGAAACTCGTGCCCACGAGCCTGAAATATTGTGCTAAAATATTTCAAATCAAAGATGCTACTTTGCAATTGAAATCATTTTGAGGCAACATAATTTGGTTAGATGATTTTTACATAGTTTTTTATGCTTGTTGTCCATCATTTCTTTGAGTCATGATCCCTTTAAAACTTTACTTAATATATTTATGAAATTAAATGATTTTCATACTGCTTTATGAAGTGTTTTATAATAAAAAATTATGTTGAAAAAAAAAAATAGTGATTTAAAATTATCTTAAATGAAGCCCAAGTCTATAAACTTGAAGCTCAAATCTCTATGTTCTAAAGCTTGCTCTTTACTCAAATTCCTACTTTACAACATCTAATGTCTCGCATGATTTTTTTCAAAAGAAATCAAGCATTGAATAAACCATTGGAGCACCAATATATTTGTTATAAAATAAATAAATATGAGTTCAAATTGAGCTGAAGCGATTAACAATGTAATAGATTTCTATTTTGAAGTTCAAACTAAAAAAAAAATATTTTTATTCTAATAATATTTGAACTGTAAGTAGAAGTTTAAATTAATTATCTTGTTTTAAAAGAAAAACATAAAAAAATATTATTTTCAAAATAAATAAAATTAAAAAAAGTGCATATCAAGTAAGAAGAAATTTTAATCATTTTAAGAACGATTGTATTTTATGTATTATTTATTCCAGACTTTCAGCATAGTGAGGAGCATGTCATAAATAAATAAAAAAATTAGAAGAAGCTAAATAAGATTAGTAGCGGAGTCAGAAATTTTTATTATGAAGTGATATAAATGAATCATTTTTAAATATCCTAATTTTTTTGAATTTTTTTGTCTTTCCATTTAATAATTCATAGTGAAAAAATATCTTGTTATATATTAAGTATACATATTTGTTTTTATCAAATTATTAATTCTATATTCTATATTTCTATTAATTATAAAATATATCAATTATCTTATTCACTTAAAATAATGTGATGTGTTTTTTTTTTTTTTTTTTTTTGCTTTTCCTTTCAATTCAGATACTTCTATGTGTAGTTTAATAAATATGATTTTTAGCGCCTGCAAATTTCAGGTTTTTTCTAACATAGTACTTTTGAATAAAATAATGCATTGTAAATTTAGGCCATATGCAAAAAAAAAATAAAAAACATATTAAAGTACTTATCTTTATAGAAATTTAATGATAATTTAATTAATATACAATAAAAAATTAAGTCAATGATACTACTTCACAGCCTGTTGCATAAGGGAGCTCTTGTCAAACAAATGGTTTTCAGGTTTGGAATCTCAATAGGCTACTTATAAGTGAAACTTCAGTTGCAAGATAATTTAGTGGGCCCCGCATGAACCCTAAGGGCATCTCCAACGGAGAATTCCAAATTTAACTGCAAAATAACGCAGAACTCCAAAATGGATGGTGCGTGCTCCAATCAAACTGTCATTTTAGATGTTTTTTCGGAAGTAACGATCTTCTCCTTTTCGGCGTTTCGACCGGTTGAGAGAGTATAAATGGCGTGGTGTGAACAGTGCGACGCCAATATTGGCGTCGCACTATATTGCGTCGCACTGTCACCTGCAAGTATAATGGCGGGAAATTTTGCGTTCAGTTGGAGTGACCAACGACGGCATACACTTGTTTGTGCGTTCGGTTGGAGATGATCTAAGTTAGATAAAATGAAATGTAAGGTGGCCCGTTTACTAATGAGGCCACAATGGGGGCAACTGCCCCAAATAAAAATAAGTTATTATTATTTTAGTGATTTATTTTAATTGAGAAGTTGTTAATTTTAACATCCTCTCAAAGTTTGTACAACTTTAAATAAAAAATAAGAAATTAAATTATAATTATAATTATTTATTTAGTTAAAAATTAAGAAATTAAGCTGGAAAGATGAATAATTTTATATTTTTAAAAGTAAAATAGATCATAAAATTTTCTAATTTTTTTAAAAATAAAAATGAATTTTTGTATTTTTGTTATTAAATTAATTTAAAATTCTAAGCTCTTTTAATTTAAATTTATGCATTAATGTTTTTTTTTATTTTTTTTATATTATATGATACAAAATCCATCACGATTGGTTTGTGTTTAATGAAGTTTTTTGTTAGAAAAATTAATTTTTTATTATTCGAGAACAATTTATGCTTGAAATCTTGGCCATAAATATATAGTCTAATTATATTGAAAATTATTTACATGGTTCATTTTCTTATGAAATTACATAGCAATCCACCCTACTATTTTTGTTGATTAATTTGAGCTATTATCTTCATCTATGTCATTGCGCGATTGTGGTGCCACCTTGACTTAAACCAATCTAGCTAGTGCCTTCTTTGGTCATCCATAAAAGTCAAGATGGACTATGTCTTCTTTCTAGTTTTCTTCATCTCCTTCTGTACATTATTGTTCACCTTGTTCAGAGGATTATTGTTAACCAAAAAGTTTATCGTATAAAAAGGAATAGAAATTTTGATATAAGAGGGGCATCTGATCGTTGGAGATTGTTGCAGAAGTGTTGCAAGGACTTTTGATCATGGGGGTATGAAAGGAGTGAAAATTAGAGCTAACTCTGTTTGACCTGCATCCATCAAGCTTTTTCATGTGTGGTAGGCCAAGTTCTATGTGATCACCTCTAAGCACATTTGTGTGCTCTCTAAAAGTTTTCTAAGTGCACCTCATGTTTCATAATTGATAGTAAGGATCATCGCGCTTGTATCTCGTCCATTGCTGTTGTAGTAATGGCCTAGCAAAGTCAACTCAGTTGCATCTTATCCATTACCGTCGCGTAGAATGTGTTCATATAATTAATTATGTCTTGTAAAAATTATATCATAAGTTGTTTGTATAAACTATAAGTACAGACATATCATTAAAAAATAAAATACTTATATTTTTTTCTACAAGGCCCTATGATAATAAATTAATGTTGTTGTGATTCAATTTAAAAATAGAGATTTTATGTAATCTCTGTTATGTGAGCTCTACACCACTAACCTTATGTTGCTCATTCTCTCACTATAATAATCTTTTAAATCGTTCTTCTATTATATTATGGTTGGATTTAAAAAAGATTGACTTACCATCAACCCCTCTCATGTGGATTGTAATTCCTTTCCATAAAATTAATACATTGTCATGGGCCAATCCTCCTAAATATTTTGTAGAAGGGTTACTCAAGCCTTGGCACCAACGTCTTCAAAACCATGACTTTCCATATCTATCATACCTAAGTATACAAAATATTTTAAATAATATTAACAAAACACAACTTAAAAAAAAATTAGTGGCATTATATGCAAACTTTACTTGTAGATTATATAAAAGAGAGCAAGTGAATATTAATGACTTTGAGAAATGTTAAAATAATGAGAATAAATTAGATATATTAGGCAAGTTCTCAAAACAAAAACTTTTCTATTCTATCTATTAATATGGTAGTTGAAGGATGTTGGTAAGCTAAATTATTACACACCATCGAAGGATTCAATTTATCACCCCAATAAATATCTACCAATATAGATAAGTTATTGTACATAAAAGTTTAGTCAAAGGATTGCCATTTATGACCTAATTAGGGGTTCCAAAATGAATTTTTAGGTTGTGGGTTCGCGGTCCAACCCGAAAATAACGCACCATCTTTTGACCCGTCTAAAACCTAACTTGATTAGAAAAATGGGGCACAAGTCTAGACTTGAGCTCAATCCAGTTCAAATCTGGATCGACCAAACAAGACCCGCCAAACCCATTTTTTTTAATAAAAAATTGTGAATTCATATATCCCACCTTTTGCGCGCTTCTCTGCACAAATCCCACTTTCTGGCCACTTGATTAGTGACCGAACAAATTCCTTTCACATGCTTCTTCTTTCAATTTCATGCACTTCTTCTTGGCAAAATCTCATAAATTGGTCATGTCGCCTTGCTTTCGGGCTTCTGCTTTCATAGGATGAGCTGTTGACCCGAACCGACAACGAAAAAAGGTGAACCATGAGGAAACGAAATCCATTCCGCGCTTCCGTCTATTTGCGCTTCTTCGACAAAATCCATAAAACTTCCAAATCAACATCAAAATTGGGTTCATTTTGGGTTGGGCGGGTTGATCCAAACCTGTCCCGTTATTAAATGGGTTAGATTTTTAGACTTGAACTTGACCCATTTGTTAAACGGGGTTAAACCAAAACCAAATTTTTGGAACAAGTCAAGGTCGGGTGGCTGGTTAAGTCAATTTTTGACACCCCTAAACTATTTTGATGTACAGTCGTTGCACTAAATGACAAAAAAATTCTATGAATATATGACATTGATTTAACACAAAGCTATTGAGTAGCAAACTAAATGTCAAAATAAAGATGTTAAAGCATACTTTGCTTACATTCCTACACTACAAGAAAATTGTTTAAAGTCTAAAAATAATATTTTCAAACTAAATCTTAACATATAAAATAATAAGATATGTTTAAAAAAATGTTATATGAAGATAATCACACATACACAAAAACTAACTCTCTAAACATATCAAGTTAAATCTAATTTATTTAACAATTGTTTTTGTAAGAGCTTTCAATTTTAATTTTAAAGGAATAAATTTAATATAATGAAAGAGTTCATTTTCTTAATTTTTTTTAATTTTACATATTCAAAATAAATTTAAATTCTATAAAATGTAAAATTATTTCTCTTACCCACATTTTTTAAATTTTAGGTGAATTACAATTTTAATTTTTAAAACAAATGTTTATTTTTTTGTGAATAAATTTTCAAACAACAAAATTATCAAAATTTTTAAGTGAAAAAAAAAAAAAAAAACTAAAACATGAGTCAGGTCATGGTGGTCAGCCACCCACGCTCTAAATTGCTGACTGGGGGAGGAGCACAAGTTGTCTAATGTTTGAGAAATTGGTCTCCATTTGAAATTAAGAAAATTTTTCATTTTCCTAATAAAAGTATTAATCATTTTGTTCCTTCTTAAGAAATAAGTATATATAGATATATTATTTTAGAAAAAAGGTATAATAAATTATTTTAGTAAGGTATCAAAATATATATGTATGGGTGATTTATTCAATTAAGGATCTAAGGTTTTGTTGAATCCAAAATTACCAATGAAATTGAATATTGAAATGAAAAGAAATTAACGAAACAACTAAAAAAACAAGAATTTAGAGCGGCAAGCTCTAATTTTTTGTAAAATAAGCTCGTGTATAGAAATTATATCAACCAAGTCATCCTATGCCCCCCCCCCCCCCCCCCCCCCCCCCCCCCCCCCCCCACCCCCCCCCCCCCCCCCCCCTCCCCCCCCCCCCCACCCCCCCCCCCCTCCCGCTATTTTTAATTTTGGTGAGGCATAAGCGTTACAAAATGTGACTATACATGCCTAATAAAAACTAAGATAAAAGCCGTATAGCAATTTTTTCAAATAAAATGTGACTGCAAAGTCACTAGAATATCCGACATGGAAAAAGCATCTATAACGCTAATAAAAAGTCACAAACATTGGTGTTCATGAATAGACAAAATAGTTGAATGCCCAATCAATAGTTCTCACATGAAATATGTCATATAACTAAATAATTGTAGGATTGGATTGAAGGTACCTCTAGGACCAATTCACATATTGTAGTTGCCTATTTATTTTTGAATTCCTTTTGTGTTTGAGATTAATTGGCATAATTGTTGACAGATAACCTGGCTTAAATTGGGCAACCTTGGCTTAAATACGCCAAATAACTTTGCAATCATTACGATAATTTGATTAATTTTTTATACATTTAATTCTATATTTTTTGGAGGTGTTACTAGAAAATACTAGTGAATATGACTAATTTATTAAATTTCAATAATAATCAAAACTGGTATAATATTTATTTATGAGGTATATTGTTCAATCAATTTGACTATGAATTTTAAGGCATTGTATCCTTTTGTCCTTGGGGTGGCAAGGTAGTACTTAACTCCTATTGAAATAACAGAATTTGAACATTGAGCCTTGATTTTTGTTCTTCTATCGGATGGGATTGTTTTTATATAGGTTTAGAGAGAATGCGGAGATACCGGTGATTGTTGGTTGGTGTTTGTATAGGAGTTTGATGCGGTTGTTTTTAATATGAGGGAGATGAAAGAAGATGTGTGGGGGTGTGGTCTAGATATGGTCCATCTGCTGTTGTTTGTGCACTTCACGGCATTTTCAAAGAAATACATCCTCAATCCGTGTTTTCCCTCATAATACATGATTCACTGCATTTTCAAAGTAAATATGATTTTTTCTCAATCGCAGTTTCCTCTAAAAACGTGACTTCACTGCCTTTTTCAATGCAAACCCGAACGTCCATTGCATCTTATTTGCATTCATGCCCTTTTTTAATTAAGGTTGACTTGAATCATAATTTTTTGTGTCAGAGTCTTGCGATATTTAATCAAAAAAGAGAAATAAATATTAATTGGGTCACCGTATTGATTCAGTCGATTTAATTATTTTTTTAATGAATCAGTTCCGCTTAATACAGTTTTAATTTTTTAACTACGATTTGCTTCTAAAATTTCGTAAAAGCTATTATAAAATATTTTAACAACGCCGAACCCGTTGCGTTGTAGGGCTGCAACACGAACCGAGCCGAGCGAGTATGTGAGTGTTCATGTTTGTGTTTGTTTAAACATTAGCTCTGTTATGTTTGGTTCTGTGTTATGATCGACTTTTATTATTTGTGTTCAATAGTTTAGGTTATCGTTAGATTAACGGTTGTTCATGTGTTGGTTCATGTTCGTTTGTTTAGTGCTTATCAAGCTTTAAACAAGCTATGTTCACGTGAACATATTTCACAAACAAATGCTATTGAACAAGCAAACCTAAATTTATTCATGAACATCCAATCAAACAATCTCAACAACATGGATTAAAGTTAAATGTTTCTTGTTCATGAATAGTTTTATATTTTTGTATAATTATCAATTTTATATTTAACATATAAATTAAGTTTTTACGAGCGGTTTTAATCGAACCCGAATGAGCTGTTCTATGAACCTCAACTGTGATGTGTTCGCGAACATAACGAGCTGAACGCATTAGTGTTAAAAGCTTGTTTTATATAGAATACGAGTATATTATAAATATTGTTCAATTTAATTGTTAGTTAATTAATACAGACACTGAACGAGCTTTAATTCGAACGTCCGAACAACGAGTAGTTCGTTCGAACTTTGTTTCATTTGCGGCCCTACGTGGTGTACTAATGGGTCTTTGGACGGAGCGGCTCATTACACCGGTTGCGTGTACTACTTGTTTGACCAAAGACGCTTGACGAAGTCGGTATTTCTTCTGCAATTCAAAAGTTCTAAGAGTAGAAACGACTTTTCCTAATACTTTCAGTTAAGTATCACTACTACTGCTAGTTGCTTCTTCCCCTCTTAAATCATTATGTCCAAAATTATCTTATATAATTTATATTAAATTAGATCTTTAATAACTTAAAAGGGTTTATATTATTTTTAAATTAATTAATATTTTTAATGGGTATAACTTTTTTATTTTTAAAACATTTAGATATAAATTCTTAATGTTATATAAAATTCCCCACAATTTATTCTTTGTATTTGCCAACTTTCGTTTGTATCGTCACTCGCGGGGATCGGGCCGTGGAATTACTCTCTCGCGATTGAAATCTCGAAAATAGATCGTCTGAATTCTAAAAATCTTTATGTCGGCATAACGCAAAGAACAACATTGTGTGCCGGCGCCAGCGCCGGACGGAAAATGGCAGCCAGCAGTTCACATTTGTCAATCCTTCTTTCTAAAGCGCGCCTTACTCTGGCTTCCTTGGGGTTAAGTGCTTGACTTGAAGCTTCTCATTTTTGTATTACTTCTGTATCATTTTTCCCCCCTCCTAGTTCTATTTCAACTCTATATGATGCTGTTTTGGCTATGAATGGGTGAATTAGGAGTCTGCATTGCGGGCTGTTTCGTTCGTCCTTGATTTTTGGGTTTCTGGCGATCACTGCCGGTCTTTAACTTTGCCCCTGCAGAAGTGTAGAGATGACAACTTTTTTTCCACAACGTGACAATCTTCGATGCGCCGCGCCCATTCTCGTATTTGTGTGGACGGCCGATTTGGTGGGAGGACGGCAAGAGCTGCGGTGCTTCGTGGTTGGCTGTGGCAACCGAGTCTCTGTCGTCCGTCTTTGGGAAGGATTCTTCCTTATATTTGATCTGCAAGAATTCTTGACCTTAGAGTACTGCAGAGTCGGACATCGATTTCACGTAAGTGTTCTCCTTTGTCCCATAGTTCTTTCAAACTTCTTCTTGAGAAAAAAAAAAAAAACTAACTATGTGAAAAAACAGGACAACCAATAGTCTAATACTCTAAATTCTTGAACTGAGAGAAGAATTTCAACTACAACATAAAATATTTCCAGGCTTTTTAATAGACCCATCATTCCTACAAATACATCCTTTTCAAAAGGAGTTTAACAGCTACAAATAAACGAAAAAAATTTATTAAAGCTGAAATATTATTTTTATCCTTCCTCTTGAAGTTATCCACATATCCACAATTAACTTACTCTTGATAGTTTATTCCACATTTCACATTGGTAAACCTTGTATTTATTTGGATGATTGTGAGTTCATCAACAAATTCCTCCCTTAAATTTAAAGTCCCTGTCCATCCTTCTGTTGATTGCGATTTTACATTTTTCAATATACAATATTGTGGGTAACGACTTGTTAAATATGTCTGCTAACTTGATCATGACTTGCAACCTGACTCATTTATGGATTTCACTCATGTGTTCTCCGGGACTGGAAGTGATACTTGAACATTGATATGCATTGCTTCTTTCATGTTGTACCTGATTGTTTGTTAATCGTCTGTAGATTTGTCATTCAATACAAAACTCGGTCAGTCTCTATTTGTTGGAGATTCATTTCGTGGACAATTACTTAGCCAAACTTTGTGTAACACACACAATGAGTTGACCCCCACCTATTCTGATCTCACATTTTGAAAGCGTCATGTAAATGTGTTCTTCTCCCATCAAAATGAATACGCTGATTGTATCTTTCGATCATCTATTGTCTCCGCACCAATCGCTGTCGGAGTAACAACCCAATCTATATTTCTGACTTTTCGAATAAATAACACAAGTGATTATGTTCCTCGTATATTGCATATCTTCTTTTTTGTGCCTTCCAATCGTGTTTGGCTCTCTTCCATGAACCGACTTACCACGTTCAACGCTGTTAGTGTACTGGTATGGCCATTGTGTTAGTGATAATGCAGAATGCCCTCCTACGCTCTTGTTCTATCCTGTACATTTTTGTTGCTCAATCGGTCTCCCACCATTATTAAATCTTATAGTAGTTTGAGCACCTAGTTCCATCAATGTTGTTACTAGATTACTATTTTCAATCATTTTTCTTTAGGAATGTCTACTTAATTATTATTCTTGTGAGATATTTTTTTTTTGACATTCCTTGTCATAATTTTCATACCAAGAAAGTACTTCATCTAAGCCAAATCTATCATCTCGAATTCTTGCTCCATCTCCCCTTTGAATCCTTTAATCATCTCGCATTATTCCCCATGAAAATAAGGTCATCAAACATAAAGAGCGACCAACAACCATAGTATTTCCTTTCTTCCTTCACATACAGTGCACTGTATATATGGGCAATGAACGACACCAATTTTCTTGAAATTCTGTTGATACGAGTATTCCAACTGTAGAGTCTTGTTTTAATCTGTAAAGACACCTTTTTAATTTCAACATTTTTTGTTCCTCTCCGACTTTCTTGTTAGACTAGGTTGGTGTGTTCAAGAATACATTTTTCTCTTCTAATACTCCATTTAATGAAATGTTGAACTTCACGTCCCATCTAATATATGGTCATTCAACCAAGGCCGCCTGGGAGATGAGAAGTTGTATTGTCTCCATTCATATACAGGGCCAAAAGGCCTCATCATAGTCATGTCCCTCCTTCTGTATGTAGCCCTTTGCTAAAAGTCGTTCCTTGTATCTCTATCTGCCTTGAGCAAATTCTCTGTTTACTTGAAACACCATCTTTTTCCTCCAAATGGTCGACTTCCTTTGGTGGTTTGTGAACTCCAATGTTTTGTTCTTTTGATTGAATTGATTTCCTATCCATAGTTACTTTGTGCCATTTTTCATTTTTCACACCGTTCTTTCAAAATTATATTCTCACAATCCTTGAGAAGACAGACGAAGGTGTGCCTCGTGTCAAGTATATGCGATCTCGTTAGACTTTGCATTTTTATTGTCTTAGTTCTTGTTCGTGATTAGAAGTTTGAGAGTTTCTAGTTAATAGAGAACTGTGGTTGAAGATTTGTTGGTGAAATGGTTGACAATTCTCCACTTTTCCCATTTGCTCTTCTGTGAATTGTTAGTTCAATCCCACTTGCTTGCTTCTTTCAACACTCGAATATCTCGACTCACAATCAACCTTTCGTGTTTGTATGGGTCGAATAAAATTTGTAGCTTTAGCTTTCGTCATACCCAAATGAACCACAAATTTCTGCTCTTGCTTCTAGCTTTGTTCTTGCTAATTGACACGTGGCATAAGCCTACTAACACTTGAAATTTTGAGTGCGAGACCTGTCAGCTTTATGACCGACTCAATGGCCCCATGTGGAGTTTTATCTTCTAACTTCACAGTAGACATCTATTTTGTACATAAATTGAGCATTTCACTGCTTCCGCTACAACGTTGGGCAATCTTCTTCAACTCTCAACATGATCAACAAGACAAGTCGTTAATTGTCCGATTCTTCCTCTTTTCCGCACCAATTTGTTGGTGAGTAGTATGGTTAAGTTAGGAAACCTTATTTCTCCTCCTTGCTTTTATAATAACTTGTAAAAATCCGCGCATGAGTTGTATTCACCACCTCTATAGGATTGCATTGCCTCTAATGAAACTTGCCAGTTGTCCTCTCCACCATGACTTGAACTTGTCTTAAACACATTGGACACGCCTTCGATTTTTTCCTTCAAAAAATAAACCCAAGTTTTTTCTGGAAATTGTCGTCGATAAAAGTAATAAAGTTACCTTTTTCACACTGAAAGACTCGGGAGTGTTGGCCCACAATATCAGTGTGTCTAATATTGAGAATTTTGATACTTGATATTCCGCCTTCTTCTAAAATGAATTCCTGCATGTTTCCAAGTTACACACTCACAAAATCTTGTCGGGATATATTCTATCTCTGGCTATTCATACACGCATCCCTTCTTCATACAATTTTTGTTGGGACTGCCATAGTCCAAATGCCCCAAATCAATATACCATTGAGGACACCTTGTCTTATTATATCAACTTGCAAGCCTCTTTCTTCGTACATAACTAGGTTGATCTTGTACGTTTTGCTATTGTGCCATCTTAATTTGTGTAAACTACCAGCCCTTTTGTCTATCAGTTGTAGTTCAGCGATTTTTCATGCAACACTGGGTATTCTTTTGTCCATTAGTTTCCCATACTCGTATCTTGCTTTATAATCATGTACTAATACACTTTTCAATTGAACCCTTTTCACACCATACTTTTTGCAGTAAGAGATTGTACCTTGACCCTGTTATTTGGATCTTTAATGTTACCAATTGACCATGCTCATCTTCAAAACCAGCCAGTGTCTTAAATAATATGTTATACCCAACATTATGATTGATTTAGCACCAGTGGCTCGAGATCAACTTGTCTCGCCACATAGTGTTATTTTCATCTTAAGCTATACAAGAGAATCCATCTTTCGGCTCTTTCTTTGATGACAAGAGTAGTGTTCTCTTCAATGTGACTTCTCGCCATAGAAATCTCTTGCGTAATGCCCACAATTTTTTCCACAATTGTGGCCTTGTCTAAATTTTAGGTTCCTTCACATAGTGAACAAATAATAATTGTTGGACACATTTATAACATTCGACATTTGGTGGTTTTGCCCGGTCCGCTCTTTCAACGATCTCGTCCTCGAACTCGTGCCAATTTTGTTTATTGACTGCTCCTCATGAACATCTTCATGAACCACGACCTCTTCATCACCATGTTTCATTTTTGTGACTCTCTTCTTGCACGTAGCCTTTTTTCACAAAGAATTTGAGAATATAGTTCCTTATCATCTTAAATTGTCGCTTTGGATGAAGAATTGTTTCGCAGTGTTTTCCTCTTTTGTTGCTCATGTGCTTCATGGAGCAAGTGGAGTCATTAATATGTTAGTGTGACGAGATCCTTGATGACTCTTCAATCGCCACTACATTCACATTCGCTCAAATCGTTGGTTAATTACCGCAATATACTTCTCACTGACTCAGGCATCGTTCATACTGTCCTCACTTAATTTCTTTTGAGTTGATTATACATTTGCACACACGGCGTGATGGTGTCGATACTACCTTGACTCTTGTCATTTATCCCTTCCATTGCTCGTCTCAAAGGTTGGAGGCGTACTTGCTTGAACACGATCAGCTCGCTTTTACAGTTTTCTCGTAATAGTGTTCCACGCTTCTTTTGAAGTCGTCTACTGCTTGATTATAAGCAGGTAGAGAACAGTTTATCCTTTCGCGTTCGCACCTCTTTTAATGCCTTTAGTTGGTTTCATCATTATCCTCGCCTATATTTTATTTCGATGAAACGTGTTCTCAAAAACGACTTCCATACATCTTGTTGCACCACGCAATGACCACATCTAAATAACTCCCAGTTGTTAAGTTTATCTTTTCTGATGGTTACGGGTAAACGGCACTACCCCTTCGATGTAACTTCCAAGATTTGCCATCATCTGATACCATTGTGTGGAAGAACACAAAAACCAGATTTGTGAAAATACTAGAGTACACTAATTCTCTAATTTTCTTGAATTGAGTAAAGATTTCAACTAAACCATCAAACATTTTTAGGCGTTTAATATAACCCACCATTCCTCGTTTACAATCCTTTCAATAAATGAGATTAACAAACACAAAGAAAAAAACAAGAAGTTAATAATAAACTGGAAATTAGTTCTTCCTCTTGATTTTTATCCACATATCCCCATTATCTTCCTCTTGAGATAGCTTATCACAATCTCAAGTTGGAACCCAAATTATTTGGATGATTTGAGTTTATCAACACCTTCTTCTCTAATTGAATGGAAGTGAGAACATTATATTTGATCACGTCATCTTTCTTTTTCTTTATTTAGTGAATTTTCACATATGTGCTTTTCTTTTCGTTTTGTTGAGGTGGATAGGTGTGTGTTTTAATGACGTATGAGTTGGATCAGTTGTGTCTTCAGGAATTCACATTTCATTTATAAATTTGTTTAATAGCAATACCTTGGAGAAGTGACACCTATTATGAGAGTGTTATTAAGGAGAAATTGGGAAACAAGATATTGGAAATTCAGCAGGTTTAACTTCTTATTCTAGTCTTACATCACTTCGCTCATATCGTTAAGTTTGACAAAGCTTCATGGTTATTATCTTAGTTAATGTTTCATACCCTTACTCTGATTGGAACATTTCGGTGGTATTGCCAATGCATACTCCTGGAATTTTTTTGGTTCGTGTAGAGGTTGAGAGTGGTGTTTTATGTATTCTAGAAGCTGGGTTGACAGTTTCCCACATAGAAGTGGAAATAAAGAGCTCCTAATATGGCATGATGGCCAATATCCAATAGGGAGTAAATATTTTATTTGCATATAGGCTTCCTTTTAGACGCTGGGTTGAGCCATCCTATGGTCGATCAAAGGCTCTAATTGAAAAAAAAAACATGTGACATCTGGTAATATTATTTCTGACATACATAAGTGCTCATCGAGCTCGTGTTACTAATTAAGATATCATAAAAATTATTTTGGCACATTTTATTATTGAAAAGCAAATTTCTTTATTCTTTTGCCTTATGGCACTGGTTGGAAATGAGTATATCCCCCGATCTAATTTAAACATTTTTTGTAATAAATCATGTATATGTGCGGCTTTAAATGGAATTCAAAAGAGCTAAATAAACTATAAAATGAACTTCATAATTATTTTATAGCTAAACAGACTCAAAAATGTCATAGTTATTTGTCAATATGACCATCTAAACAAGACAAATTTAGTACGTACAAATTATTTGGAATTCAAGAACAGTTTAAATTTTGTAAGTTAGCATGAATCAAATCCTTCTCGTTTTATTGGGAAAGTAAAAACCGAATAGCGAAAAAAAAAACTGTAGCAGCAAAGAAAGAACAGCATATTTCATGTGGAAAAACTCAAAAACTGGAAAAAAAATTATGGAGCCACACACACCAAGAAATTCACTAGATGAAAATTCGGAGATATTATATATACATTTCTTCCTCTCTACTCTCTCCTTTTAGCTCCTCTTCACTCTTAGCCTGTTCTCTACAAATTTAGAAATGTTAAAGAAATAACTCACTAATAAATGCAGCCCTAAGGGAGTGCAACCATCACAGTAAGAATGAAAATGAGGAAAGAAAACTTGCCCAGCTGACTTTGCAATGTCGGCATAACCCAGGTTTGGAGTGCTGCAAATGCTCAACTCTTATATTATCCAGCCTGACTTGGAGTGCGCTGGGCGTCAGGGTTTGGAGCACAATGGCAACTTTGTTCTTGTGTCTCCAACCAGACTATCAACACCAGCAATGCTCTGGTCGAAGCACTGCAAAGCTGTACGGTTGTTCTGGAAAGAAAAAATTAGTGGCAAAGCACCTGAAACCCAAGCGGGGGAGACGCCCCTTCGGACAACCCCATGGTGAGCCAACTTTATTATTTGGGTTAGAGTCAACATACAACCCGATTTTGATTTACACATATCGATTCCACAACAGAACTAACATCATTCAATAATTATACTTCGGAACCTTCTACTAGTAAATTATGCAATTTCCCTCGTGTCATACGCATGAAGTGCTGTTGGCTTCTATTTTCCCATGGTAAGCAAATTGGCGTGTTTCACCAACCATGAATGTCATGTGAGGTGCCCTACATACTATTTTCATTCTCCGCACACAATAAGTCTGGTTACACTTAACCATAGATGCTTTGCAATGGGTTGAATTATTCACTAAGCTAGTTCAAATGTCAACTGGGACTGCTCAACTATTTTTAAGATTCTGGTATATCCATATGTGGCTCCGAAAATTCGGCCCGTGGCCTCCGCTCGCTTTTCTTATTCGGCGAGGGAGTTTTTAAAACTGATTAAGTTCCGGGGGTAAATTGTGGAAGGCAGAATGGTTTGTTAGATAGGACACTACCCAGAGATTTCGCCCTCCATTTGCGAGGACTTATGATCTGAGTTCTGGTATCCTATAGGGCCAAGCTCCCATAGTTAATTAACCCCTCCCGATCACGAAGAGAACTTTCGTATACCTAGAGGGTGGGAGCTAGGGTCTGTTCCAATGCAGATACGTATAAATAGTTTTATCTGGCATATATAGCAGGCAATGAGTATTGGTTTTGTGGATTGGAAGTTTGGAATTTGAAAGGGTTTAGATATTGGGAATTGAAAGAATTGAGGTTTTTTGGATTTGGGATTTGGTTCGGAAGAATTTGATATTTAAATAGAAAACTGCAGCATCCTACATCTTAAAGCGGATGGTGGGGGAATGGGGATGGCCCGATCAAATCCCATGGTTCCGTCGTCCCGGGCATCGTGGGTACCCTGGTCTACTTAGTCAGGAGGAGGTAGTCGACCCAATGATAGAAGGATTCCTTGTCGGTAGCCATTGTTCGCTTCGTCAAGGGGACCTTGTAGACCTGGTGAATGTTTGTCTAAGGGTGACAATTTGAATCACCTTAGCTGACAGAGAACTTAGTGCCCTATCGATATACCTATTGATTCATATCTCAGGATTGATTGCCAATAAGTGAACGTATATGCAACTGGCCTTAACCGTACTTGTAGTGTGTGCCATTTGGCGGCAAAAACCTCGTTAGAGGGCCCCCCGGTCATAAAACCGTTTTCCTAGCGGTGACCCTTATTTGGCGGCAGACCGCCGTGTTAGAGGACAACGTACCACGTCCTTACTGCATGGAGATTGTTTGAGAATGGATCCTAGTAGATATTTCGCACTAGGCATTTGCCCTCTTGTGAGCTAGAGTAGTTTTTGATTTGTCCGCCCTCGACAAAATATTTCGGAGGCGTGGATTGTTGCTTTAAGTGTTGATGGATTTATTTCAGATTTTACATATTTTTGGGATTTTTGGTTTTGAACTTTGAGTGGAAGTTTGGAGTTTTGGGAGATATCTGGAAATATTCTGTGAACCTCTCTGGTTGAGTTAAACATTCAACACGGCCATCATCGGGTGACCTGAGGTCATTTCCATTTAATTGAACCTTGTCGACCCTATCAACATACGCTCTAGCAGGAGTAAGACGAGTGGTCTCCGCGAACATAGCAGGCTAGTATAGCCTTCGTTATATTCTCTGCACTGAGTCGTAGCTTGAAAGCTACTCCGTCCTAACATGATTGGAGCTACAGTAAATCGACTATATTAACAAATACAACACAGAGCCTCGCTCAATCACCTTATTAATCGTTAAGGTGATTCGATTGTGCTAAATTCATGAATAGTACGACACGATTAACTTCGAATCCTCGTGACTAGCAGCAGCAATCAAGACTCCAGATCAATCGCAAACAGATCTGATACGACTCTGAAAACAGGTTTTGTGGCTGAACGACATAAACATATGTCTCACGCACTCACTTTAGGTAAGCCTACGATCATGATCTATACACGTTATAAAAGATCAGACTGCCAGGGGATATTTGAATCATTTTAGACGCCTTCGTCTTCTATTACGAGTGCTGATCCGCCCGTGGCTATCAGCTTACTTAAGATAATCGCTGCTTCTAAAGAACTACGTGCACATGTATATAGCTCTACCAGATAACGAGACAGTAGTCACTAAAACAAACCCTGCGTGACGTAGGGCGCGACGTATGCTTTAGATGCTTTTGATACGAGACCTAAATATGTGCTCATGTGAGTATAAGGTCTGTCTTCAAGACGGTCAACCCACGCACTCACAGATTGCAAGTTGGCTAGTCGGAGTAACATAGGCCATGATGTCATAGTGCGCTGACACCTATGGATCATGAATCTAGCTTATTAACTTAGTATATCGCTGGGGCTACCGAATTTACGACCCTCCCTATAACAGCAGAAGACTGACATCAACCATCAAACTATGAACAGATCCTCACACGTCTAGCAACTCAAGACTACGAAGGTAGATGGCTATACTTGTAACCAACATAGAGCCAAATAGCAGACTTATTGACATGATTTTCGAGAATACACTAATGCACTACCTAATGTGGCAATTGCTTGACGACTCTTTTTATTACTCAAGAGATGCCAAACACTCATTTTCAACATGACTAGGATTGTAGCATCTGCGGTGATACCGTGGGGAACAATGGCTCTATATGTCTTAAGTCTGCACTAGCCCACTCTGGATTATCTGTGGACTGTGAGATGTCCCCAACTTAATTATGGTTGCCAACTATCCTTATTGTGATGACGTTACTTCATTTTACGATCTATATGCAATCTTACTACGCCTGAGTTCCTTTAATCTTGGTCTCACTCAACATTCAGTTGATTGTGATACGTATTTAATGATCACTATCATCGCAAAACAATACAACACCCTTTCATAAACTATTCTCGCAAACCAAAATTTCTATCTAGTGTAATACACACGTCTATCTGTCCTTCTCCTGTAACATGTGCTACTCATATGGCGGCTCATCAGCGTATCTATCACCAATACACGTTCCAGCCACTTGTCTTACAACCATGCACGAGCTCCATCTAAGCTCTGTACGTATGGTCTCCGCCGGTTAATCTAGTTAACTCTAACCATAAATCTGATATGAATCGCAAACATCAGAATACCAGCTATTCGAGATCATAAAATCTTGGCGTTTATTTTTGTCGCAATGTCCAACCTATTGTTGTAATAATTCTACTTTCGTCGATTCCATTACTACTTACCGATTGCTTGTTCAACAAGTATTGTTACTGTATGGTTAGTCCACTCAACGGAAGTTGATGAAGTTATGTAGATTTGGCTGAGAATGAGTCAACCCAACATACGCATTTCAAAACTCTCTAAGTCTTGTGGCGTACTCAGCAATTCGCTTTGTTATGGATAAATCCCCTTACAATGTTGAGTTCAAGCCACATTGCATGCCTACTATCTGGTAATATACACTACACCTTGCATGTTTGAGTCTTAAGGACATTGATATTAATTACATAGTGCATCAATGTGATTGGTGACAGTCGTATTCTTGGAATGTCAAAAATAATATTCTCTCACATAATCATTTGTGATGAATAGACTCATCACATGAATTAACAACTTCATAAAGTGTAATTTTAGATTACAGCATGAGATTCTTATGGCAGTTTGGAGTTATTGTGTTTTTAAGTTCCAAAGATTATGTTCACAATGTCTAGCTTGAGTCCAAGTCCCTTTGTGGTTTCGGATTCTTTGTCAGCTTATTCGGTAAACATTCAAGTTCACTTTTGTTTGTTCAATATGGCGCAGTCTAAGTCCTCACTTGGTTCAAAACAAGTTCATAGCTTTTCAAGTGAGCTTGTTCTATTCCAGGTCTAAATGTGTCCACAAGTCCGCTGTTAGTCTCTTGTGAGTTCCATCAAGTCAAGCCGTTATCGGCTTATTATGCCCTCATTATCTTCCTTTATTTGATCAAAGTTTATTTAAGTCATTTGATTTTAAGTTCACAAGTCTCATTCTGCTCCAAGTCATTGTGCTGTATTTCAGAACTAAATTTCGGGCAAGCCTCCCGGCCATCTCCTCTGTTTAGGGGAAAAACAGAGGCCGCCGCTACCCGCCATACGTCAATTGAGACGTGCAGCGATGGTGTTGGTGAGACACCGCGGGCGGTGTACATTTTTTTTGTTTCTCCCACCAGCGCAATAAAGGCGTGCATGGGGTTTTATAAAAAGCATTTTTTATAGCAGTTTTAGATTTCCGCCCCGCCCGGGGGTACTTAATAGCGACCCTGCTTCGCCCGTACTGCCGCACCGGAGCTTCCCATCCCCACCACGCGCATTAAAGGGTGCATGGGCGGTTTCCCGGTTTGCCACGGACAATGAAGCAAGGTTTTGAGTTTAGAAGAATACGTACCTTTGAGGGTGTTGTTCGTGGATTTGACACATGGATCGCAGGGCGTCACTCGCCCCTCGTCGTAGGTGTTTTTCGCACAGGGTTCCCTCCTACCACGGCCATAGAGGCGTGTTAAGTGGGTTTGCCGGTCCGACACGGAACATCCGCGCAGGTAAGTGAGGTGGGGGAAGCATTATTTTTTTTTTTTTTATTATTATAATTTAATTATATTTAATAACAATAATCATAACTAATTATAATCAATAAGTAATTAATATTAATTAAATATAATTAATATAATTAAACACTAGTTAATTATATTAATTAATAGATTAATTAACAACCCAATTAAGATAATGAAAATAATTAAATATAATCAACTGAAATTAATTTAATTTGTTAATATAATAATGGTTATCTTTAATTAAGAATAGTTAATTATAAATAATAAAAATTATTATTAATTAAGATATAAATAAATTAATTAATTTATAATTTAATTTTAAATGATCTAATAATTGATAATTAATATAATAATTAGTTTATAATTAAGAAGCATTAATTAGAAATAATATAAATTATTTTTTGATTTCAATTAAGATTAAAGGATAATTAAATATATCAATTGAAATTAATCTCAATTTAATAAATCAATTTTAATTTTTATAATTAATAATAAAATTAATTATAAATACACATAATTATTAGTTAGGAATCATGTATGATTTGAGTAGGATTAACAGAATTAAACTCTCTGTTTTAGGATTTTTTATTGCGTCCTCCCACTGACGTAGAGATGACTCCGTTCCCAACGCCAAAAAACTCAGTTTTGCCTCGATATTGCTAGATCTATTTTTAATAATGAGGAAATCATCAGAAGACCACTACTACAGAGTTATACCGAGCTATCACCGTGACAATCACTAGACACATACGGAGTTTTTCTCGAGGAAAACTATTGTAATTTTTTGTATTGCTCGTATTGCTCTGTATAGTCGGTTTTATAAGCTCGTATTGGGCTTCACATGAGAATTGTCTCGTTATTGTTTGGTATAGCTCGGTATTTGTTGCATTTTCTCATTTTTTAGCGCGATTTACTCTGGGAAGGACGCATCTCTACGCAGGTGGGAGGGACGCAAATAACTTCCTGTTTTCAGGGATTTGGCCGAAGAAGCTCGCAATAAGGGAAGAAAGTTAACCTTCACGGCCAACAAGCTACCCTAATTGCTTTCGATCAAACAGGGGAAGGGAGGCCACCGAAAAGAAAGAGTCGAGCAGCAAAGGGATCGGTAGTAAGGCCTTATATGACTCGATTAGGTCAGAGAGGGAGCCTAACCGGTCAAGGCAGAGGAGGAGAGGGAGGCAGCTGACTTGGGATCGCCTGGGAGGTTGGATCGGGCAAGGCTGCAGGTAGCGCGACCGCCCTCTCTGTTTCCTCTCTCTCTCTCTCTTCTCTCTCTCTCTCTCTCTCTGGACGGATGAAAGGAAGCCGCGCGGGATCTGGAGATGGGTTTGCGACTCGATGGAGATCGAAGGAGGGAGACGGATGGGGGAAATGTCGTGGGTGGAAGCAGCGACAGAACAGAGGAGGGATCGGGAGAGAGTCGTGGGAGCTTTGGACCTGAAGGAGTTGGAAGGAGCTTCGAGAGGTTGGATGTGAGAGGAGCTCTAGGGACGAACGGGATGAGCTCGGCTTGCGTTTTAAAGGGGCGAACTGGGGCTCGATCGAGGATGAGGATCGCAAGGATTTACGCATGTGATTGCCCGGGAAATTACAGCGCAGTAGTATTGATATTGATTCTGTCATGAATATTATATGATATTGTGATTGATCATTAATACTTTTATTGTCTTTTAATAGAATTTAACATTATTGATCATGATACTAATATTTTTGTCTGACCTTAGTACTGTTTAACTGTTGCTGATACTATGATTGATAATATAATGGATTGAGATATGATAAATTGTAGAAGGATAAATTGATGCATATAATCATTATAGAAATTGATGCATATATTATTTATATATGATTTTATCATATTATTTTCTTTTATCTTGCATTGATTTCAGTTGTAAGATTTTAGTTACTTATTGAGCTATATGCTCATTATATGATTTAATATATTTTTAGGAATGGGTAAAGATCCTATGATATAAGTCTCAAGATAATATAAAAATGCAATCATGTTTCTTTCTATTATTTATTAGTAAGCTCTCATTAATGATTAAAATGAAAGACATATGTAATTCTTTCAATATAGATCCTAGAGTGTGAGAAAATGGTATCAGTGCAATGGTTGTTAGAAGAATTGAAATACAACTAGAGATTATGAGCGGAATAGAATTGTGATTTTTTAGTTCATAATTGTTAATTTGAGTTTAAAATTTGCTCTCTCTCTCTCTCTCTCTCTCTCTCTCTCGTCTCTCTCTCTCTCTCTCTTCTTTACTGATATAAAAATATTGAGGATGATATTTTTCAAAGGTAGAGATATTGTAATAACTCAAATATGTGAAATATTTTTTTTAAAATAATAAAATTCTGAAGTATAGCACTCTAGCACTAATCTGGTGAGCACTGCGGCGTATCCCATGAATTAAATATATATCATTGCCTTAACCCACTAACTCCCTCTCTTGATTACTTGTCTAGGAAGAAATTGAAAGAGGGGAAGAAGAGATAGGATAGATAAAAAGCCTTTGGATCATATTTTTCTGCCATTCCTTCTATGATTTTATTCTATTTAGTATAAATGACTAAGCTTTTATTTCTATTTTCAATTATTTTGATTTCTATAAAATTTATTTTTCCTAAATATATCAAAATGTATTATCTCTTAATTTCATAAGCTTTCACCATGTATATTTGGATACATTATAGATTTGAACATGCTAAATAATTTGATATATTTTTATTGCATTTTAAATGAAGTACTGAATAATATCACATAGATGATATGATAACTCCATGTGATACCTTACTGATCCATGTGATTTATTAATTGGGAGTCATAAGGAGCTGAAGATTAATTAGGAGTTTTAGGCATTTGGGCGACTGATTTATGTGATTCAAGGGGAATTATAAGAAGTACATTAATTAGGAGTTATAAGGGGAGATTGATTAAGAGTCATAAGTGCAAGATCAATATACCCTTAAGATATACTCATTGAATATTTAAATATTGATATCGACACTACTTCATTACACTGTATTGATATTATGACTGACACTAATATTATTATTGACATTAATACTATTTAACATTTTTAATGATGATACTAATATTGTTACCAATATAATACTATTTACTATTATTGATATTATGATTGATGATTTTATGGATTGGGATGTGATGATTTAATTGGAATTATGATGTGATGTATTATTGAATATTGATACAAAAAATTAGTATAGTCATTGATGTATATATTTCTTTATATGATTTATAGCATATTATTCTCTTTTATCTTGCATTGGTTTTCAAATGTAAAATTTTAGTTACTTATTGGGCAAAGTGCTCATTACATTGTTTTATATATTTTCAAGAAAATATAAAGATCCTATGATATGAGGCTCCCGACAAGACAAAAATGCAATCATATTTCAGTCCATTATTTATTGGTAAGCTATAGTTAAATTATTAAAATAAAAAGATATATGTAATTCTTTCATTATAGATCCTGGAGTGGGACATACTTTTATAACTTGATGTTTCAAATGCATTTCTCCATGCCTCCATGGGATGATCAATAACATAGTTTACATGTGTCAACCTCCTGATTTTTAGAATCCATTATATCCAAACTTTGTTTGCTTTTGCAAAAGTCTATTTATGGTTCAAAAAAAAACTCCCAAGAAATGGTTTGAAATGTTCTCTACATACTTGTTGGATTATGGTTTTACACATAGCACAATCGACGTGTCTCTCTTGATTTTTCACAAGAAGTCCATTGTTCTCTACATTTTGGTTTATAAAGATGATATTCTGCTTACCAACAATGATTAACGTACCATCTAGTATCTTCTCTCTTGATTATTTGCTTGGTTTAGCATGAAAAATCTAGGTAGAATTTCTTATTTCCTTAGAATGCAAGTTACACATACTACTACTTGTTTACACTTATCCTGATCTACTCAATCGTGTTGGTATGGATGATTGCAAATCAATTGCTTCTCTAGACCATCCAAATTTATCACTATTTTAGCTTCTTCTCTGCCTACTGCACAAGCTAAACTCTTTTGACACATTGTGGGCTCTTGCAATACTTAATGATTTCATGGACAGATATTTCTTACACTATCAAAAAAACTATGTTAGCACTTGCATCAACCTATTGATGATTATTTTAAAGCCTCTTAAAAGACTTCTTTGATTTATCAAGGTACACTATTTTTTTGCTTACCCATTATTCCATGAAAGCTATAGTTATCTACATTATCTTATATTGATTGGTCTGGCGATCCGCTTGATGAAAAATCTACTATATATTATTGTGTTTTCATTGGAAATAAACTTATTTCATGGCAAGTTAAGATATTGATATGTGTCGCTAGATCATCCACCAAAGCAGAGTATCAAGCTCTTGCCATGGCTGCAACTGACATAATTTAGCTTAGTTTCCTTCTACAAGAAGTTAAAGTTAATATATCTCAGCCCACTGATTTATGTTTGTGACAATAATTTGGCTATGACACTTGTAAACAACCTCATTTTTCATGCCAGAACTAAATATATCGAGTTTGATTTTCTTTTTATTCGTGAATGCATCAAGAACCGAGTTCTACCATATCTTACTTGTTAATTTGTTTACTAAATCGTTTCTCCATTCCTCGGTTCCTTACTTTGTGAAGCAAGCTAACAATATCGGAGCCTTCCATTAGCTTGAGGGGAGGTGATAAGCAAGCCATAAATAAGCAAGAGGTCTTACAATATATACTCATGCCATATGCTCTATGCTCTGCTGTCAGATGCGCACTCTGGTTTGTAGCATAATCGTCATTGGTTATTAATAGTCTAATACACACCATTGATGTCATTGCTTTCTTTGTGTACCTCTTCTCTATATGTATTAAGTAATAGAATAAACAATATATGTGAAGCATGGCAGACATAATACACTCGTTTCTATTTCCTCCTTTCTTTGCTTTTTTGTATAACACATTCTGCAGGTAATAACTGATGGAACAAAAAAAGAGTTGAAGTTCTACAATTCCAACAATATATTTTATTTAAAATCCTTATTTTTAAAAATTTTCATATCAAATGATTGGTTCCTACCATATAATCATTTAGAGATTCTTTGGCTATCCTTCTAACTAGTGAAAATTTATTTTTTAGGTCATAGTGTTCATCATCATAAGCCCACTAAACTTTGTGTTGCAATCAACCTCCTACAATATTTAGGCTTTGTCAATGTCCTTCATTCTAATGCATTTTATATAGTTAATAGATTCTATTTTTTATCTGTGATTTTATTTTATTTGAATACCAGTTAGGTGATTGCAAGATATGACAAGCCACATAAATATCATATTGTCATAAGCTCAATAATTTATATTTATTTTATTGCACTTACTTGTATATTTATTTTATTATTTGAAAAAAAATTAATTTTGCTAGAATTTCAATTTGGTTATTATATTATTATTTTTTAAATCATTGTGCAATGTGTGTAGACTATTTCTATATTCATTTTGCTTAAGGTTGTTTGCTCTCTCTCTCTCTCTCTATTAGCATGGTTATCTTTGTAATCACAATAATTGCATTTTGTTTGGATATGGCATAAAGTGAAATTTTAGTGAATTAATTGGAATAACAGTGATAAACTTATTCACTTTGTTTAATCATAATTCTACACCTAAAGCTACCATTGTGTGGAGTTTAGCTTTGATGTATTTTGGTACATTATTTATTGCATTTGCATATTGATTTTAATTGGATTATTTGTAAAAGTTTTATATTGTAAAAGAATATTTTCAAAAGCACCAATTCACTCCATTAACTCACTAGGAAGATGGAGTTTATCCATCCTTTCAAAGGTACTATCTGCAAAATCCATAGATTAAGGTATCTTTTGGGACAATCTTCTTATTACTTTCTAAAAACAATTTTTTAATATAAAAAAATTTTAGTTTTAAAAACTTTTGTACTAAAAAATTGCTTTAAAAAATTAAAAGAACATCGTCCCAAATGAAGCCTGAATGTACATTGATATTCATCTCTTCTAAAAGTGAAAAGAAATAATGTAAAAAAATGATTAATTATTCATGTACCGCTCATTTCATAAAAATACATTAGAAAATGAGTGTCTTAGGCTTCGTTTGAGGAACTTTTATTTGGTCCGGTGAACGGACGTAGAGCTATGTTCGGCCGGCACTGAGTTCGCGCCACGTAGCAGGCACAAAACCTCGGACCCGACCCGACGAATAGTGGGTATGTCGCACGTGCGTTTCTTAAATCCATGACAACCCGGTATTACTAGGCATTGCTCGGTATTGCTAGGTATTTGTCGATTTTGCTCGGCAATAACGAGAAATACCATTATGTGAAGATAAATATCGAGCAATACCGAGTAATACCGAGCGATACCGAGCAATACTAAGTTTTTCTTGAAAAACTTCGTATTATTCGGTATTGCTCGGTATTGGTCTTCACAGAGCGGTATTTCTCGTTATTGTCAAGCAATACCTAGCAATACCGAGCAATACCGAGCAAATACCGAGTAATACCTAGCAATACACGAACATAGAATTCCCGGGTTCTGGTCCGGGTCAAGTCGTCGAGCCGCGCGGTATAGAATAAGAGCACGTGGCGCGATCTCAGTGGTGACCGCACCTAGAGCTACGTCCGGTCACCGGACCTAATAATTGTTCTTGTTTGAGATCGTTTTTACTGACTATTTTTTCATCATTTTTAAATTAATTTTTTTTTTTAGAAATTAGCAGGAAAACTGTTGATCGAAAAGAAGCCTAATGATCAACTCAAAAAATTAGGAGCTGTTGATCCAATATCAACTGCCCAAGAAGGGATGCCTACAGTTTATGAAACAGAATAATAATTTTAAACTAATTTTCCTCGAAGTGTGATTACGATAATGTGAAAAGATCTTTAAAAAAGTAAGATAAAGTAAATATCAAGCAATACAATAAAAAAATTTTGGTGATTCAGCACCAATCACTTACATCGATATAACATATCAGCAGTCTCTCTGTGGATTTTTCTATCCTCTTTTTTGCGAGCTATTATTCTGTGCGGACACCGGATGGAAAAATCGTCCGGTTAAGCACTCGGTACTGAGCAGTATCCAGCACGAGTTATTTTAGAATGCAGTAAGAGAATTGTTCCAAACAAAATTTAAATTTGTTAACTTAAGCCAAAGTTGCACCTCGTTATATGGAAAGCAAAGGTAAAATTATCTTACTTGGATCACTAATTTTGCCAGAAAGGTCAACTAGCCATTTGAATTTCAACCAGTTGGTTATCTTATTCTACTAGAAACTCGTGCCCACGAGCCTGAAATATTGTGCTAAAAATATTTCAAATCAAAGAGCTACTTTGCAATTGAAAATCATTTTGAAGGCAACATAATTTGTTAGATAGTTTTTACATAGTTTTTTATGCTTGTGTCCATCATTTCTTTGAGTCATGATCCCTTAAAACTTTACTTAATATATTTATGAAAATAAATGATTTTCATACTGCTTTATAAAGCTGTTTTATAATAAAAAATTATGTTGAAAAAAAAAATAGTGATTTAAAATTATCTATAAACTTGAAGCTCAAATCTCTATGTTCTAAAGCTTGCTCTTTACTCAAATTCCTACTTTACAACATCTAATGTCTCGCATGATTTTTTTTCAAAAGAAATCAAGCATTGAATAAACCATTGGAGCACCAATATATTTTGTTATAAAATAAATAAATATGAGTTCAAATTGAGCTGAAGCGATTAACAATGTATTAAGATTCTCATTTTGAAGTTCAAACTAAAAAAAAATATTTTTATATAATAATTTTGAACTGTAAGTAGAAGTTTAAATTATATATCTTGTTTTAAAAGAAAAACATAAAAATATTATTTTCAAAATAAAATAAAATTAAAAAAAAGTGCATATCAATAAGAAGAAATTTTAAACATTTTAAGAACAATTTGTATTTGATATATTTATGCCATACTTTCAAGCATAGGTAGGAGCTTGTCATAAATAAATAAAAAAAATTAGAAGAAGCTAATAAAATTAGTAGCGGAGTCAAAAATTTTTATTATGAAGTGATATAAATGAATCATTTTTTAAAATATTCCTAATTTTTTGAATTTTTTTGTCTTTCCATTTAATAATTCATAGTGAAATAATATCTTGATATATCAAGATTATACATATTTGTTTTTATCAAATTATTAATTCTATATTCTATATTCTATTAATTATAAAATTATACAATTATCTTATTCACTTAAAATAATGAGATGTGTTTTTTTTTTTTTTTGCTTTCCCTTTCAATTCAGAACTTCTATGTTAGTTTTATAAAAATATGATTTTTAGCGCTGCAAATTTCAGGTTTTTCTAACATAGTACTTTTGAATAAAATAATGCATTGTAAATTTATGCCATATGCAAAAAAAAAAAAAAAATCATTAAAGTACTTATCTTTATAGAATTTAATGATAATTTAATTAATATACAATAAAAAATTAAGTCAATGATCTACTTCACAGCCTGTTGCATAAGGGAGCTACTTGTCAAACAAATGGTTTTCAGGTTTGAATCTCAATAGCTACTTATAAGTGAAACTTCAGTTGCAAGATAATTTAGTGGGCCCCTCATGAACCCTAAGGGCATCTCCAACGGAGAATTCCAAATTTTACTGCAAAATAACGCAGAACTCCAAAATGGCATGGTGCTGCTCCAATCAAACGTCATTTTAGATGTTTTCGGAAGGTAACGATCTTCTCCCTTTCGCGCGTTTTACCGGTTGAGAGAGTAAAATGGCGTGGGTGAACAGTGCGACGCCAATATTGGCGTCGCACTATATTGGCGTCGCACTGTTCACCTGCAAGTAAATGGCGGAAATTTTTGCGTTCGGTTGGAGTGACCAACGGACGGCATACACTTGTTTGGCGTTCGGTTGGAGATGATCTAAGTTAGTATAAATGAAATGTAAGGTGGCCCGTTTACTAATGGGTCAATGGGGGCAACTGCCCCAAATAAAAAATAAGTTATTATTATTTTAGTGATTTATTTTAATTGAGAAAGTTGTTAATTTTAACATCCTCTCAAGTTTGTACAACTTTAAATAAAAAATAAGAAATTAAATTATAATTATAATTATTTATTTAGTTAAAATTAAGAAATTAGCTGGAAAGATGAATAATTTTATATTTTTAAAAGTAAAATATCATAAAATTTTCTAATTTTTTTAAAAATAAAAATGAACTATTTTATTATTTGTATTAATTAATTTAAAATTCTAAAGCTCTTTTAAAATTTAAATTTATGCATTAATGTTTTTTTTTATTTTTTTATATTATAATGATACAAAATCATCACATTAGGTTTGTTTGTTTAATGAAGTTTTTGTTGTTAGAAAATTAATTTTTTATTATTTCGAGAACAATTTATGCTTGAAATCTTGGCCAAAATATATAGTCTAATTAGATATTGAAATTATTTACATGGTTCATTTTCTTATGAAATTACATAGCAATCACACCCTACTATTTATTGTTGATTAATTTGAGCTATTATCTTCATCTATGTCATTGCGCGATTGTGTGCCACCTTGACTTAAACCAATCTAGCTAGTCTCTTCTTTGGTCATCCATAAAAGTCAAGATGGACTCTTCTTCTTTCTAGTTTTCTTCATCTCCTTCTGTACATTATTGTTCACTTGTTCAGAGGATTATTGTTAACCAAAAAGTTTATCAGTATAAAAAGGAAAGAAAATTTGAATAAGAGGGCATCTGATCGTTGGAGATTGTTGCAGAAGTGTAGCAAGGACTATTGATCATGGGGGTATGAAAGGAGTGAAAATTAGAGCTACTCTTGATGACCTGCATCCATCAAGCTTTTTCATGTAGTAGGAAGGCCAAGTTCTATGTGATCACCTCTAAGCACATTTGTGTGCTCTCTAAAGTTTTCTAAGTGCACCATGTTTCATAATTGATAGTAAGATCATCGCGCTTGTATCTCGTCCATTGCTGTTGTAGAATGGCCTAGCAAAGTCAACTCAGTTGCATCTTATCCATTACCGTCGTAGAATGGTTCATATAATTAATTATGTCTTGTAATAATTATATCATAAGTTTTGTAGTAAACTATAAGTACAACATTCAATTAAAAAAATAAAATACTTATATTTTTTTCTACTAGAGCCCTATGATAATAAATTATAAGTTGTTGTGATTCAATTTAAAAATAGAGAATTTATATGTAATCTCCTTTAATGTGAGCTCTACACCACTAACCTTATGTTGCTCTTCTCTCACTAATAAAATCAATTTAAATCGTTCTTCTATTAATATTAATGAGATTGGATAAAAAAAGATGACTTACCATCAACCCCTCTCATGTGGATTGATAATTCTCTTTCCATAAAATTAATACATTGTCATGGGCCAATCCTCCTAAATATTTTTGTAGAAGGGTTACTCAAGCCTTGGCCACCAACTTCTTCAAAACCATGACTTTCCATATCTATCATACCTAAAGTTATACAAAATTTTTAAATAATATTAACAAAACACAACTTAAAAAAAATTAGTGGCATTACTATGCAAACTTTACTTGTAGATATATAAAAGAGAGCTAGTGAATATTAATGACTTGTGAGAATGTTAACATATAAGAGAATAAATTAGACTATATATAGGCAAGTTCTCAAAACAAAAACTTTTCTATTCTATCTATTTAATATGGTAGTTGAAAAGGTTGTTGGTAAGCTAAATTATTACACACCATCGAAGGATTCAATTTATCACCCACAATAAATATCTACCAATATAGATAAGTTATTGTACATAAAAGTTTAGTCAAAGGATTGCCATTTATGACCTAATTTAGGGGTTCCAAAATGAATTTTTAGGTTGGGTTCGGGTCCAACCCGAAAATAACGCACCATCATTTGACCCGATCAAAACCTAACTTGATTAGAAAAATGGGGCACAGTCCTAGACTTGAGCTCAATCCAGTTCAAATCTGGATCGACCAAACAAGACCCGCCAAACCCATTTTTTTTAATAAAAAATTGTGAATTCAGTAATCCCACTTTTGCGCGCTTCTCCAGCAAATCCCACTTTCTGGCCACTTGATTAGATGACCGAACAAATCCATTTCACATGCTTCATCTTCAATTTCATGCACTTCTTCTTTGGCAAAATCTCATAAATTGGTCATGTCCGCCTTGCTTTCGGGCTTCTGCTTTCATAGGATGAGCTGTTGACCCGAACCGACAAACGAAAAAGGTGAACCACGAAGGAAACGAAATCCCATTCCCGCCTTCCGTCTATTTGCGCTTCTTCGACAAAATCCATAAAACCTTCAAATCAACATCAAAATTGGGTTCATTTTGGGTTGGCGGGTTGATCCAAACCTGTCCCGTTTATTAAATGGGTTAGATTTTTAGACTTGAACTTGACCCATTTGTTAAACGGGTTAACCAAAACCCAAAATTTTTGGAACAAGTCAAGGTCGGGTTGGCTGGTTAAGTCAATTTTTGACACCCCTAACCTATTTTGATGTACAGTCGTTGCACTAAATGACAAAAAATTCTATGAATAATGACAATTGATTTAACATAAAGCTATTGAAGTAGCAAACTAAATGTCAAATAAAGATGTTAAAGCATACTTTGCTTACAATTCCTACACTACAAGAAAATTGTTTAAAGTTCTAAAAAAATAATATTTTCAAACTAAATCTTAACATATAAAATAATAAGATATGTTTAAAAAAATGTTATAAAGATATACACACACATTACACAAAACTAACTCTCTAAACATATCAATGTTAAAATCTAATTTATTAAACAATTGTTTTTGTAAGAGCTTTCAATTTTAATTTTAAAGGAATAAATTTAAATAATGAAAGAGTTCATTTTCTAATATTTTTTAATTTTACATAATCAAAATAAATTTAAATTCTATAAAATTAAAATTATTTCTCTTACCCACATTTTTTAAATTTTAGGTGAATTACAATTTTTAATTTTTAAACAAATTTTATTTTTTGTGAATAAAATTTTCAAACAACAAAATTATCAAAATTTTTAATTGAAAAAAAAAAAAAAAAACTAAAACATGAGTCAGGTCATGGTTGGTCAGCCACCCACGCTCTAATTGCTGACTGGGGGAGGAGCACAAGTTGTCTAATGTTTGAGAAATTGGTTCCATTTGAAATTAAGAAATTATTTTTCATTTTCCTAATAAAAGTATTAATCATTTTGTTCCTTCTTAAGAATAAGTATATATAGATAATATTATTTTAGAAAAAAGGATAATAAAATATTTTAGTAAGGTATCAAAAATATATATGTATGGGAGATTTATTCAATTAAGGATCTAAGGTTTTGTTGAATCCAAAATTACCAATGAATATTGAATATTGAATGAAAAGAAATCAACGAAACATACAAAAAAACAAAGAATTTTAGAGCGGCAAGCTCTTAATTTTTTGTAAAATAAGCTCGTGTATAGAAATTATATCAACCAAGTCATCCTATGTCCCCCCCCCCCCCCCCCCCCCCCCCCCCCCCCCCCCCCGCTATTTATAATTTTGGGCTAGGGCATAAGCGTTACAAAAGTGACTATATACATGCCTATATAAAAACTAAGATAACAGTCGTATAGACTAATTTTTCAAAATAAAATGTGACTGCAAAGTCACTAGAATATCCGACATGAAAAAGCCATCTATCAAGCTAATAAAAAGTCACAAACTTGGTGTTCATGAATAGACAAATAGTTGAATGGCCAATCAATAGTTTCTCACATGAAATATGTCATATAACTAAATAATTGTAGGATTGGATTGATAGGTCATCCTCTAGACCAATTCACATATTGTAGTTGCCTATTTATTTTGAATTCCTTTTGTGTTGAGATTTAATTGGCATAATTTGACAGAGTTAACCTGGCTTAAATTGGGCAATCTTGGCTTAAATACGACCAACATAACTTGAATCATACGATATTTTGATTAATTTTTATACATTTAATTCTCTTATATTTTTGGAGGTTTACTATGAAAATACTAGTGAATATGACAATATTTTTATTAATTACTCATAAAACCTTATAAAATTTATTTATGAGGTATATTTGTCAATCAATTTGACTTTGATTTAAGGCATTATCCTTTTGTCCTTGCAAGATACTTAACCTATAATAATAACATTGATTTGAAATTGAGCTTCTATTATCCTTTTGTCCTCTCTCTCTCATCGCGAGGATCTATATATATATATATATATTAGTATTTAAAAAGGAGCATACCCGTGTACAGAATTGCATTTTTAAAGAAAACGCAAAGCAGGTGTGCGTTTTCTAAGAAAATGCGATCCTCCATCGCGTTTTCCTCTACTTCACTGCATTTTCAAAGAAAATACGATCCTCAATCGTGTTTTCCTCATAAAACATGACTTCACTGCATTTTCAAAGAAAATATGATTCTCAATCGCGTTTTCCTCATAAAACGTGACTTCACTGCATTTTCAATGCAAACCCGAACGTCCATTGCATCTTATTTGCATTCATGCCCTTTTTTAATTAGGTTGACTTGAATCATAAGTTTTTTTGTCAGGAGTCTTGCGATATTTAAACAAAAAAGAGAAATAAATAAATTGGGTCACCGTATTGAATTAAGTCAGATTTAATTTTTTTTGATGAAGTCAGTTCCGCTAATACAGTTTTAATTTTTAAACGAATTTGCTTTCTAAAATTTCGTAAAAATATTAGAAAATATTTTAACAACGCCGAACCCGTGCGTGTAGGGCTGCAAACGAACCGAGCCGAGCCGAGTATGTGAGTGTTCATGTTTGTGTTTGTTTAACATTAACTTGTTCATGTTTGGTTCGTGTTTGATTCGAGCTTTATTATTTGTGTTCATGTTTGGTTCGTTTAATTTAAGGTTGTTCATGTTTGGTTCATGTTCGTTTGTTTAGTGCTTATCAAGCTTTAAACAAGCTATGTTCGTGAACATATTTCACAAACAATCTATTGAACAAGCAAACCTTAAATTTGTTCATGAACATCCTAAACAAACAATCTAACAAACATGGACAAATATGAAATGTTTCTTGTTCATGAAAGTTTTATATTATGTATATTTATCAATTTTATAATAACATATTATTTAAGTTTTTATCGAGCGGTTTTAATCGAACCCGAATCGAGCTTGTTCATGAACCTCAACTGATGTTGTTCGCGAACATAAACGAGCTGAACGCATTAGTGTTCAAGCTTGTTTATTTAAGAATCGAGTATTTAAAATATTGTTCAAATTTATTTGTTAGTTAATTAAACGATCACGAACGAGCTTTAATCGAACCGAACAACGAGTAGTTCGTCGAACGTTTGGTTCGATTGCAGCCCTACGTGCGTGTACTATCTGGTCTTTGGAGAGCGGGCTCATATACACCGGTTGCGTGTACTACTTGTTTGACCAAAGATCGCTTGACGAAGTTCGGTATTTCTGCAATTCAAAGATTCTAAGAGTAGAAACGACTTTTCCTAATACTTTCAGTTAAAGTATCACTCTACTGCTAGTTGCTGCTTCCCCTCTTAAAAATTATGTCAAAATATCTTATATAATTTATATTAAATTAGACTTTAAAACTTAAAAGTTAAATTTTTTTAAATTAATTAATATTTTTAATGGGTATTACTTTTTTATTTTAAAACATTTAGATATAAATTCAAATGTTATATAAAATTCCCCACAATTTATTTCTTTGTATTTGCCAACCTTCGATTTGTATCGTCATCTCGCGGGATTCGCCGGTGGAATTACTCTCTCGCGATTGAAATCCTCGAAATAGATCGTCTGAATTCTAAAATCTTTATGTCGGCTAAGCAAAGAACAACATTGGGTGCCGGCGCCAGCGCCGGCGGAAAAAGGCAGCCGCAGTCATCTATTCTGTCATCCTTCTTCAAAGCGCGCCTACTCTGCTTCCTTGGGGTTAAGGTGCTTGACTTGAAGCTTCTCATTTTGTATTCTTCTGTATCATTTCCCCCCTCCTTAGTTCTTTTCAACTCTCATATGATGCTGTTTTTGGCTATGAATGGGGTGAATTAGGAGTCTGCATTGCGGGCTGTTTCGTTCGTCTTGATTTTTGGGTTTCTGGCGATCACTGCCGGTCTTTACTTTGCCCTGCAGAAGTGTAGAGATGACAACATTTTTCCCACAGTGACAATCTTCGCTGCGCCGCGCCCATTCTCGTATTTTGGTGGACGGCCGGATTTGGTGGGAGGACGGCAAGAGCTTGCGGTGCGTTCGTGGTTGGCTGTGGCACCAGAGGTCTCTGTCGTCCTCTTTGGGAAGGATTCTTCTATATTTGATCTGGCAAGAATTCTTGGACCTAGAGTTACTGCAGAGTCGGACATCGATTTCACGTAAGTGTTCTCCTTTGCCCATAATTCTTCAAACTTCTTCTTGTGAAAAAAAAAAAAAAACTAATATGTGAAAAAACAGGACACCAATAGTCTAATACTCTAATATTCTTGAACTGAGAGAAGATTTCAACTACAATCATAAAATATTTCCAGGCTTTTATATGACCCATCATTCCTACAATTACATCCTTTCAAAATGAGATTACAGCTACAAATAAAAAGAAAAAAATTTAATAAAGCTGAAATATTATTATTATCTTCCTCTTGATAGTTATCCACATATCCACAATTAACTTACTCTTGATAGTTATTCACATTTCACATTGGTAACCTGTATTATTTGGATGATTTGAGTTCATCAACAAATTCCTCCCTTAAATTTAAAGTCCCTTCCATCCTTCATGTTGATTGCGATTTTACATTTTTCAAACAATATTGTGGGTAACGACTTTGTAAATATGTCTGCTACTTGATCATGACTTGCAACCTGACTCATTCCTATGATTCCTTCATGTGTTCTCGGAGGAAGTGAAACTTGACATTGATATGCTTGCTTCTTTCATGTTGTACCTGATTTTTTGTTAACTCGATTGTAGATTTGTCATCAATACAAATCTCGGTAGTCTCTATTTGTTGGAGATTCATTTCGTGGAGCAGATTACTTAGCCAAACTTTGTGACACACACAATGATGTTGCCACATATTCTGCTTCACATGTTGAAAGCGTCATGTAAATGTCGTTTCTCCCATCAAAAGAATACGCTGATGTACTCTTTCGATCATCTATGTCTCCGCACCAATCGCTGTCGGAGTAACAACCAATCTATATTTCTGTCTTCGAATAAAATAACACAAGTGATTATGTTCCTCGGATATATTGCATACTTCTTTTTAGTGCCTTCCAATGCGTGTAGATTGGCTCTTCCATGAACCGACTTACCACTTCAACGCTGTAGGACATGTATGGCCTTGTGCATATGAGATAATGCAGAATTCCCACCAACCTTCGAATTTTTGTTGCGTCAACTCGATCTCCACCATTAAATCTTAAGAGTTTAGCACCTAGTTCCATCAATGTTGTTACTAGATTACTATTTTCCATCATGTTCTTCTTTAGGATGTCTCTTAAGTATTATTCTTGTGAGAATTTTTTTTTGACATTCCTTGTCTAATTTCCATACCAAGAAAGTACTTCATCAAGCCCAAATCTATCATCTCGAATTCTTGCTCCATCTCCCCTTTGAATTCTTTAATCATCTCGCCATTATTCCCCATGAAAATAAGGTCATCAACATAAAGAGCGACAAACAACAAGTTATCTCCTTTCTTCTTCACATACAGTGCATGTTCATATGGGCAATGAACGAACCAATTTTTCTTGAAATGTCTGTTGATACGAGTATTCCAAGCTTGAGGTACTTGTTTTAATCTGTAAAGCACCTTTTTAATTTCAACAGTTTTTGTTCCTCTCCGACTTTCTTGTAACTAGGTGGTTGTTCAAGATACATTTTCTCTTCTAATACTCCATTTAAAAATGTTGACTTCACGTCCATCTAATATATGGTCATTCAAACCATGCCGCCTGGGAGATGAGAAGTTGAATTGTCTCCATTCTTATAACAGGGCAAAAGGCCTCATCATAGTCTGTCCCCTCCTTCTGTATGTAGCCCTTTGCTACAAGTCGTTCCTTGTATCATCTATCTCGCCTTGAGCATTCATCTTCTTCTTGAACACCCACTTTTCTCCAATTGGTCGACTTCCTTTTGGTAGGTTTGTGAACTCCAATGTTTTGTTTCTTTTGATTGACTTGATTTCCTCATCCATAGTTTCTTGCCATTTTTCATTTTTCACCGCTTCTTCAAAACTTATATTCTCACAATCCTTGAGAAGACAGACGATGTGTGCCTCGCTTGTCAAGTCATATCGATCTCGTAGACTTTGCATTTTTTATTGTCTTAGTTCTTGTTCGTGATTAGATGTTTGAGGATTTCTAGTTAATAGAGAACATGTTTGAAGATTTGTTGGTGAAATGGTTGACAATTCTCCACTTTCCATTTGCTCTTCTGATGAATTGTTCCAATCCCACTTGCTTGCTTCATTCACTCGAATATCTCGACTCACAATCACCTTCGTGTTTATTGGGTCGAATAATTTGTAGCCTTTAGCTTTCTCGTCATACCCAATGAACACAAATTTCTTGCTCTTGTCTTCTAGCTTTGTTCTTTGCTAATTTGACACGTGTGCATAAGCCTACTACTGAATATTTTGAGATGCGAGACTGTCAGTTTATGACCACTCAATGCCTCATGTGGAGTTTTATCTTCTAACTTCACATGTAGACATCTATTTTGTACATAAATTGAGCATTTCACTGCTTCCGCTCAAACTTTGGGCATCTTCTTACTCTTCAACATTGATCAAACAATGTCGATAATTGTCCGATTCTTCCTCTTTTCCGCACCATTTTGTTGGTGAGAGTATGGTGTAGTTAGGAACCTTTTTACTCCTTGCTTCTCATAATAACTTGTAAAATCCGCTGAGTTGTATTCACCACCTCTATAGGATTGCATTGCTCTAATGAACTTGCCAGTTGTCTTCTCCACCATGACTTTGAACTTCTTAAACACATTGAACGCCTTCGATTTTTCCTTCAAAAAATAAACCCAAGTTTTTCTGGAATTGTCGTCGATAAAAGTAATAAAGTACCTTTTACCACTGAAAGACTCGGGAGTGATTGGCCCACAAATATCAGTGTGTACTAATTTGAGAATATTTGATACTTGATATTCCGCCTTCTTCTAAAATGAATTCCTCGCATGTTTCCCAAGTACACACTCAAAAATCTTGTCGGTATATTCTATCTCTGGTAGTTCATACACCATCTCCTTCTTCAACAATTTTTGTAGGACTCCATAGTCCAAATGGCCAAATCACATATACCATAGAGACACCTTGTCTTATATATCAACTTGCAAGCCTCTTTCTTCGTACATAACTTAGGTTGATCTTGTACGTTTTGCTATTTGCCATCTTAATTTGTGTAACTAGCCAGCCCTTCTTGTCTATCAGTTGTATTACTTGATTTTTCATAAACACTGAGTATCTTTTGTCCATTAGTTTCCCCATACTCTGTATCTTGCTTTTAAAATCAGGTACATAATACACATTTTCAATTAACCCTTTCACACCATCTTTTTGCAAGTAAGAGATTGTACCTTGACCCTTTATTTGGATCTTTAATGCATTACCAAATGACACATGCTCATCTTCAACAACCCGCATTTCTTTAAATAAATGTTATACCCACACATATGATTGCTAGCACCAGTGTCGAGATACCAACTTGTCTCGCCATTAGTGTTATTTTCATCTTAAGCTAACCATGAGAAGTCCATCTTTCGTCTCTTTCTTTGAGACAAGATTAGTGTTCTCTTCAATTTCTTCTCGTCATAGAAATCTCTTGCGTAATGCCCAATTTTTCCACAATTGTGGCACTTGTCGAATTTTTAGTCCTTCACATAGTGAACATTTTGGACACATTTATAACATTCGACATTTGAGTGGTTTTGCCGGTCGCCTCTTTCACGATCTCTTCCTCGAACTCGCCAATTTTGTTTATTTGACTGCTCCTCATAACATCTTTCATGACCACGACCTCTTCAACCATGTTCATTTTTGTGACCTCTTCTTGCACGTCCTTTTTCACAAATAATTTGAGAATATAGTACCTTATCATCTTTAATTGTCGCTTTGGATTGAAGAACTTGTTCGAGTGTTTCCTCCTTTTGTTGCTCATGTGCTTCAAGGAGCAAGTGAGCTCATTAATAGTTAGTGTGACGAGATCCTTTTGACTCTTCAATCGCACGCACAACATTCTCAAAATCGTTGGTTAATGACCGCAATATCTTCTCCACTACTCAGGCATCGTTCAACGTCTCACAATTTCTTTTGAGTTGATTTATTACAATTTGCACACGCGTGATGTAGTCAGATACACCTTGACTCTTTCATCTTCATCCCTTCCAATTTGCCTCTCAAAGTTTGGAGGCGTACTTGCTTGACACGATCAGCTCTTTTGAACATTTTCTCTAAAGTGTTCCACGCTTCTTTTGAAGTCGTCTACTGCTTGATATAGCAGGTAGAGAACAGTTTTATCCTTCGCTCGCACCTCTTTTAATGCCTTTAGTTGGTTCATCATTATGCCCGCCGTATATGTTATTTCGATGAAACTGTTCTCAACGACTTCCCATACATCTTGTGCACCCAGCAATGACCACATCTAAATACTCCAGTTGTTATAGTTTATCTTTGTGAGTCGTGGTAACGGCATCTACCCCTTCGATAAACTTCCAAGATTTGCCATCGCTCTGATACCAATTTGTGGAAGAACAAAAAAAACTAATTTGTGAAAATATAGGAACACTAATACTCTAATTTTCTTGAATTGAGAGAAGATTTCAACTACAACCACAAAACATTTTTAGGCTTTAATATAACCCACCATTCCTCCGGTTACATCCTTTCAAAATGAGATTACAACCACAAAGAAAAAAAACAAGAAGTTAATAAAACTGAAATATTATCTTCCTCTTGATTGTTATCCACATATCCACCATTATCTTCCTCTTGATAGCTATCCACATCTCAAGTTGGTAACCCATATTATTTGGATGATTTGAGTTTATCAACACTTCTTCTCTAATTGAAATGAAGTGAGAACAATTATATTTGATTACGTCATCTTTCTTTTTCTTTATTTATGAATTTCACATATGTGCTTTTCTTTTCGTTTTGTTTGAGGGTGGATGGGTGTGTTATGACGTATGAGTTGGATCAGTTTGGTCTTCAGAATTCACATTTCAATTTATAAATTTGTTTAAAGCAATACTTTGAGAAGTGACACCTATTGATGAGGATGTTATTAGGAGAAATTGGGAAACAAGAATATTGGAAATTCAGCATGTTTAACTTCTTATTCTAGTCTTACATTCACTTCGCTCATATCGTTAAGTTTGACAAACTTCATGGTTATTATCTTTAGTTAATGTTTCATACCCTTACTCGTTGGAACTTATCGGTGAGTTGCAATGCATACTCTTGAATCTTTTTTGGTTCGTGGTAGAGGTTGAGAGTGGTGTATAGGCCATTCTAGAAGCTGGGGTTGACCAGTATTCCCACATAGAATGTGAAATAAAAGAGCTCCTAATATGGCAATGATGGCCAATACCAATAGGGGTAAATATTTTATTCTGACATTCATCCATTAGAGCATTGAGCTCATCTTGGACGCTCGGTGTTTCACTCTTCTAATGAAAATTATCTCATAAATAAGCATTATTTTGGCACATTTATTTATTGAAAAGCAAATTTCCTTTATTCTTTTGCCTTATGGCAACTTGTTGGAAATGTATAATCCCCCATCTAATTAAACATTTTTTTGTAATAAATCATGTATATGTGGGCTTTAAATGAATTCAAAAGAGCTAAACTAACTATAAAATTGAACTTCAAAATTATTTTATAGCTAAACAGACTCAAAATGTCATAGTTTTTTGTCAAATGACCATCTAATCAAGACAATTCTAGTACTACCAAAATTATTTGAATTCAAGAACATTTAAATTTTGTAAGTTAGCAATCTAATCCCTTCTCTTTTATTGTGAAAGTAAACCGCATAGCGAAAAAAAAAATGTAGCAGCAAAGAAAGAACAGCATGATTTCATGTGGAAAAACTCAAAACTGGAAAAAAATTATGGAGCCACACCACACCAAGAAATTCACTATGAAAATTGGAAGATATTATATATACATTTCTTCTCTCTTACTCTCTCCTTATCTCTCTTCACTCTTGCACTGTTCTCTACATAGAAATGTTAAAGAAACTCACATAAATCACCCTAAGGGATGCAACCCTTCAAGTTAAGAATGAAAATGAGAAAGAAAACTGCCCAGCCTGACTTGCAATGTCGCAACCCAGGTTTGGAGTGCTGCAATGCTCCACTCTTTATATCCAGCCTGACTTGGAGTGCTGTGGCGTCAGGGTTTGGAGCACAATGGCACTTTGTTCTTGTGTCTCCAACCAGACTATACAACACCACAATGCTCTGGTACGAAGCACTGCAAAGCTGTACGGTTGTTCAGGAAAAAAAAATTCAGGTGCAAAGCACCTGAACCCAAGCAGGGGGAGGACCCCCTGCAACCCCATGGTGAGCTCAACTTATTTAATTTGGGTTAGAGTCAACAATACAACCCGATTGATTTACACAATCAGATTCCACACAGAACTAACATCTTTCAATAATTATACTTCGAACCTTCTACTAGTAAATTTTGCAATTTCCCTCGTGTCATACATGAAGTGCTTTGCTTCTATTTTTCCATGGTAAGCAAATTGCGGTTTCACCAAACCATGAATGTCATGTGAGGTGCCCTACATACTATTATTCATTCTCCGCACACATAAGCTGGTATCCTTAACCTAGCATGCTTGCAATGGGTTGAATTATTCACTTAAGCTAGTTCAAATGTCAACTGGACTGCTCAACTATTTTAAGATTCTGGTATATCCATATGTGGGCTCCGAAAATTCGGCCCCGGCCTCCGCTCGCTTTTCTTATTCGGCGAGGGAGTTTTAACTGATTAAGTTCCGGGGTAAATTTTGGAAGGCAGATGGGTTTGTAGATAAGACACTACCCAGAGATTTCGCCCTCATTTTGCGAGGACTTTATGATCTGAGTTCTGGTTTCCTATAGGCGCAAGCCCCTATAGTTAATTACCCCTCCCGATCACGAGAGAGAACTTTCGATTAAGGCTAGTCGTCAATCAGATACGTATAAATACGTGTTATCTGGCATATAGTAGCAGCAATGAGTATTGGTATTGAGGATTGGAAGTTTGGAATTTGAAGGGTTTAGATATTGGGAATTGAAGAATTGAGTTTTTGGATTTGGGATTTGGTTCGGAAGATTTGATATTTAAATAGAAACTGCACCATCCTACACTTAAAGCGGATGGTGGGGGAATGGATGATGGGCCCGATCAAGATCCCATGGTTCCGTCGTCCCGGGCCATCGTGGTCCCTGGTCTACTTAGTCAGAGGAGGTAGTCGACCCAACCTGACAGAAGGATCCTTGTCGGTAGCCATGGGTTGCTTCGTCCAAGGGGACCTTGTAGACCTGGGGTGAATGTTTGTCTAAGGGGACAAATTTGAATCCACCTTAGCTGACAGAGAGCTTAGTGCCCTATCGATTATATCCTATTGATTCATATCTCAAGGATTTGATGCCAATAAGGAACGTATTAGCACTGGCCATAACCGGTACTTCGTGGTGCCATTTGGCGGCAAAATCACTCGGTTCAGAGGGCCCCGGGTCATAACCGTTTATCCTGCGGTGCCATTTGGCGGCAGACCGCCGGTTAGAGGACACGTACCACGTCCTTACTGGCAGGAGATTGTTTGAGAATGGATCCTAGTGATATTTTCGACTAGGCATTTGGCTCTTTGTGAGCTAGAGTAGTTTTTGATTTGTCCGCCTCGACAAACTATTACGGATGGCGGATGGATTTTGCTTTAAGTGTTGATGGATTTATTTCAGATTTTAAATATTTTGGGATTTTTGGGTTTTGAACTTTGTGGAATTTTGGATTTTTGGGAGATATCTGGAAATATTTGTGAACCTCTCTGGTTGAGATAAACATTCAACACGGCCATCATCGGGGTGACCTTGAGGTCATTTCCATTTAATTGAACCTTGTCGACCCTATCAACTTATCGATAGAGGATCGGGTTTCTCGTAGGCTTTGTGCCTTTGTTTATGAATTTTCTTGATTTTAGGCCTTGAAGGCCTAAAAAGAATGTATTTAAACAAATACACCGGTCGCTACAACCGTGTATTTCGTTAGGTAGTTCGAATCTTGTCAACTTCTATTGATCCGTATAGAAGGATCAGATTCGAACTTGAATTCACTTGTTGACCCGCGCAGCATCCCTAGACGTCACGTGTGTATCAATAACACGCTCGCCGGGGCTCATGCGGGTTGAGAATATATTTCCCCCTTTAGTGTACCTATGTGTATACAATTTATAGTGCACGTGCAGGGGATATTTTTGGAATATTTATAGACGCCTTCTGTCTGCTTGTACGGATGTTGCAGATCCGGCGGCGTGGCGTAGCAGCTTCTGAATAGAATTGTTTGCTGCTTCATACAGGTAGACTGTCGTGCACTACTCGTTGCTCTCTGCAGGTGGATCGTAGTGCACTAACTAATCTCCTGCGTTGTCGTAGGAGCTTGCACTTGTCGTAGCTTTTTAGCATCTTGCTTGTGAATACCGTATTGGGTACACAATAGGTCTTCTATGATAGTTTATAAGGGTCTGCATCTATCACCAACCCCTCATGCACATTGATTGGTGTGGACTGTGTGAGTCCATTGTACCCACTGTATGTATGTTGCCAAGATCTATGAAAGCTTTCTTCATTGTATATTGCATCATATACGTCTTCCCTTAACTTACATGGCTTTCATCACCACCTTGTGAACGATCTGTTGAACGTACGAGTGTATGGCTATATTTGTATAGAATCCATCACTTCTACATCATTTCAATCAATGTTACTCATGAGTGAATTGCTAGTTCTATTTGTATTGACTTCAAGTGTGCCACAACACTCAATATACATTGATTGTAGGTCGGACTACTGCATGCATTGTCAATATTCTGTGAGTAAAATTGCTTTGAACGTAGATGTCCCAATCATCATATTTGTTGTAATCATTTTCCCCTTGTTCGTGGATGACATTTTGCATATTATAACGAATCTATATGCAATTTTGCTTGTTACACGCCATGTAGTGTTTACTTGTAATGGATTGATGTATCCACTCAACATTGAAGGGTGGTTGATTGTGATAGTATTGTAGCATTTGCTCATTGAAGTTGATCGTAAAACATTATCACAATCATTTACAAACTTTCATAAATTTCTTGTAGGTGGTAGTAGCATTCGTTCTTCCCTTTGTTATAGTGGACTGTATGAATACCCCAACACTTGTTACATGCTTCTTGTAGATTTGTTCAAGCCAATCAATTTTGCATGAACCCTTACTATCATTTGTAAGTAGATGATACTACGACCTACATTGCCTTTGAACATAGCTTTTAGTCTACAAGAGACTTACATGTGGATGACAATTTCAACATACCTTTGGCATCAATTGTTTGGCATTGTGTTTCAACACAAGTCTCTTATTCATATGAATGGATGATATCTTATATATCAATTGATTCATGAATCTCACATAATCATTTGTGAGAGAAATATCTCACACATGAATTACAACTTTCATTAAAGTGTAATTTTTAGATTACACATTCTTATGGCATTTGAGTTATTGTTATTTTAAGTTCAAAGCTTATGTTCACAAGTCTAGCTTGAGTCCAAGTCCCCTGTGGTTCGAGTTCTTTGTCAGCTTCGGTACACATTCAAGTTCACTTTTGTTTGTTCATATGGCGAGTCTAAGTCCTCACTTGGTTCAAACCAAGTTCATAAGTTTCAAGTGAGCTTGTTCTATTCAGGTTCAAATGTATGTCCACAAGTCCCCTGTAGTCCTTTGAGTTCCATCAAGTTCAAGCCTTATCGGCTTAATGCTCCTCATTATTTTCTTTTATTTGGATTCAAGTTTTATTAAGTCCATTTGATTTAAGTTCACAAGTCTCATTCTGCTCCAAGTCATTGTCTGTATTTCAGACAAAATTTCGGCAGCCTCCCGGCATCTCCTCTGTTTAGGGGAAAAACCAAGAGGCCGCCTACCCGCCACGTCAATAGAGACGTGCACGATTGGTGTTGGTGAGACACCGCGGCGGTTACATTTTTTTGTTTTCTCCCACCACGCGCAATAAAGGCGTGCATGGGGTTTTATAAAAAGCATTTTTTATAAGCAGTTTTGATTTCCCCCCGCCCGGGGGTACTTAATAAGCGACCCTGCTTCGCCGTACGTGCCGCACCGGGGTCCCATCCCACCACGCGCAATAAAGGCGTGCATGGGGCGGTTCTCCGGTTTGCCACGGACATTGAAGCAAGGTTTTGAGTTTAGAAGAATACGTACCTTTGCAGGGTTGTCGTGGTTGACACATGGATCGAGGGGTCACTCGCCTACCTCGTCGTAGGTGTCGCACCGGGTTCCCTCCTACCACGGCCAATAGAGGCGTGCTTAAGTGGTTTGCCGGTCCGACACGAACATCGAGGTAAGAGAGTGGGGGGAAGCATTTTTTATTATTATAATTTAATTATATTTAATAACAATTAATCATAACTAATTATAATCAATAATTAATTAATTATTAATTAAAAATAATTAATTATAATTAAACTAGTTAATTATAATTAATTATAATTAATAACAACCAATTAAGATTAATGAAATAATTAAATATAATCAACTGAAATTAATTATAATTTGTAATTAATAATGGTTATCTTTAATTAATAATAGTTAATTATAAATAATAATAAATTATTATTAATTAAGATATAAAATAATAATTAATTATAATTAATTTAAATTAATCATAATTGATAATTAATTATAATAATTATTTATAATTAATAATCATTAATTATAAATAATTATAAATAATTTTTTTTTCAATTAAGATTAAAGGATAATTAAATATAATTAATTGAAATTAATCTCAATTAATAATCAATTTTAATTATTTATAATTAATAATAATTAATTATAAATACTCATAATTAATTAGATAGGAATCATGTATGATTTGAGTAGGATTAACAGAGAATTAAACTCTCTGTTTTAGGAATTTTTATTGCGTCCTCCCACCTGACGTAGAGATGCGTCCTCCCAACGCCAAAAAACTCAGTTTTTGCTCGATATTGCTAGATATTATTTAGTAATAATGAGGAATATCATCATGTGAAGACCACTACAGAGTTATACCGAGCTATACCGAGCAATACTGAGCACATACGGAGTTTTCTCTAGGAAAAACTATGTATTTTTTTGTATTGCTCGGTATTGCTCTGTATAGCTCGGTATAGCTCGGTATTGGTCTTCACATGATGATATTTCTCGTTATTGTTTGGTATAGCTCGGTATTTGCTTGGCATTTCTCATTTTTTAGCGCGATTTTAGCTCTGGGAGGACGCATCTCTACGTCAGGTGGGAGGACGCAATAATAATTCCTGTTTTAGGGATTTGGCCGAAGAAGCACGCATAAGGGAGAAAGTTAACCTTCACAGCCAGCAAGCTCCCTTATTGCTTTCGATCAAACAGGGAAGGAGGGCCACCGAAGAAGAAAAGTCGAGCAGCTAAAGGGGATCGGGTAAGGCTCTTATATGGACTCGATTAGGTCAGAGAGGGAGCTACGGGTCAAGGCAGAGGAGGAGAGGGAGGCAGCTGCTTGGGATCGCCTGGGAGGTTGGATCGGGCAAGGCTGCAGGTAGGGGCGACCGACCCTCTCTGTTTCTCTCTCTCTCTCTCTCTCTCTCTCTCTCTCTCTCTCTGGACGGATGAAAGGAAGCCGGCGGGATCTGGAGATGGTTGCGACTCGATGGAGATCGAAGGAGGGAGACGGGATGGGGAAGTGTCGTGGAAGCAGCGACAGAAGCAGAGAGGGATCGGGAGAGAGTCGTGGGGGAGCTTGGTCGCTGAGAGTGGAAGAGCTTCGAGAGGTTGGATGTCGAGAGGAGCTCTAGGGGACGAACGGGATGAGCTCGGCTTCGTTTTATAGAGGCGAACGGGGCTCGATCGAGGAGAGGATCGCAGGATTTACGCATGATTTCCCGGAACAGCGCCGTGCTACAGAGATTTTGCGGGATTTACGGACTGAGACGCGCGGGATTTGCTGGATTCGACGGCTTCTCGATGGATACGAGGTTAGTCTGATTTTTTTTTGTTTCCTTTGTGCTTTATACAGAGGTCAACACCATATTTTATGGAACAATTATTATCATCATGATCATCATTAGATTCCTCTCAAGGCAATAAGATAAACTTCCTGAAATTTGGACTTGTTCTTCACCTCCCTATTTTTGCACTGATTGTTCATGGTTGATGGTTGGCAAGTTTTACCGTGTTTTCTTTTCAATGGCTTGACTTATAATTTTGTGATTGGCTAAGTTTCCATCGCATGGTTGCATGTTAAATTACTGACAGAGGTTCATATTAAAACTCAATATCTAGCAATTTTAACGTCCAACTAAAAAATCCGTGTTGCATATTGTTGTAGTTGCATAACCTGAAAACTCTTATTTGCTCTCTTCTAGGTTTTTGGGTACACCATTTTTTCACTGTATGGTAGCAAGATCCCAAAATTATTCTTCTGAGATTTCTGTTATTATTGATCCTGAAACAATTCTTCTGCCCAACTTCCTCGCTACTTTGCATTGTGCTTACAAGCTTAATCGTGACTGGTTTCTAGTTTCCATGATACCAAGCGTCTCAAACTTTCCTTTTCACATGGATGACACTGGGAACCACTGGCTAAAGGAAGATGGCGCAAGTATTGGGATTGGGAAGGTAAAACGAACTTATCTCACTCCTAGTTAAATGCTGAATATGTGCTTGGTTTTGTTATCATCTCTCTGCATTTCCACCAGCTACAGGAATATGCCATTAAAGAACTACAGTGGAGCAACTGTGGTGAGAAGCTTGTAATGGCTTGGAACAGGGGTGATGTACCACTATATGCTGCGATTCTTCCTCCTTTCTTACATGGGAAAGGATTCTACAATTCCTGGGTTTTACATGAAGTGTTGTCATCAGAACTCAGATTAGTTATTGATGGCAGCTACATTGTATCTGCAATTTATCCACAAGCTGATACTGCTAACGATGGTTGGGAAGTGAAAGGGAATAATCATCTTGCAGCATTATATGGATCACTTTATTCTGGAGAACAAAACAAGCTAACCACAGATCTTAAGTTTATAAAATGTTTAGGAAAACATTTTCTTTTTGATTCAGTGAAGAAAGTTGTTTTCTATAATGAAGGATCTAGCAGACTTTTTTTCAGTTTCAAGCATGGGATGGCATTCTTACTTTCATGGCCCTTGCACTTTGGGATTCATCAGAGATTAATACGTTGCATTGACGATTTAAATTTTCTGGGAATTGAATGTTTTCTTAAGAAAATATACAATATTGCTTTTACAGAACCACTGACATTGTCTATTCCATTCGATTTCGAATCACTCCTCCAGATCACCGCAGACAAGGATAAAACAATTGTTCTTGCAGTAGCTGGAGACAACTACAGGGAAATGCTAATGAGTTGGGTTTGCCAATTACGACATTTAGCTGTATCGAATTTTATCGTCTGTGCTCTTGATGCGGAGACTTATCAGTTTGCACTCTTAATGGTATCTTAAAGTTTGAATCTCAATTTTTTGAAAAATAAGCTGTTTTTTCTCTCTCACTGTTGGCCCTTTTGTTTTTGTTTCAATGTGAAATACCTATTTGGGCTAATGCATACTTCTCATCTTTTTTTCTTTTAGGGTTTACCAGTTTTCATGGATCCACTTGCACCAAGCAATATTAGCTTCAACGACTGCCACTTTGGCACTGACTGTTTCCAGAGAGTGACAAAAGTCAAATCCCGGATAGTTTTGCAGATTCTGAAAATGGGATACAATGTTCTCCTAAGTGATGTTGATGTATATTGGTTCAGTAATCCCTTGACCTATCTCCAATCATTTGGTCCTGCTATTTTGGTGGCACAATCAGATGAATATAATGAGACGGGTATGCTATGAACTCTCAAGAAATTTAGTTTCACTTCTTAATTTTGTTGATTTTTTGGTATTTTCGCCAACATATGCTAATCTGCATATTGTTTAAGCATGGCTAGAATGCTATGAAAATCAGGGAAAGACCCACCACCACAGCTTCATCAGCAAAAGCAAAACCTATAATATTCCCTAACTAATGTGCAACCTCCTCAATTAAATCTTTCTCACTATGAAGAATGTATGCTGATACATATCTTCGACACTATGGAGTATGAATACTAAAACGAAATATGAATTCAAAAAAGACATTGGGACGCATCTTAATTTAAGTAGAGTACTATATTATGGTTTAACATTGCACAATATGGTATTGAGACGAGGTGTTAACCTCAACGTGTTTTAAGGCACAAGCTTCACAATAAAAATTGTATAAAGTTAATGAATATAAAAAATAATAAATTTATTTATATATTAGGTAACAAATTGCACAAGTCATAAAGTATCAAATAGCAAATTGCACAAGGAGTTTAATGCAAATATCAATTGATCAAAGTAACTCAAGATATCGAATAAAAATAAAATAATATATTGAATCAAAAACAAAAACTTTAGCACAATAAGTTTCTCTTTCTCTCTTTTACTATCCAACCTGGCAACTTCCATGATCTAATTAAGGATATACAAGTAATCAAAGTGCTTAGCACCCTCATCACTCAAGGGGTCTTCATTAGAGTTGTTGTCATAATGAATTGCTTTCTCCTTGGCCTTTTCTTCAAAGGGGTTCAAGATCTCCCAAAATTTTGTTTCTTCTTCAATCTCAGTCATCATCCCCTTCCTTAATCTATAATAATCAATAAGAAATTGAGAATATCAATTAAAGCTTATGACAACTTCAACAACAACAACAACATCATCAAGCCTTTGTCCCACTACGTGGCATCAACTACATGAATCACTTTTCTCTATTGTGTCCTGTTAAAAGTCAAATTCTCGTTTAAATCTAATAAAGAAAGATATTTTCTAATATTTTCTAACCAAGTCTTTTTAGGTCTACCTCTACCTTTATTAATATAAGTCAAATCTAATACCTCTACTATCCTAACCGGGTCATCGGAAGGCCGTCGTTTTATGTGACCAAATCATCTAAGGCGACTCTTTCTAATCTTATCTTCTACTGGAGCTACTCCAACCTTTAACGTATATGATCATTTTGTATCCTATCTCTAAGGGTAAATCCACTCATCCACCAGAGCATCCTTATCTCTGGAACACTTAACTTAGTATTATGCTTCTCTTTTAATGACCAACATTCTGCTCCATAAAGCATTGCAGGTCTCACTACCATCTTATAGAATTTTCCCTTAAGTTTGAGGGGGACTTTTCTATCACACAACAAGCCTAATGCATTCCTCCACTTCAACCATCCAACTTGAATTCTAATGATAATATCCCCATCTATTTCACCATCACTCTGAACAATTGATCCAAGATATCTAAAACTTGTACTCTTATTAATGACTTGATCGCCCAAAGCCACAATCCCCCCATTAGGTCTACTACTAAAATTACAATCCGTATATTCAGTTTTAGATCTACTCAAACAAAACCTTTAGACTCTAAGGTTGACCTCCATAATTCAAGTTTACCTTCAACTCCCTCTCTAGTCTTATCAACAAGAAGAATATCATCAACAAAAAGCATACACTAAGGTGCATCCTCTTGCAAATGTCTAGTGAGAACATCAATGACTAAAGCAAAAATATATGGGCTTAAGGCTGATCCTTGATGTAATCCAACTGAAATAGGAAAATACTTGATCAAATCTTTAATGATTTGAATATAAGTATTATTAACTCCTTTCTTTTCAAAAGCTCTCCATAACACTTCTCTTGGAACTTTATCATATGCTTTCTCTAAATAAATAAATATTATATGTAGATCCTCCTTATTCTCTCTATAATTCTCCATCAAACCTCTCAATAAATGTATGGCTTCCTTAGATCTACTCGGCATGAATCCCAACTGATTTTAAGAAACATTAGTATTATGTCATAACCTATGTTCTATAACTCGCTCCCATAATTTTAAAGTATGACACATTAGCTTAATTCTTCTATAATTTGCACAATCTTGTGCATCACCTTTATTCTCAAAAATAAGAATCAACACACTTATTCTCCACTCATCTGACATCTTTTTAGTCTTCAAAACAGTATTAAAAAATTCAGTAAACTAAGAAATTCCTTCATCTCCTAAGCATTTCCACACCTCTATTGGAATATCATCTGGTCCAATAGGTTTTCCATACTTTATTTTCTTTAAAGCCTCTCTAACTTCGGTATTACTAATACGCCGATAAAAACTGAAATCTTTATTTTCATTTATGGTGCTAAGGTCACTAAAGTTAATCATATTTTCACATTCTTCATTAAAAAGTTTAGCAAAATATCTCATCCACTTTTGTTGAATATCATCTTCTAAGAAAAATACTTTTTGATCTTCATCCTTAATACACTTCACATGAACTAAATCTTTATTACTCCCATTTCTTTGTTTGGCTAACTTATATATATATCGTTCTCCCTCCTTAGTATCTAATCTATTATATAAATCATTAAAAGCTAAGATCTTTGCATCGCATATTATTTTCTTAGATTCCTTACCTGCCTCTTTATATCTTTCTCAATTATAAAAAATTTTACATCTAAACCAATTTTTATAACCAAATCATTGATCTACTTGGCGATAATGGAAATGATCAAAACAATCATTAGAAGTGATGAGGACATCGACAGACGCTACCGACATGTTTATCGCCGGCGAAACCGCAGATCGACGGCCACGATTCATCGTCTCTACTTTTGATTTAGATGACATGATGTATTTTATTATTATTATATTGTTTGATTTACTATTTTCCCATTTTACCCCTGTGGGGAGTTATGTTTCTTTGTAGCCCAGAGGGCAATTTAGTCTTTTCACTTTTTATGAGTCAAGACCTATATATAGTGGTCTCTTGTATCATTTTGATTTTTAATGAATATTTGAATGACATTTGTGTTCTATTTTCTACTTCGTCTTGCATGAGTGCTTGAGAAGGAGGAGCTCAAGGTGAGCATTCACATTACCCACTAGTCGTTGGAAGCGTCCTCGACTCGTGGTTCAATTTATCTCCCTATTTTCTTGTCTAATTTCGATTCTCCCTACCCCACGCCAATCTCCACCCGAGATCCTTTCTCCCACGAACCACTCACTCGTTTCCACCACTAGAATTCCAAGCTCCGCCAAAGAACCCCACCCAACCCGTCGGCCACCTTACCCCTCCTCCACTAGCCGCCGGCCATCCATCATCTTCCCCCTTGGAGATGTCATCTCTTCCCCCTAGTGATTCCTTGATTGTTGCCTAGCAATCAATAAGGGAGTTACTACATTTGAATTTCAAATTTTGAAATTCAAAACTTGCCTTATTTGACATCTTCCAAAAAAGGAAAGTTTTGAATGAGTTTCAATTTCAAATTCCAATTAGATCGGAGTTTTAATATTTGTTGCCACGTCAGCATCCTAGTTGGAAAATCATCCACATGGATTTCCCTCCCTCCTCCTCCATGTATGCCGCCGGCCTCCCATAAGGAGATCTCCATTAATGGCTTAATTAATACTTGGGCCATTTGAAATCCTAATTTGAATCCCTAAGTTTTCCCTCCCTATTTACTTAAAACTGAAATTAATTTTCAGTTTTAAGTTTTCAAATCCCCTCATCCACCCCAAGGATGCCGCCGGCCCACCCCATTGAAGACTCCCTTAATGACTCATTAATTCCCCTTAATGACTCATTAATTTCCCTTAATTAAGATTTGAAATTTGAATAGAATTTCAAATAACTCCCTCCTAATTTACTAAAACCTGAAATCAATTTCAGGTTTGAGTAAATCCCTTGCCAATCCAAGCCTAGCCGTTTTCTCCCCTCTTCCTCCTTGCACCCGCCGGCTCCATCTTCCCCCTTGAGGATCCCGCCGACCCCTCCCTTCTCTCTCCTTCTCTCATGCGTTGAGAAGCCTAGGGATAACGTGGACGGCCCCTCTCCCATTCTCTTCCATGGTGAATGGCGGATCCGGAGTTTGAGTGGGGCCTTGTATTCAACGCCGACGGAAGTATCAACGTCCTACGTTCGCCATGTTTTGACGTGGGGTTTGAAGACGAAACTACCGTGGATGAGTACTTGGAGAGAGTCGTGCCAATCCTTGCAAGCATCTACGACCGAAAACTTTCAAAGCACGCTTGGAGCCTCGACGGTCGTCTACAACTTCCATCCCAACCGGCAACTCTTCCTCCGACGAAGTTCTTCGGCGCCCTCTCTCTAGTGGTAACTTCTTTCATCGCTTGGATCTTCTATCTCCGCCAAAAGTCCACTACCCCTTGAGTGATACGGCCCCAAGGTGAAATTCTCATTGTTAAACGTTGGGTTTTATTATTGTACTTTGCATATTAAATTCTCCTAGAACTTGGATTGAATCGGCTTGGTTAATCTCTATTGCGAATCTTTGGCCTAAGCAAGTTGATATTTTCAAATTCCTAACTCAATTTTTATGTGCTAGTTTTAAATTCATAAGAAGCAACACTTTAATCTTTTCTTTTAAATTTCTAAGCAAACTCCTCGTAGTTTCACATCATATTTGGTATCAGAGCATGGCTAGCATGCTTTGCTCATGCTAGATGCATCCTAGGAAACTCCTTTTAGTTTGCCATTAGAGGTTTGCATGCATAGCTTCTTTTATTTAAGTTTGTTCACTGTTTTACTACTGCTGGCCTGAAATTCTGCTTATTTTACTTCACCGCGTCTAAGGATATTCATGTGCTTAAGTGCTACCTCATTTACATTAACATCCATAGTAGTTTAGGCCACTTTTACACTTGCTGCCACCTCATTTCTGCGCAAGCTGTAGCCTGAAATTGAGTTCTTTAGAGTTCCTAGTTGCTGTCCACCATTTCCTGCAGCAGTTAAGCGCCCGGTAGTGATCCTATTTCCACTGTTTAGGTGCTGCCTTCACCCAAGAACATTGCCTAGACAATTAGGTGACTTCACCCATTGCTGTGTTTGCTGTCCAGCACTTTACAGCTGCTGTAATTGCAATTCCAGCAAGCCTTTTCGTGAGTCTAGCTGCTGCCTTGGGCCTAGAAACCTTCCTAGTGATCCCTAGAACCCAACCATGGATCCCACTCATATTCAAGCAACCTTAGACATGATTGTAGGCCAGTTGGGCACCATGTCGCAGCAAATTAGAGACACCCAAACGAGTGTTGCGGACCTTAAGCGTCATACTGGAGAGAGACTTGACAACATTGAACGAATCGGACACCCGGCTATCTACACGCCATCGAGACCTCAATCACCTTATGGCGAGGATGCCCGAACCGAGTACGGACCTCCTAGGGATTACTACCGACCCAACCACCGACCCCATCAAGAACCGGTAGGTCGTGACGCGCCTTGGAGAGACAATGATGCCCAGCTCCTTAAGAGCATTAAAATAGATGCCCCGACTTTTGACGGAACGTTAGAACCCCAGGTTTTCCTTGATTGGATTAAAGGGATGGACAGTTACTTTAAATGGTACAACATTTCGGAAGAGAAGAAAGTTAGGTTCGCCGAGATGAAATTGACGGGTAGAGCCAACCAATACTGGACTAACGTGGAGCACATGAGAGAGACTCGAGGAGAATACCCCATAGCTGACTGGGGAGCGATGAAGCAAGAATTGAAAAGGAAATACCTTCCTCCCTCGTATTACCCAAGACTCCTAGATCGTTGGAATAGGCTAACCCAAGGGAGTAAGCCCGTTAAGGAATACATCTCCACGTTTGATGATTTCCTAATTCGTTGTAACGGGGAGGAGACCACCACTCCCACACAACTTCTGTCCATATTTAGAGCCGGACTGAGAGAAGACCTTAGGAATGAGCTCTTTGCTCGAGGAATAACCACGTACGAAGCTGCCTGTAGTCTTGTACTAGACTTGGAAGAATCGAGAAGCCACACCACCAGGACCCAAGACCCGAGACCTAACCCTTTTAAGTCTTCCTCTAGCCCTGTACAAACCCACTGGACCCTCTGGTAGTCGGCCTGCTCCTAATCAAGCCCAACCTCGATCAGACTATAAAGGGAAAACACCAGAACGTGAGACACCCAAAATCACTGCCGGCACTAAGTGTTTTAGATGCCATGGGTACGGACACATGGCTTCTCAGTGCTCCAGCCCATTTAAGGTCACAATAATTGAGGAAGTGACGGAGGAAGAGAATGAACCAGAGACTGACTTGGTCCACCATATGGACGACGATGAGGCGTCTTTCGACGAAGAAGATACCACAGTTGTTCACTGCCTTCAAAAGATGAGCTACTTAGACCTGCAGGTTGTTAGGTGTGCCTTTTCCCAACCTAAACCTAGCGATGACTGGCGAAGAACCTCGATCTTCTACACTTTCACTAAGATTGGAGACAAAAACTGCAAGGTCATAATAGACAGTGGAAGTTGCATTAACGCTGTATCTTCAGCCATGATTTCGAAACTGCAATTGAGAACCACCCCACACCCGAACCCCTACAAAGTTGCTTGGATAAACTCGACTACCTTGGAAGTTAAAGATAGGAGTCTGGTTCCTATTGAGTTCGTGGGATACAAGGAGAAAATCTGGTGTGATGTTTTGACGATGGATGTGGGTCAAATCATCCTTGGCCGCCCTTGGCTGTTCGACAACGATGTACACATTTATGGACGATCAAACACCTGTGTGTTTGAACACGAGGGCAAGAAGATTAAACTGTTACCCACTCAACCTAAGTCTACTAAAGAAGAAGTTAAGCCCAACTCCCTGAAACCCAACACAGGCGTGAACTTGATAACTGCTAAGGACCTAGATGTGGAACTGGAGTCGGGAGCCCCTCTTTACGCGCTAGTAGGCCGAGAAATAAGTGTAGACCAAGAAGAACCGATTCCCGAAGAGGTTAAACCCCTATTGGAGACTTTTTCTGATGTCTTTCCCGACGACTTACCCAACCAACTGCCACCTCTAAGGGACATTCAACATCCCATAGACCTAGTGCCCGGAGCGTCCCTACCAAACCTACCCCATTACCGGATGAACCCCACTGAACACGAGGAGCTCAAAAGACAAGTGGATGAATTGTTACAGCGAGGGTTCATTAAGGAGAGCCTTAGTCCGTGTGCGGTTCCTGCCCTTCTTACCCCTAAGAAGGATGGGACGTGGAGAATGTGCGTTGATAGCCGTGCTATCAACAAAATCACCGTCAAGTACCGCTTCCCAATCCCTCGGTTAGATGACATGTTGGACATGATGACCGGAGCCACCCTATTTTCCAAGATCGATCTTAAGAGTGACTATCACCAAATTAGGATCCGTCCGGGGGATGAATGGAAAATCGCGTTCAAGACCAAGGATGGGTTGTACGAATGGACAGTAATGCCTTTTGGATTGAGTAACGCGCCTAGCACTTTCATGAGAGTAATGACTCAGATCCTTAAGCCTTTACTTGGGAAATTTGTTGTAGTGTACTTCGATGACATTCTGATCTACAGTCGTTCGGTGGAACAACATTTGAATCACCTACAACAAGTCTGTGAAATCTTGAAGAAAGAACAAATGTATGCCAACCCTAAGAAATGCACTTTCCTCACAAATCAAGTAATTTTTCTTGGGTTTATTATTTCTTCCCATGGCATATCTGCCGACCCCGAAAAGGTGCGAGCAATCAAAGAGTGGCCTATACCAAAGAATATTAGAGATGTCAGGAGTTTTCACGGATTGGCCATGTTTTATAGGAGATTTATCAGGAACTTTAGCACCATCGTGGGTCCCATAACTGATTGTTTAAAGAAGGGAGATTTTGTTTGGACGACATCAGCCACCAAGGCTTTTGAGGAAATAAAAAGGAAGATGGTTGAAGCACCAGTCATGCGTCTACCCGACTTCTCGAAAGTTTTTGAAGTAACCTGCGACGCATCTGGTATAGGAATAGGAGGAGTATTATCCCAAGAAGGACACCCGGTTGCCTACTTCAGCGAGAAATTAAATGACATCAGGCAACGATACTCCACCTACGATAAGGAATTCTACGCCATAATTCAGTCCCTCAGGTATTGGAGACATTACCTGCTTCCCCAAGAATTCGTTATCTTCTCTGACCACGAAGCCTTACGATATATCAATTCCCAAAAAAAACTGAATGCCCGGCATGGAAGATGGGTTGAATTCCTTCAAGAATACACTTACACCATTAGGCACAAAGCTGGTTTTGAAAACAAGGCTGCAGATGCACTAAGTCGTAGGATGATGGTTACGCGTGAGATGAGGACTGAAGTGATTGGTTTTGAGCAAATTAAAGAAAACTATTTGGACTGCCCCGATTTTGGAGAAACCTATTCCAAACTAACAACTGGAGACGAGCATATCATAGGAGATTTTATACTGGAAGATGGGTATTTGTTTAGGGCTCAAAAACTTTGCATTCCCACAACTTCACTGCGAGAATTTCTTGTGTGGGAATTGCATGCTGGAGGTTTAGCGGGTCACTTTGGTCAGGCCAAGACAATTGCAGCTGTGGAGAATCGTTTTTACTGGCCAAGTCTTAAGAAGGACGTTAGCAGATTAGTAAGGCGGTGTCACACCTGTCAGCTGGCCAAACAACGGAAACAAAACACCGGCCTTTACACACCCCTCCCCGTGCCTAACCAACCTTGGCAGGACGTCAGCATGGACTTTGTTTTAGGGCTACCCAAGACCGTTAGGAAAGATGACTCAGTCTGTGTAGTTGTCGATAGGTTTTCTAAGATGGCCCATTTTCTCCCTTGCTCCAAGACTTTCGACGCCTCTAGAGTAGCCAAACTGTACTTTGATGAAATTATGAGACTTCACGGGCTGCCTAAAACCATAGTTTCGGACCGAGATGTGAAGTTTACTATTTATTTTTGGAAGACCTTATGGCATAAAATGGGGACCAAACTGCAATTCTCTACCGCCTTTCACTCCCAAACAGACGGTCAAACGGAAGTAGTGAATAGGAGTCTAGGAAATCTGTTAAGGACCTTGGTGGGAGAAAACATTAAGGACTGGGATTCTAAATTGCCTATAGCTGAATTTGCCTACAATAACTCTGTGAATCGAACTACTGGTCTTAGCCCTGCTGAAATAGTATACGGATACCTCCCCAACCAACCCATTGACCTGATCCCCATGAGCACTAGAGTTAGAACATCTGAGTCAGCATCATCATATGCATCGCATCTACAGGAGTTACATAAAGAAATTAAAAAAAAAATTGAACAAAGTAATGCAACTTATAAATTTATGGCTGACCATAAAAGAAGAGCTAAGGTATTTGAAATTGGAGACTTTGTGATGGTTCGGATCCGTCCGGAGCGTTTTCCTCCTGGATCCGCAAAGAAGCTGCATGCGAGAAGCGCCGGACCGTTCAAGATAATTTCAAAGGTGAATGACAATGCTTACGTACTAGGCCTTCCCGAAGGTTTCAACATTAACCCCACATTTAACATAGAAGATTTAGTAACCTTCGAGGGACCAGAATTTAACCCATGCAATCCACTTTCAAATGAGCCTTGTGTGACCATACCTGGTGAGATCCCCAACCCTCCACTCCCAAAATTACCCCCCTTACCCAATGCGGAGATAGTTGAATCCATATTAGATGATGAGATCATTACTACGAAAGGAGGCGGACGTCGAAGGTACTTAGTCCACTGGAAAGGGACCCCGGCGACGGAGGATACGTGGGTTGACCGAGAGGAGCTGCAGAGCCTAGACCCAGACCTTCTAGAGTGGTACGAGAGATCTAGAGACACTCACTCGACAGGGTCGAGTTTTCTCCCACCTGGAGAGAATGATGAGGACATCGACAGACGCTACCGACATGTTTATCGCCGGCGAAACCGCAGATCGACGGCCACGATTCAGCGTCTCTACTTTTGATTTAGATGACATGATGTATTTTATTATTATTATATTGTTTGATTTACTGTTTTCCCATTTTACCCCTGTGGGGAGTTATGTTTCTTTGTAGCCCAGAGGGCAATTTAGTCTTTTCACTTTTTATGAGTCAAGACCTATATATAGTGGTCTCTTGTATCATTTTGATTTTTAATGAATATTTGAATGACATTTGTGTTCTATTTTCTACTTCGTCTTGCATGAGTGCTTGAGAAGGAGGAGCTCAAGGTGAGCATTCGCATTACCCACCAGTCGTTGGAAGCGTCCTCGACTCGTGGTTCAATTTATCTCCCTATTTTCTTGTCTAATTTCGATTCTCCCTACCCCACGCCAATCTCCACCCGAGATCCTTTCTCCCACGAACCACTCACTCGTTTCCACCACTAGAATTCCAAGCTCCGCCAAAGAACCCCACCCAACCCATCGGCCACCTTACCCCTCCTCCACTAGCCGCCGGCCATCCATCATCTTCCCCCTTGGAGATGTCATCTCTTCCCCCTAGTGATTCCTTGATTGTTGCCTAGCAATCAATAAGGGAGTTACTACATTTGAATTTCAAATTTTGAAATTCAAAACTTGCCTTATTTGATATCTTCCAAAAAAGGAAAGTTTTGAATGAGTTTCAATTTCAAATTCCAATTAGATCGGAGTTTTAATATTTGTTGCCACGTCAGCATCCTAGTTGGAAAATCATCCACATGGATTTCCCTCCCTCCTCCTCCATGTATGCCGCCGGCCTCCCATAAGGAGATCTCCATTAATGGCTTAATTAATACTTGGGCCATTTGAAATCCTAATTTGAATCCCTAAGTTTTCCCTCCCTATTTACTTAAAACTGAAATTAATTTTCAGTTTTAAGTTTTCAAATCCCCTCATCCACCCCAAGGATGCCGCCGGCCCACCCCATTGAAGACTCCCTTAATGACTCATTAATTCCCCTTAATTAAGATTTGAAATTTGAATAGAATTTCAAATAACTCCCTCCTAATTTACTAAAACCTGAAATCAATTTCAGGTTTGAGTAAATCCCTTGCCAATCCAAGCCTAGCCGTTTTCTCCCCTCTTCCTCCTTGCACCCGCCGGCTCCATCTTCCCCCTTGAGGATCCCGCCGACCCCTCCCTTCTCTCTCCTTCTCTCATGCGTTGAGAAGCCTAGGGATAACGTGGACGGCCCCTCTCCCATTCTCTTCCATGGTGAATGGCGGATCCGGAGTTTGAGTGGGGCCTTGTATTCAACGCCGACGAAAGTATCAACGTCCTACGTTCGCCATGTTTTGACGTGGGGTTTGAAGACGAAACTACCGTGGAGTACTTGGAGAGAGTCGTGCCAATCCTTGCAAGCATCTACGACCGAAAACTTTCAAAGCACGCTTGGAGCCTCGACGGTCGTCTACGACTTCCATCCCAACCGGCAACTCTTCCTCCGACGAAGTTCTTCGGCGCCCTCTCCCTAGTGGTAACTTCTTTCATCGCTTGGATCTTCTATCTCCGCCAAAAGTCCACTACCCCTTGAGTGATACGGCCCCAAGGTGAAATTCTCATTGTTAAACGTTGGGTTTTATTATTGTACTTTGCATATTAAATTCTCCTAGAACTTGGATTGAATCGGCTTGGTTAATCTCTATTGCGAATCTTTGGCCTAAGCAAGTTGATATTTTCAAATTCCTAACTCAATTTTTATGTGCTAGTTTTAAATTCATAAGAAGCAACACTTTAATCTTTTCTTTTAAATTTCTAAGCAAACTCCTCGTAGTTTCACATCAAGAAGGGCTCGACATGTTCTAGTCAATGTGTTAACTATAAAACCACCCATTCTATCATACTCAAATGTCATGCTTGAATCGGTAAAAAGCAAACTAAGGTGGCAACAACTTACTTGCTAAATCCATTATACAAGTGATTATGCTCTCTCTAAACATCAAGTGACATAGGTCACTTGATCGTGGCTTCTCTTGCTTTTTTTGTGAGATGTTTAGATTGAGTGTTATAAATAACTAGCCTCTAATAAATAGAATTTTTTTTGAGATGTGCTCCCTCTTTTGTGCAAGGGATGAGCCCATAGAGTCCTATAGATACCAAAAGAAATGTAAATATGAGGATCTTAGAAAATCTTAGCAAAACTTTATTGGTTATGTAAAACCTTGAAGAGATCTTTTTCAACCTATATAATATTGATAGCTTTTTGTTTACAAGGAAACTAAAAATAAAAGAAGCCATCATTCTTGTTGCGTCTTGGAATATTCACGACGATAGAGAAATATAAAGTTTAACTTCTTAGTTTTGTATGAAGATTCAACACACAATTAGATAAAAGAGAAGGTATAGCGCTTATAAGAGACAACAGAGTTTTTATGTGAAAACCCATAAAAAGGGGGGAAAAATCACGGTGTCTGGCCCAGTTTGAATGAATCCACTAGTATTTGAAGTTAATTATAAATGTGACCCTTCATTAAGGGAAGGCCTTAGTTTGATGTAGCAATTATACAGCATATAGAGTGCATTACATGGTGGGAATTAGAAGAATCAGTATTGACATGTTTGTTTAGTTGGTAGGACCATAATTTGGGGGCAATGGAGGTCGGAAAGATCGTAGTTGGGTGACGGTGGTCGCAAGGACCATAGTTGGCGGGCAACGGAGGTCGGAAGGACCCTAATCAGCAGACGAAGGAGGCCGGAAAGTCCGTTGTTTGGTGATGGAGGCCGGAAAGACCGTTGTCGATGGGCGACAGTGGTCAGAAAGACCGTTGTATCGTGACGGAGGTCGGAAGAACCGTAGTCGGTGGACAACAATGGTTTGCAAGACCGTTTTCTTGTGACGGAGCTTGGAAGGACCGTAGCCGACGGGTGACAATGGTTAGAAGATTGTTGTCTAGCGACAGAGGTCAGAAGGACTGTAGTTGGCGGGCGATAGTGGTCAAAAATACCGTTGTCTGGCAACGGAAATCAAAAGGACTGTAGTCGGCCGGCGATAGTGGTCAGAAAGACTATTGTTTGGCGACGGAGGTCAAAAGGACTGTAGTCGGCGAGGATAGTGGTTAGAAAGGTCGTTTTCTGGCATTGAGGTCAGAAGGACCGTAGTTGGTGGGTGACAGTGGTCAGAAAGACCTTTTTTGACAACGGAGGTGGGAAGGACTATAGTCTTGGGCAATAGTGGTTAGAAAGACCGTTGTCTGATGACGAAGTTCGGAAGGACCGTAGTCGGCGTGCTACAGAGGTTAGAAGGATTGTAGTCGGCTTCCAAGAATGGTCAGAAAGGCCGTTGTTTGGTAACGGTGGTTGAAAGGACCTTAGTCTGTAACTGGGTGGAAGTCCGGCGATAGTAGGTGGCCGGGTAGAAGCCCGGCGTCAGTTGGTGGTCGGGTGGAAGTCTGACGATAGTTCGGCCACAGTCGGTGGTCCGACGGTGGTCGAGGATGAATTTGGTGGCAAGAGAGCTCTGGTTTCTCTCTCTTTATTCTCTTCCTTGCTTCCATCCTTGCTCCCTTTTCAAAGAAGAATGAGGGGTCTATTTATAGATTTCTAGGAGTGGCATGGCCAGTAAATAGGAGGGAGATCAAGGGTATGTTAGCAGTGGTTTGAATGGATGGCCAATATTGATCCCCTTGATTGTGGACAATTTGTTGGGCTTTTGAATATCTTAATGATATCAGAATTTGACAATCTTGGTCTCGTTGGATTTGTCTCGTTGAGCCGCTCGATTCGACTATAAGCATGTTGCATTTGGAATTAGTTTGGTAATCAAAATTATGGTTTGAACCTTTCAAAGGCGCTTCGGGTCTTTGATTTGGACCCAGATTGAGCCATATTTGGTGTCGTTGGGTTCGTGTTTTCAACACATTCAGTTTGACTATAAATTTGCTAAAATCGAAGCTCATATGTTCCCGAATTTAATTTCGGAAGCTTCCAACACAATTTTGCCTTGAGATTTGTGCTTGATCAAGATAATTTTTTTATGACATATCAATTCTCAATTTTCCCCTCTCATCTTTTATCTTTAAAGTAATATCCACCTCAATCTTTTCTCGACTCAAAAAGGTGTTGATCTAGGTGTTCAAATGAATATTCAAGAAGTCATTATAAAGCTTTATGACTGAATGGACCAAAGCACCCATCAGAGAAGGTTCGACATGGTCTAGTTTATATGGAAAATATATAGCAACCCAATTTTGTTCGACCCAAATAAACCATCATGCACAAGTTGATCTAACGCAAAGTATTGTAAAGACCAAGTTGCTAGTGAAATCCATGATACAAGAAATTGTGCTCTCCCCAATCATGAAGCGACATATGTTTGGTTAACAATGGCTTATCATACTAATTTTGTGCAGTTACAAACTCTAGAAGCACTTGTAAAAGCATGTACAAAGAATTAAATTGAGTTTTATCATCTATTATAACTAACCTCAGATAATTAGAAAGATTTTGAGATGTACTCTCTCCTTTGTGTAGGGGATGAGCTTATAGAGTCCTATAAATAACAAAAACAAAAATAATCGAGAGGATCCCATAACATACTAGATATTCTTTCTTGACTCTCTAAAACCTTAAAGATATCTTTTTCATCTTGGTGTATTTTTGGTAGCTCTTTCTAACAGGGAATTGGTCATACTTAAAGCAATCATTATTGATTCTCCTCCTCATATTTTATCTTCAAAATTCTTCCCATCAATTATTTATTAGACTTAGAATTTTGATCAAGATGTTCATAGGAATGTTCGAGAAGTCTTTTGGAATTGAAATTTTATCAATGGAAGCTCGTCATCTTTACACAATTAGCTGGACTGGCAAGTTGTTTGCCTTGATTATATATGAAAGACATCCTTCCGAAAAAAAAAAAGAAACTGAAAATATACAAAAGATCTTAAGAAAATCTTAATACCAAAAAAATGCAATTGATGATTACTGAAAATAATGTTAAGTATAAAAAAAAAATTCTTTAAGAACTATGCTTAAAATGAATCATGGTAAGGGCTTGATGTTGGTTGAAATGATCTAGCATTATTATCCCTTTAGTATCTAGAATATGCCATTACTCGTTGCCTGCAGAATGAAAGAAATTTTGGCCCTATATAAGGCTTATGATGCTTATGATGATGTGGTATCTGATGACCTCCACAAGGGATACCCATTTTTGTTCAGATGATTCAAATATAAAGCTTCCCTAATCTAGTTCCTGAAGGACCAGAACATATTTAAAAAAAACATAAAGAACCATGTCAAAAACCAACCTATAGAACCTGAAAGCCTGACAAAGTACTTAATCATAAATTTTGGTTACCATTGCCTTAACTGTTGATCTATTTCATGCTTCTTGCAGGGCCCATAAACTTACCTCGGAGATTGAACTCTGGCTTTTACTTTACTCGCTCTGATCCACCAACCATTGCTGCAATGGAAAAGGTTGTCAAGCATGCATTAACTTCAACCCTATCAGAGCAGCCTAGCTTCTATGATGTCTTGTGCGGGGAAGGTGGCATCAATCGTGTAGATGACAACCATTGTTTTGAACCTGGCACAAACCTGACTATCCACTTCCTTGACAGGAATCTATTTCCCAATGGGGCTTACAAAGGGCTGTGGGAGAAGAGAAATGTGAGATCTTCCTGTAAGAAGCAGGGATGCATAATCCTTCATAACAATTGGGTAAGTGGAAGAAAGAGAAAACTAGAACGTCAGGTGCACTCTGGTTTGTGGGAATATGATCCTGCTCAGAGAATGTGCTTGCAAAGTTGGCACCAGACCAGTTTAACTAGTCATTCTTTCTAAATTGCACTTCTATTTGTATTATATCTAATTGAGTCTGTGGAGGACATACAACATGCCAGAAAAGAACAAAATTTTGATATAAAAGGGTCGTGTTAGCATTGGATGGTATTCTGCAGCTGTAATTCATGAATTTTTTGTGCACACAATATGAGCATCATGGGAAAACAATAAAAAGTTTGTCTTATTCACCATGTGTCATATCCTTGCATTCATCATTGTCAATGGAACAGTGGAGGGATTTCCTTGCGCAGTAAGCATGACAGCCATAGTTGACATCTGAAGGAGAAGATTCTTCGATGAGTTGTTCGAAATCATGCTTTGTTTGAGCACAACTAGAAGCACCAAACCAGTATTGATCTCATATTAAGTACTCATATATGGACAAGTTTAACAAATTCGCCCTGAAAATGAAAACAAACTGTGGGTGAGAAGGCTGGGCTCTCTTCCCACTCTTTATTAGTCATTCTGAATTAAATGCTGATGAGAAGATAGTGTTATACATGTCACAAGCTTCTTGATGTTTCATTGGAGCAGCAGAAGGCAGAGAATAACTCTGCCGTCGCATCTGTTCAGATAAGCCCAATTTCCGCACAGAAGCAAAACCGCAGAGCAGGAATCAGTTGTGATGGTCATCCTTGTTGATGGCATATTTGAACTGTATTTGACATGGGCTTGTAAGAACTGAACAGCAGCAGAGGTAATTTGTCAACCATCACCACCACAATGAGAAGATGAGAATGAGAGAGGGGCTTCTAGATGAATGGCTGCTGCCTTAGCTCTGTACAGGTTTTGTCTACAAAGTGAATTTGTTAACAATAGTACTTTATATATGCATGAATGCTTGCATGATTTCATATATATTGTTGCTTGATACATATTGATGCACCAAAAGAAAGCCTAAAATGTGAAGCTATTATTTTTGCTTTGTTTTATATATATTTTTTATTTTTTTTAATTTTTGAAAAGAAAAAGGAAAAAAAAGGTTATGTATGTGTCTTTATTTTGTCTTAATGTAAGCTTGTTATGTCTTTTATTATGTAGTATTTTTTTCTCTGTCCTTTCATGCGGAAGAACATATTAGTCAATTGCACCACTTGTTGTCTTAATGGGATATAAAATATAATGAACCAGTGTTGATCTTTTATTATTGTTTTTTCCTTTATTGTTTATGAAACCAATGAATGAAATTTAACAAAGGAAAAAAGAAAGAGCTTTTGTCTCGCTATGGATGGTCATCATCGCCATTAGATTCTGTTCTTTCCGCTATTTTAGAGCGTAGTTAGGATTAGTATTTTTGATGAACATGGATCTCTCCTTTGTTTTGTGCTGTAACTTCTAATTCATCGTCTAGTTAAAGTATTTTTCTCTTCCATTCCATCCAGTCATTTCATTTTTTCATCTTCTTCCTCAGTTTTGTGTATATCACAAGCCCAATTTTATATATGTTACAGACCTCGTATTTGAAATGAAAGTACTCTTATTCCTCTTGCGCTTGTCTCTAGACCACAACAATTTGTTTGAATTGTTTTGAAGGTTTGGGTCTGTTATTATCGAAATATAATCTAATTATTGGAAATTTATTGTTGGTCCACTCGATGCCAAAAAGGGCCCATCTATGGTTGTTGAATCATGTTTTGTCCGGTGGATGATGTTGAGCTGTATTTTGTGCCACCTATGGACTAAGAGCCTGTAGTTGAAGATGATGAGTAAGAATATGATATATATATATATATATATATATATATATATATATATATATATATAATATATATATATATATTATATATATATGTATATATATAAAGAGAGAGAGAGAATATGAATTTAGACAAAATCTTTATTATCCAAGCTAGTTGTACAAGAGTAATAGAAGTGAGGGCTCTGTGCTATAGAGCTTGAGCTAATAATAATATAATATATTTTTTCTTTGAGAAAAGGAAAATGTTGATAATGATTCTTCATCTAATGATGATCCCTCTCTCTTTTATAGGGCTTGGGGAGTTACAATGTATATGTATGGGACACGATAGCTGTCGTCTGTACCAAGTGAAGTGGCGATCACCGTGAGAGAGAATGCGAGTAGATGGACTCGCAGATCGAGTCGGCATTGGCAGGAACTAGGAAGCTAGTTTGAGGTTGCCCCATTGAGGTGAGAGCAGCGAGTAGTGTCCGAATGTAGTTAGGAGATTGGACCAGCGTATAGCAGGAAACCAGCCTAAGGTTGCCACGTTGAGGTGAGAGAGGGCGAGTAGCATCTTGATGTGGTCTTGAGCGAAACTTAAATAGTTGGTTGTGTAACCAATTAAACGTTGAAATGACACACCAGGACACCGCGGGGGCGGGGGGGGGGGGGGGGTGAATTAGTGATTTAAAAACTTTTTTGATTAAAAACAAAAATCAGCTTTTAGTATATAAGCGGTTTAATAAATGAAATTACAACCCACAATAACGACCCAAAACAAATATTAATCTTTTTGTGTTTTTGATTTTGTAGAAAAAGTAAATAATAAATTTTTGTTTTTTTTTATCTTTCTGATTTTTTTCTTTTTAAAATAAATATTAATCTCAACCAACTACAATGATTTTCATTTCATAATGATAATCAAGCTTAACCTAAATAGCATAAAAATAAATATGCATGTAAGTAAAATTGTAGAAAGTACATGCGAAAATAAAAAGAATGCAAACCGATTTTTATAGTGGTTCAATCAACTTGAAGGTCTTCTCTTCGAGTATTACATTAATTAATAGTGACTCTCATTTAGCCCACTGTTAGGTAGAGAAGTCTGTACATAATTTTTGATCTCAAAGAATCTCTCATTTCACCTCCTTGGTTTGATTGACAGAGTCGTCGAAATCCTTTTCACCTCATTGGTGTGGAGTAGTTAAAACCTCTTTCAGCTCCGCAGTGTAGCGGAGTAGCAAAAATCTCTTTCACCTCAATGTGGCGAGGTAGCCGATGGCCTTTGACACCAAAGTCTTCTTCATAAAGTTTCCCTTAAGACAATCACCGGCACACCCAAAAGATCTCAGGTGCAAGTTTACTAGAGAAATCGTGTAAAAACCCCTCTCACACTCCCACTCCTTTGAATTCCACAAGGCTCTTCTCTATCTCAGACAACCACACCCTTTCTCTCATTTGCTCAATGTTGTCTCTTCAAACAGTCTCATAGAAGAAACATACCTCTGATTACCAAAGAGTCTTGTTAAGGTTATAACAAGAGTATGTTAGACCGGTCCACTGGACCGGTCCAGCCGGTCCAGGCGGGACCGGTTCACGGGCGAATATCGCGAAACAGGCGATTTGTTCGCCTGGGCGGAGGCCGCGCGCACCGCACGCCTTGCGGGAGCCGAATAGGAAGCTTTTTTGGGGAAATTAAGAGGGAAATTTGAATGTAGGGACTGTTTAGGGAATTCCTTTTGAATTGTATGCATTAAATATATGTTTTTCCTAGGGTTTGGGCATCTGGAATTTGGCTGAAATTTGAGATCTCGTAGATTTAGGATTTCTTTGGGCTCTAGCGGCGTCTAGAGATTTGGGAGAGATCGATCCTCCTCTCGAATTGAGGATCAATTGTATCTTTGCTATTTCCTTGCAACTACTAGTAAAATACAAGTTTTTTCTCGGATTTTTCTGCAGTTTTTCCTGTTTTCCTACTGTTTTTGGCTGTTTTTCTGTTGTGGACAGCAATTTTACATTGGATCTACTTGGTTTTGGTGAGAAACACTTGGAAATCCAAGTGTTTCCTATCAAATTGGTATCAGAGCGTCGTTTTTGGGACCTTAGGCGGCTGAAATTCTAATTTTTCAGTGAGTTTATCTTGTCCGGAAGAAGATTTTTTGGAGATCCGTGAGGAGAGCGATGGCCGGAAAGAAGGTGGACGTCTTGGAAGGCGAGATCGGTCAATTGAAAACCGATTTGGAAGAAAGATTTTTTGAATTTCAAAATCAAATCACCATCAACAATGAAAGGTTGGAGGGAAAGTTCACGGCAATGGAAGAAATGATGAAGAAACTACTAGAAATGAAGACCCATCCGGCGGCATCGGAAGTAAGAGAGACCACCGACGGCCATGTCGTAGGAGGAAATCCAAACCCGGTCCGGGGGAGGAGAAATCCGGAGGTGGAGATCCTTGAGGAGGAAGACGATATGCCTCCTCTAGAACCGCTTTCTAGAGAGGAGATGAGTCTGGGGTACGATCGAAGAGGTGCTGATCTTGGCAGTAGAAGAGAGGAATTCCAGCGTCGAGGTGCTGAATTTCAGCGTCGATGTGCGGAATTTGAAGGCAGGAGAGGAGAATATGACGGAAGTGCATATTTTGGCGAAAGAAGAGAAGAATATCAGCGTCGAGGTGCTGATTTTGAAAGGGGAAGAGGGGAATATGATGACGGATTCGGATACCAACGCCGGAGGGAGGACCGGAACACTTGGGGAGCATCTCATCTTCGAGAAATGGGAGGTTATGGAGAGTACCAGGGTAACAGAAGGGATCCGAAGGTGAGGAAGTTGAAGATGCCCATCTTTGAGGGCGAAGATGGCCATGGTTGGATCTATAAGGTGGAGCGTTACTTCGCTGTCAACGGGTTGACAGATGATGAGAAGCTAACGGCGGCAGGATTGTGTCTGGAAGGGAAGGCGCTGGCATGGTATCAGTGGCGAGACAGAAGGGAGCCTATCCGAAGCTGGAGAGAGTTTAAGGATTGTTTATTAGAGCGTTTCCGAGCCGATGGGGGAGGAGACTTCTATGAACAATTCTTTGCTCTGACGCAGGAGGGGACTGTGGCCGATTACCGGGACAGATTTGAGTACTTGGCTAGCAGATTGGATCACATTTCAGAGTCAGCCTTAGAAGGGAACTTCATGAAGGGGCTGAAACCTGAGATCCGAACAGCAGTCAGGATAATGGAGCCGAGGAACCTGGGAAAGGCTATGGAGCTGGCGCAGTTGGTAGAAGATCAGAAGAAGGCAGAAAGAGGGGCTCGAGGAAACAACTCAGGAGGCTCTAACAGGACGACGACCACTCTTCCAGTAACCAAGGGGCCTACATCAGGCAACAGTAATGAGACCACCCGAGAGAAGCCAGTAGGAGGAGGGAGTGGGGAAAATTTCAAGAGGTTGACAGAGGAGGAGGTGCAGGATAAGAGGACAAAGGGGTTGTGCTTCAGATGTGATGAGAAGTACATGCCAGGGCATAGGTGCAAGGACCGAACTCTTCATGTTCTTCTTGTCTGTGAAGACGAGGAAGACGAGGAGGGAGGTCGGAGCAGATCTGGAGAGGAGGAGAAGCTGCACCTGGATGTGGCAGAAGTCTCTCTGAACTCTGTAGTGGGATTCACTCCGAGTCACACTATGAAAGTGAAAGGAGAGATAGCTGACCTTGAGGTGGTGGTGCTAATTGATAGTGGGGCTACCCACAATTTCATTTCCACTCAGGTCGTCAACCAACTGGGAGTGAAATTGGTGGACACCGGTTGTTATGGGGTGATGATGGGTACAGGGAAGGTGGAGAAAGGCCAGGGAATCTGTAAAGGAGTGGTGTTGACCATCCAGGGGATTCAAGTAAGGGAGGACTTTCTCCCACTAGAGTTGGGAAGCACTGATGTCATCCTGGGGATGAAGTGGTTACAAACCTTGGGGGAAACCAAGGACAATTGGGGAGCACTCACGATGGAGTTAATGGTGGATGGGAGAAGGGTGGTCATAAGGGGAGATGCAGGGCTATCCAAAGCCATCACATCACTTAAGATCATGGTTAGGGACACACAAGAGATGGGGGAAGATTATGTGGTGGGACTACACAGGGTGGAGGCGATCAGTTTGGAGGAGGGAGAGGATGTTTCTCGTTCTTTGCAGCCCTTGGTTCCGCAGTACAGTAAGGATTTTCAGTCACCTCAAGGATGGCCACCTCCACCGGAACACGAGCATATCTCCACCTTGAGGACAAGGTGGATTTTCGGGAGGGGAGTATTGTTAGACCGGTCCACTGGACCGGTCCAGCCGGTCCAGGCGGGACCGGTTCACGGGCGAATATCGCGAAACAGGCGATTTGTTCGCCTGGGCGGAGGCCCGCGCGCACCGCACGCCTTGCGGGAGCCGAATAGGAAGCTTTTTTGGGGAAATTAAGAGGGAAATTTGAATGTAGGGACTGTTTAGGGAATTCCTTTTGAATTGTATGCATTAAATATATGTTTTTCCTAGGGTTTGGGCATCTGGAATTTGGCTGAAATTTGAGATCTCGTAGATTTAGGATTTCTTTGGGCTCTAGCGGCGTCTAGAGATTTGGGAGAGATCGATCCTCCTCTCGAATTGAGGATCAATTGTATCTTTGCTATTTCCTTGCAACTACTAGTAAAATACAAGTTTTTTCTCGGATTTTTCTGCAGTTTTTCCTGTTTTCCTACTGTTTTTGGCTGTTTTTCTGCTGTGGACAGCAATTTTACATTGGATCTACTTGGTTTTGGTGAGAAACACTTGGAAATCCAAGTGTTTCCTATCAGAGTATATACAGAGAGTTTCAAAAAATTCTAATTTTCAATTATGCCAACTCAAATCACATAGTACGATTAGTTGAATGACATCATATATTATCCTGTATGATTACAAATCATCCAGTACAATTAACTCAAATTAAACATCTAATCGTACAGGATGAACCAAAATTCATCTAGAGAGTTCTCAGGAGGCAATATTGCATTTAGCTCTATAAAAGGTCCTAGGAAATAGGTATCCATACTGCATTCATTTCTATGATTGAACGTACTAGAGTAGATCAAGCCTTAAGTGATGAATTCTAGATAGTAGCCATATAATAAGAGCTTAATTAGTTCATTAGAAATGATGTATGGGAATAGGTTAGAAGACCCATTGATCAGAGTTTAGTTGGCACCAAATGAGTTTTTAAGAATAAGTTGAATGACTTTGGGTCGGTATTAAGAAACAAAGCAAGTTAGTAGCTAAGGGGTATAATCGAGTAGAGGATATTAATTTTGAAGAGACTTTATCCCAGTTAGCTAGGTTTGAAGCCATAAGAGTTTTATTAGCATTTTTATGTTTTAGAGTCTTTAAGTTGTATCATATGGATCTAAAAAAAGTACTTTTTTTAAATTGCGTTATAAAAGAAGATGTATATGTAGAATAAATCTAAGGCTATGAGAATTCTTCATTTTCAAATCATGTTTTCAAACTTAAGAAAATATTGTATGAGTTGAAACAAGCACCTAGGGCCTGGTGTGATAGTTTGAGCAACTTTTTTTTTAAAGAAGTCTTTTGTTAAGGGTAGTATAGACACCATATTATTTTTTAAGAAAGTTGGAGAGAACATACTCATAGTACAAATTTATGTTGATATTAGTTAACAATCATACTAATGACTCCTTAGGATGGTAGATTTTATATTGAAAATATTGGATGATCCTTGATCATATTGTATGATTTGACCATTGATTGTATGCTCCAAAAGAGATGCTTTGGACGGACTTAATTGGACAGTATGATCCTCAGATCAAAGATCATACTGTATATGAAAACCCCAAGCTATGAAATGGAGAGGATTTTATTCCAATTGATCACATCTTCAAGCTTCAACTCCCATCTTCTTTAGCCATAATTTCCTACTTGGTTTTTATAGCTCAGAAATGTTGTCGTTTGGATTTCCATAGAAAGGTAGATGGTAGTTTCAATATGAGGAGGATGATGAAGCCTATGCACGATATAAAAGTGCCTCCATCCTTGTTTCTAAAAATTTGAATCAAGAAAATCTATCCTATCAGGTATTTCAGCTGTTCACCACCTCCACTCTATAGTTAATCATTTGCTTAGCTTTTTCCTACCACACAAAACTTTTGCATAAGTTTTTCACTAATTTTCACATCACCTCTGACTGTACCACCTTATAGTCCCTAGTTTGTCAATGCCAAGTCACCATCACATTAGATGACTTCCATTAATATCTTCACTTGTCTAATGCTGGTCCAATCCCATATTTTGTTTCTAGATCCTCAAATTATAATTGGACTGATATCGATATCAATACCACAATTAGGAACTCTCATTTACCTTACCACTAGCCCTTACTAAGTTCCTTGGTTTTAAATGCTCGTGTCATTCAACATATTCTCTAGAATAATATTATTCCTAAAGCTAGTGACCACACGAATATCACTCCTTTGTTATCCTTGGTCACTTATTTTTGTATGTCTAGCACATAATTTAATGCATATGATATATGTTGGCATCTTTATATATTCCACAATCAATTGAGTGCATTAAGGAAGGTGAATAATAGGTATGTCATTAGCACAAGCATCGAGATGCCTCAATTGCTACCAAAATAGCTCAAAATTTAATTTGATCATGAAACTGATCACATCGATGCACTCCGGGCATTGAATATACCAAAGAAGAATAATTAGTGCACAACACAATTCGAAAAGACGACGAACACGATTGTTGGAAAGCACGGTGTTATAAAAAATTACCCAAATGACCTCCGATCATCAAATAGAATGCACCATTGTGATCAACACATTGAATTTACTTAAGGGTGGACCCCTCACAATCGATTTGAACAAAGGTAATCAAATTTGATGGTATTAGACATGATAATATGTGACGCTGTCCGAACGTCATCCGTTTACAAAATGGACTCTTTTGTTGTGTCTGGAATGTCAAAATACCAAGAAATGATTATAATATTGCTTTAGTCCTTCTATGAGTGAAAATATGTAGCCAACACGAGTATCGAGGCAAGGCACACAAATTGAGTCACACATAGAAAGATGAATTATGGGAGGGATGGGTCAATCTATATTGCTCTTATGTTTTCTTAATTTAATAATAATAACCACAGTTGTCAAACTATAATCCTACTGACCAAACTAACAAGCTAACATTCACTTGAGAATAGCTCTCATGGCATTATATTCTTCTAATCCCAACCCTATAATGTTTTTTTTTTTTATTTCTCTTCTCTGACTATATCAAACCAACTACAATTACCTGTATATTTAATCAACATGAATTATGCAAAACTTTATATGGCACGTGATATGGTGGCCCTCTAACATTTTTCAATTAAATGTTAGGTAAAACTGTACGCAAAATGCGTGCACAATTTACGTGAAGAAAATAAAACTAATTCATTCGGAAATTTCCCCTATAATTATGACCATTTATATCTATATCTAACAGTACCGTAGAAGAATTTACGACATTCAATTCAAACATAACAGCAAATTCCCTATTTTCGGGGTTTAATTGCAATTCATAATTCTACAACGCTTCCACTGTTATTAGGGGTGTCAATTCGGGTCAACTGGTCGGGTTCGGGTCAAATCCGAATTGACCCGGCTGTAAATGAGTTGACCCTAACCCAATCTGATTTTGCAAATGGGTCAGGTTTGTCAACTCGGACCCAATCCGTGCGGGTTACCGGGTTGACACGACCCGACCCGCAAACATCTGTGAAGCCGAGTGAATCGGATGGCTGAAGCCTGCGCGTCTGCGCTGCGAAGTGGAGCGGGTCAGCGGGCAACGAGTGCGGATGCGGGACGGAGCAGCGAGTGCGGCAGCGGCAGCTGAAGCGCGATTGTGCAAGCTGGAGTGTTGGACGCGGGACGCCTTGACCGACGGGCGACGGCAACCTATTACGCGGACTGCGGACACGACCCGTGAGTCTGGGATGCAGACGGCGGACTCCACGTCTCCACCTCACGCAGACATGATGTCGTGACCTAACGCGGACGTGATCTGACGGGCAGCGCGAACGTGACCTAACGCACGGGTCAATTCGGGTTGACCCGCGGGTTGCCGGTTAACTCGAACCAAACCCGTTTTTCAAACGGATCAGAAATCCGAACCCGAACCCGACCTGTTTCGCAAACGGGTTGACCCAAACCAGGATTTTTTTTCGGTTCGGATTTCGGGTCGTGCCAAATGTTGACATCCCTAGCTGTTATCAGCATTTATTTTTATTTTTATTTTTATTTTCCCTTTTTTCTTAAGTGCGAGTTAATAATCTTAATTAGAAAATTCCCCCCCCAAAAAAAATCTTAATTAGAAAATTCCAGTAAAACAATTACAGCGATGCAGGCTGAACTCAAGGCACCATACAAAGTTCAAAGGAAGACAGACCGGCGTAAAACGGCAGCCTGCTACAAGGACCGCATTTTCGGACCAATGATCGCGACTCTTTATTACTTGCCATTAATTTTATCCAATTCCAGCAATGGCCCACCCTTCACTGCCTGCCTTCGCCTGGCTCTACCTATTTGGAATTTCAAGGTCATTTCTCATTATTATTTTTAAACTATTAATATCAATTAAAATAAATTTACACAGTCATCATATAGAATAAAATTAACAATAAAAATTAAATTTTCATTATGAAAAAAAAAGCGGAAATATATAATTGTCGATTGAGAAAATCGCTACCGGCGACTCGTTTTTCATCTCTCTCTCTTTCTAACGACCTCGTATAAACGGACATAGTCGGCCTCGCCGTCGGCCTAATATCCCTCTCACTTCGTATAAGCAAGCGGCGACCGCACATGAGGCGATGATCTGTTGCCCTAGCGTCGAATCTACGAATTCTCTCTCTAAAAGAGGCAGGTGTTAGGTTGAGAAAAGATAATGAATTCGAATCAGCAGAGGAGCTCCGATTTGGATCTGGTAATCTTCCGTTGAGGAAGATGAGAGGCCGGCGGGCTGACGACGCCTCCATGAAGGATCGACGCCGTCGGGACGGCGGTGGAGGCGGGAAATTTTCGAGATCGTCGAGCTCCTTCACTTTTTCTTTTGCTCTTTTCCTCCTCTGCGTCGCCCTCTGTTCCGTCGTTGCCTTATCCACTTTCCGACTTATCGGAGGTAAGAAAAAGAATATTTGAAGCGATTAGCTTTTCAAACGGAACAACTGCATAGCTCATATTGATTTTCTGTTGGATTTTCTTTCTTACCGCTTGCTGTTATCAACCGGATTAGTTTGGGAATGTTTGGGAGCCTGTTCGAATTCTGTTACTGGATGATTAACTTGATTTGAGATCCTAACGTTTTGAAAGAAGCTGCTTCGTTTGTGCCAAATCTTGTTTTAATTAGTTTTTCTTGATTTAGATATATGCAGTTCTTGTTCCTTTGCTCGCTTGAATTGATTTCTTCCTTCGTTTTGGTCTTTGTAGAATTAGATCTTACATGAAATATGGAGAATTATTGTTTTTCTTTTTTATCCTTATTATTCGACCTGATTTTCCGTTTTTTTTGGTCCAATTTCAACAGTGTCCTTCCGACCCGTTCTGCTTCCCACATGGAGGAACCCTACCATGAACGCCATCTCTGGTGAATACCCTCTTTCTCGGCGAGACCTTAGAGCTTCTAATTCAAATTTAACTCCGGTCGGCCTACGCATCGAGGAGGCAATCACCTTCCCTGACTTCGTCCTCCTCTTTCTGAAACCCCAATCATATGGTGCCATAGCAAATCTCCGTTGCATCTATTTCCTTTCTCAATCCGCTGAGTCGCATCTCAGCCTCCCTGCTCTCTCATCCTCTTCCGCCAGCTCTTGCGTCCGCTGCCCTCTCCCTCTCAAAGCCGACGTCTTTAACATCTCCCTCTCCGAAACCTCCCTTCCCCAGCTTCCTCCCATTCTTCCTCTCCGCTCAGACCATCTCGCCTACGCTTCAGTCCTCGATACCAGAGACAACACCACTGTCATCTTCGCCAAGGGCCACAACCTCCGCGCTGCTCGCCTCTCTAACCCTAACAGCTTTGAGTGCATCTTTGGCTGGGATTTCTCTCACCCCAAGTTCTCTCTATCCTCTGAGGTACTCTTGGCTGCCCAGGAGATTTTCCGCTGCCGCACTCCTCTCAGCATCCTCCAACGCCGCCACAATTCCCCTTCCATCTTTCCATTTGTGTCTGTCAGGTTCAAGGGCCATGGAAGCATTCCTCTCCCCTCCATTGCCCGACCCGAAATCCTCTCCTCACCTCCAATGCCAAAGCGACCACCCAAGGCTCACTTGATGTGTGTCTGCACCATGCTTCGCAACCAGGCAAGGTTTCTCCAAGAGTGGATTATCTACCACTCACGCATCGGCGTCGAGCGGTGGTTCATCTATGATAACAACAGCGATGATGACCTTGAGCAGGTTGTGCAAGGCCTTTTCACCCAGTGGAGGATTATGATCAGCCTCCATGAGTGGCCATGGTTGAAGACCCAAGAGGCTGGTTTTGCTCACTGTGCCCTGCGTGCCCGGGAATCCTGCAAATGGGTGGGATTCATTGATGTAGACGAATTCCTTTACTTCCCTTCGAATTTTAAACTGCATGATGTGTTGAGAAACTACTCAAGATCTCCATCAGTAGCCGAGCTCCGGACAACTTGCCACAGCTTTGGGCCATCAGGTAGGAAGACCGCTCCTCCTGAGGGCGTCATGGTTGGTTACAGTTGTCGTATTTCCCCGCCGGAGCGGCACAAATCAATCATCAGGCCAGAAGCTTTGAACCCCTCCCTGATCAATGTTGTCCACCATTTTCATCTCAAAGATGGAATGAAGTTTGTGAACATGGATGTGCGGGTTATGGTGATCAACCATTATAAGTATCAGGTATGGGAGGTATTCAAGGAGAAGTTCCACCGGAGAGTGGCAACATATGTGGCTGATTGGCAGGAAGATGAGAATGTGGGATCAAAAGACAGGGCACCAGGATTAGGAACTAAAGCAGTGGAGCCATCGGATTGGGCAAACCGATTCTGCGAGGTGAATGACACTGGTCTAAGGAATTGGGTGTTGCAGGCCTTTGTTGATCCTAACACTGGCCATCTCCCATGGTAGTTGGGGCATGGCTTATATTCTTTCTTGTTCATCGACTTTACAATACAAACCTGTAGAAGAGCCACAGGGGAGGAGAATACAGGCATGAGGAGGTGAGGCTGCTCCATTTTCTTTTTTTTGGCCCTTTTTTGTCATTGAAGTTTTTGTTTTTTTAATGATTTTTGTAATTAGTGGGACACAGAGGCAAATGATTCTTTTTGTAGATAGTTACATAAGGTGAATCCTTCTTGACAGGAAAGTTTAGATTGGGATGAATTGAAAGGGAATTTGGGCTTGGAGTTTAAGCCATCTTGAATGTTCATCTTTTATATATAGCTGGTCATATAGTTTGTTATTTATTTAGAATTCTATCTAGATTTCCAAAGGTTACCAAGGACTTGGTTGATCATGTGGCCTTGAATGTTCTTTTAGGCTCCTCTTTTCAGCTATGAATGAATATGTCCATCAGGGCAATAAGCATGCGCCTGGTGTTTTTCATTGATGCTGCTGTGTACTTGATGATTTTTACCAGAAATAAAGAAAGAAAGAAAGGGTTTATCTAAACATGCTTATTAGTCAATCGATGCTTAGCTCGGTTGGTGGGCGTGCTCGGTTGGGAACCCCCATCCCGAGTTCGATTCCCTCAAGCGGCAGTCACCTCTTCAGTGAGGGCCCCAAAGCGCCGGCTACAGGTACAGTGGCGTGGTTGGCCAGATAGGTCGGCCGGGGTTTACGACTGCCAAGCACACTCGGCAAAACCATGGCAGGGGACGGTTCCTCGTCAGCCAAAAAAAAAAACATGCTTATTATGCATCTTTATTGAAATTAAAGTATAAATAAATTCAATGGAGATTTGGGCTTCTTCTTCATTGTTTTTTACTTTCTGTTTCAGTTTATCTGGTAAAGATAGTTGCATTATAATAGTCTATAGGAGTAGGTTGAATTAGTGAAGTGTGTAGCCATCTTCTTGTGTGCTGGCTTTGGAGGACCACGCATGTTCTTTACAAGAGCGCGTCCGTGATGAATTGGGCTTCTTAGGGCATCTCCAACCGTCGAGCTCCATTTGACCCAATCCTAACACTCCCATCAAACGAGAGCTTTATCTAAATTTTTATTATGGGTTCATTCTTCATTTTTTTTAAAGTTGAGTATAATTTTTTTTTCTTAATATATTTTTATTGTGAGGATTATTCTTTTATAATTAAGTGTGACCATATAAGAAAATTATTTTAGTATTATTTTAAAAAGAAAAAAATTATAATACTTATAAAAGTAAAAAAAATTAAATTTTTTTACAATAGTACCAGAACTATTTTATATATTCTAATTTTATTTTATTTACGAGGTTGATCTTATTCTTCTTCCGAGGCCTATGATATGAATATATTCTAATGATAATTGCGCGTTGCATCGCACATATATAAGTTGAATTTATCTTTAAGGTTACCTAAATAAATTTTTAACATTTTGTAAATTGGTTAAGGCTTTATTTGGGATGATTTTTTTAATGCTTCTTAAAGAAGCTTTCTAGTACGATAATTTTAATATTTGTATTAGAAAGTTGTTTTAAGAAGCAGCAATAAAATTATCTCAAATGAAACTTAAGTTACATAATGTTGATTTGTAATAACATGAAGCATGTATATTTTGAGAACAATAATTGTTTTAGGTATATGGTCCATTGTTGATTTTGAGTGTTTGTGTAGTTGAAGAGAAAACAAGAATGTCATTGCATTTCTCGCCAATCTCCACTTATATCAAACTTTTTGTGCTTTTTATTTGAAAGTCTTACTTTCATCAGCTCATCGTATCATTTCATTAAAAATTTATATATAAAAGATCTAAAGTTTCATAATCGTATACTTCAATAATATCTTTAAATTTTTGGTTTGTTCAGTTGATGTTTCTCATTGTACTTGCAAAGTGATACTAAATTTATAAAATCTCATTTGAATTTCATAGAGTTAGACCAATGGTGAGGCATTTCAACAAATCTTTTGTGAGCCAAATTCCGTCCTTTTCTAGTGATGACGGCTTTGTTCAGGACAATTTTTTTACAGTTTTCTAAAGCAATTTTTAAATACAAAAATTTGTAAAAACTACTTTAGAAAACAATAAGAAACTTATGCCAAATGAAGCCAAAATCACCTATTATAGCTTTATTTCTTACTAAACTGTGACATCTTGCCATCTTCATGATCAAATACCCACAAATGCTTATCATGCACACTTTATTATATCATTCGCTGAATCATCTAGATCTTTTGTTAGAAATTTTTGGACTCCATCTATTACATATCTTCATATTATAGTTTTAGTTATTGTCATCTTTGGATCATGTTTTCTCTAACTATTTGTATCTTATCATAATAAAAAATTTAAGGAAGAAAAAAAAAAACCATGTCCTCAATACTTTTTGTTAAAATCTTCTAACTGTATCTCATAAGATTGTTAAGTGTTCATATATCAAAGTGCTTTATAGGAAATATCTTAATTTCCTATTCAAGCTATCCTAAAACAATTCCTTGTCGTGACAGTTTTCCTGCTAAAATGGATGTGGATGTTGTATTTGTTTGAAGTATTTCCCTTCTATCTTATCAAAATTTTTTATCTCCATGTTTGTTAGTACATTATTTTATAATGCTAATTTATATAATAAAAATCATAAAAATGTTGTAGCATAAGTTGGATTAATACGAAAACACAATGAAGATGATTGTCTGCCTTCAGTATAGTTACTTGCAAAGATATATAAAGTTCAATATTATAATACAAATTAAACATAGTCAACTTCATATCATATCCTAGTAAGAACAACTAGTATTGACAGGAATAATTTTTTAGCCGATCCACCTATGTTTATAATGGTAGGATATACTTCTAATAATGCTTTATACTGGGGTGGCTGACACCACCTTTCCCTTTAATTGTCTTATCTACTTATGTCCTCAAACAACCATACTGAAAAATAAAAAATTGTATAGTAAGAACTTAGCATAATTATTTGTATAATTTTTTTTATAAGTCAAGAAACATACATAATATTTTACAAATTATTTTATCACATTAGTATTCCTTCTATGCACATCCATTATGATTAGAATCCTTTTTATTCATGCTCTAAATGCTCTTTGTTTTTATAAGTTGGTCCTACTGTTTCTTAAAGAAGTTTTGTAGTACACAATTTTTAATTTTTGTACTAAAAAACTACTTTAAGAAGCAGTAAGAAAGCCGTCCCAAATCAAACCTATGTCACAATTCACTTTATGTGGAAATAACATTATATGTGGAACAAGTGGTTACTCATTTATTGATAAATACTATGATGCATGAATCTAATGTTTGACAATTAATTTAATGATGTTGTAATGAATTGCACAAACTAATCCTTGAATTGGGATACCACTGAAATATTCTAAACCATTAGTTGTCATTATTCCATACATAAATCTTGCATCATGAGATAATCCATTTTGTTACATTTCATTCTATGAGTCATGCAAAAGCATCATCTTTTAATTTTTTATTGCTTTCATGTGTTAGTACATTATTTTATAATCCATTTTGTTACATATCATCAGCATCTTATGCAATGATTATTGTCATTGATTTATCAAAGTTCTCTAATGAGTATTGTAAACATCATATATGCATTGCCCATAGGAAGTTTTCACTCCAAACACAAAACAAGCAAAAAATATATATATGAAATTATGCATAAATACCTATGAAGACTAAAATAATGTGAAATACGTATGAAGTCTTTAGAGGATTCACTTCCAATTTTGATCGAAAGGTTGCGGGAAAAGAGGAGATGTTTCCAACTTGGAGGGTTGTGAGGGTTTTTTGGGGATGCAGCCAACCCAGATGCAGAGTTAGAAAGAGGAGGAAAATCGATGTTGAGAATGGTTGAAGTCTTCAAGAAGATAATAGGGAGGAGTAGGGAGATGAGAGGTTCCCCTTGGCATGGGAAAATTATTAGGTCCGGACATCGGACCTAGAAATAGGTCCGGATATCTAATTAAATTTTGACACATGGACTGCGATTTGCCTATGTTTTTTTACTGCACTATTTCTAGGTCCGACGTAAATTTTGCGGACACATGTACACTCCACATGTTGATATTTTATTCGAGACCGGACCTATTTCTAGGTCCGATGTCGGGACCTATAATTTTCCGATGAAGCGCAATCAAAGCACAATGAAAGTGCAGTAAAAAAGCACAAGCAAAGCCCAATCCATGTGTCAAAATTTAATTGGATATCCGGACCTATTTCTAGGTCTGGTGTCCGGACCTAATAATTTTCTCTTGGGGTGGACGGGTGAGGGAAGAGAGCAATTATTACGCCCGGTGAAATCCGAACGTATCCGAATGTATACCGAGCAATACCGAGTCCTCAATACCGAGTTTTAGGTGACATGACGCGTGGTTATTGGCCTTTAAACACATTCGGTGACCGGACGTAATAATTGCTCGAGGGAAGAACAGTAGCGATAACGTAAAAGCACCTAGGGTAAGAAAACCTAGCGGAGCCACAACCCCAGAACCATGTGAAGCCTTCTTTAGATGATTTACTTGAAAAGCAGACTTAACAAAGCATCAAGCTCAAAAAAAAATTTAAGATAAATTTACTCTTCGGTGCATGTGCACTTTTACTGCTTTTATTAATGCTTCATGTTACTATGGGCTTCATAAAAAAATAAATATTATTATTTATCATCGCCGGCGCTACCTCAATCAGTGGCGCCACCCCACCGGAGACCACCGTTGTCTCTATGACAACCATAGCATAAATAGGTAAAGCAACCTGTTTATAAGATAAAAAAATATTTTATTTCATATCAACATATAAATAAAATAAAATAAAATATAAATAAATATTAAAATATTACTAAATGGCCCTTAAGCATTTGATAATCTGGTTTATGATGTGAACTTGAAGGATATTTCAGAGGCTATCGTTGTCAAATGTAATTGCCCATCTGTGCTTTGAGATAAGGATGTCTTACCTCTCTTGACGAAATGCTTGAGAAGAATCTAAAAATGTTCATTACTGACTTACTGTCACATACTTTTCTTTGATTAAAGCTAAAGCTAATTGCTTTCTCTGGAAGATAATAATATTCCATCATGTCCGCAAAGCCCAACCTTATCCTTTTCGCCATGGTTCCTTCTGTCCTTTTACTGTAAAAGTTTATTACCAGAATTTTCTTCTGCGCAGAAATTTATGGCGGTATCAAGCTCATTTCTTCAACTATTTCAATCGTGAGAAATTATTCTAGGTGGCTGAAGGTGGAAGCCCCTAACATTCCAAAAAAAAGAAGAAGAAGCTATTACAATCTTTAAAAGACGCACAACACAGCTGTTCTTGATCTGTTGGTTGGGAGCTTAGGCTATAAACTAAGAGTTCTTGAGTTCGAGTTTTGTGTATGTGATGTCTGTGTGAGTCTGCCTTAATTGACCTTATTGTCCCAAAAAAAAAAAAAACACACACACAACTAGTTATTTACACTGAGTGCTTAGGGTATCTCCAACCAAAAAAACTCATTTTCCACTCTTAAATACAATAACACTTCAATGCAGTTACTCATCTTCAATAAATTCTATTTCATAACACCAAAAAAGAATATTCGGTGTATATTCATTCTCTTATATATATTTTTATTTTATCATTGTACTGTTTATTTGTTCAGAGTGATGGTGAAATAGATGAGGATATTATCAGCAGAATTCAAGCTGGATGGTTGAAGTGGAGGAATGCTTCGGGCTTGTTGTGTGATAGATAAGTACCTCTCAAACTTAAGTGAAAATTTTATAAGATGGTGGTGAGGCCTGCAATGCTTTATGGTGCCGAATGTTGGCCATTAAAAGAGAAGCATAATATTAAGTTAAGTATGACAGAGATGAGGATGCTCAGGTGGATGAGTGGCTTTACCCTTAGGGATAGGATACGAAATGAGCATATACGTGAAAAGGTTGGAGTAGCTCCAATAGAAGATAAGATTAGAGAGAGCCACCTTAGATGGTTTGGTCATATAAAATGGCAGACTTCTGATGATCTGGTTAGGAAAGTAGAGGTACTAGATTTGACGTATGTTAAGAAAGGTAGAGGCAGACCTAAGAAAATTTGGTTATAAAATATTAGAAATGATCTTTCTTTATTAAATTTAAATGAGAATTTGACTTTTAATAAGACACAATGGAGAAACTGGATTCGTGTAGCCGACCCCACATAGTGGGATAAAGGCTTGATGTTGTTGTTGTCATTGTATTGTTTGCTATATATTTTTTAATTATTTGATATCCTTTAAATTTATATGGGGATCTTATCTGAATTTTTATATCAATGTTGTATCTTAATTATGCTATCACAATTCAAATTATTTAAAATGAAGAACCCAATTTAAGTAAATTAATTACATAAAAATTATATTAACTTTAAAATAATGTGTTTATAAATTATTAATTTTTAAAAAGTAATACTCAAGAATCTATTGTTAAATAATAATGCGTTTGGAGGTGAATTTCATCTTAATACTGAATAACCTGTATTTTGAAATGAATATATTAACAAGTTAGGCCAAAGGCCAACTTATTATAATGTTGAACCTACATTTTTAAATTAGGCATACTTATAATTTTTAATGTGATATTTAATTTTGAACCTGCATTTTTAAAGGGCTAAAGCCTCATCAAGCTCATGTTTTTGTATTTTCAAAAAAATTTAGCTATAAATCTCAGGTCTTATAAAATAAAAATTATTATGCTCTAACGGGGGGGGGGGGGGGGGGGCCTTTTTACAAATTTTCAATTATATCTCAAAGACACGTAAAGACTCTAGGGGATAAGTTCACAACACTGGCGGATCCACGTTGAAGCCAGGGTGGGCAAATGCCCACCCTCAAAAAATAAAAAAATGTATTAGAGGGAATATTTTTGATATTTTGAAAATATTTTTGGTATTTCACTCCCCCCCCCCCCCAAAAAAAATCTTTTTTCCCTAAATTTATCAATCCTAAAGGTGTTTGCCCATCTGACCAGTTTTCACTTCACATCCCGCTTTGGCGATTCTTTCTTTCCAGTCGCATTCCACGTTCAAGAGGCCCTTCTTCATTGTCTTTCCATCACCTCCCTTCATTATTGTCTTTCCAAGGATTAGGCCCTTCGTTGGAGTTTGTGGAATACCACAGCCGGACCTTTGGTTTTGAACCTCAATTTGAGATAAATCTGATTTATGCATCTTTGAGGAATTTCCACAAGCACCTGGAGTGCAGAAACCTGTAGGTGGAGGCTTAGTAGAGGCTGTAGTTGGAATTTCTAAACACCTGCAAGATGGCATATTGGCCCTACGCACTTCATGCTCAAGCGCACTCTTAATTCCATGACAGTCGTCACCATCAAAACACGAAATTGTGGGATGAGCCGCACGCACCTGGGAAGGTGGAGACGAGTCGTCAACTGCAACATCAGCCATCGAGCTTCCTGAACGTCCGTCCTAGGCTCAGACGGAGCCTTGCCGAGCGATTGAGAATGTAAGGCATCATTCCTCTTATTCATTTCACCCAGCTTCCTGAACGTCCGTCTTAGGCTCAGACGGAGCCTAGCCGAGCGAGTGAGACCGGGTTCCAATTTTCTTCTTGGCTTAGGTATTGTTTGATTTTGTTGAATTAGGAGCATTACGTTTGACTCATTTTTTTATATTTTTCTTTTAAGTAGAAGTCTAGTGTTAACATAACTTATATGATTATACTCTAATTTATATTATTAAAGTCAATATTATATTGAAAGATAAATGATAAAAAAATTTTCTTATAATTTTAATGGCATTATATTGGTTTAATTTTTTTAAAATATTTTATTATTACTATTTGTTGTTGTTGTTATTATTATTATTATAGTCATTGTTTAATATTTTAATTAATTAAAATTTTGCCCACCCTAAAAAAAAGAGCTGGATCCGCCCCAGGTTCACAAATATCTTATGCAATATTGATGAAGTGTTTATTATTTACAATAGATTGAATATTACTATCAATCAAAATTGCACATGAAATAATATACATTTCAAGGCTACATATAGAGCTATTATATGATGTCAACATAGCAAATTTCTAAATTCCTACATTAGTTTTTAATATGTGGACTTTTTCATCTTAAAGTTGGATGCAAGGAGTTGAAGATCAAATTCCATGAATTGAAGTACTTTCATGAATATTATTCCTACATCTAGTGTCTCAATATTTTCTTACAACGATTACCTCAACATTAGGAGAAAATAAAGCTTTAAAATAAGGTAAAAAAGTTTTCGAAATAGAGCCAGTGAACTTGCTTTCAAGATGAAGATTGAAACTCCACTATCAAGATAAAATTTTTGAGAATTACACATAATTATGCATGTAAGGTGATTCAATACTCTTGATTGAGAAAAAAACATGAAGCTTATAATGGGATATGTAGTGCCTATCCTTGATAGAATTTTATTGGAGCTTATGAACTGGGATTCCGCACCGCCTATACAAGATAATGTCAAGTCACTTTTAAGAGGCAAAATCAGACTCAACAAATTAGGACTCCCATACAAAATAATGTCAAGTCACTTTAAGAGGCAAAATCAGACTCAACAAAGAAAAAAATTATATATCTGAATTTTTTCACAACCCAAATAATATTTTGTTAGAAGTACTAAAGCTTGAAAGGGAGATACACGCCCCCTGTCAAAAATAGTATTTTACGAAGAGAGAGGCACCTCCTATACTAGACAATAGGGAGCCTCTTTTAATGGAAAAATCAAAGGGGAGAAATGGGGCAAGTTTACTCTATCTTTGAGGGATATTTATACCTACAAGGGGGAAGGGATTAAATTTTCTAGAAAAAAGAACTATAAAAAAGTGAAATAAGAGAGAAGAAAAGAAAAACATAATCTTAAAAATAATCTCTAAGAGGTGCCAATAAAAATGAAATTTAGATATATAGATTTTTTCACAACCTAGAAGAATAATTTGTTATGAGTACTAGAGCTTAAAAGGGGATACACACCCCTATTAAAAATAATATTTTACTAGAGCCTAAGAAGAAGCACCTCTTATACAAGACAGTGAAAACCTCTTTTAATGGAAGAATCAGAGAGAAGAAATAGGGCAAATTTTCTCCATCTCTTGATGGATATTTATACATGAAGGGGAAAGGGATTAATGAATTTTCTAAAGAAAATTATAAAAAATAGAAGAAAATAAAAACAATCTTTAAAAAAACAAGACCTCTAATAAGGCTCTAAAAGAACCTAATTGTGGGAGGTGCCCACACCAAAAAGAACAGGCAGGCGCTAGCTGCTTGAGCGGCCAACTGGCCCAATCCAGTTCGGGCCCAATTTTGAGCCCAAAAGGCCTATTCCGTCATATATGGGATCAATTTTGACATTATGGTCTCAAGCTCAATCTTTTCAGAGCCCAACAAAGCCTCCATGACAAAAAATCAAGCGAATTTGAAGAGTTTGAAGCAGAAAATTTATATAAATCTTGCTCAAATTAATGCACCGACTTCATAAAAGAACTAAAATTATAATAACAAATATTGTACTTGGTTCACGGCTCCAATGGGAGGCCCATATTAATGTTCAGAGAACAGTCATATCTCTCTTTTCTTTTTTAAATTTTAATTTGTGTCATTAACATTTTTTAAGATTTGAAATACATTTTCATATGTAATAAGCTTTGACGTCCAAAAATAGGGGACAAATGATATGACTCTAAAAAAATTCACTTGATTAATTAGCACAAATCTCGAGGGAATATTTAAATTGAAATTTTTTTTAATTAAATACAGGATCACCTGAACTCCAATTTTAATAAACTTAATAGTCATTGAATGTCTTGTCGAGAGAAACTTATGATCACTACATATAATATGATTCGACTCCAAATCAGCTTAAGTCTGACATTTGAAATATGTTTGAAAAATTATGAACATAAATTGATGAACATAATGACTTCAAATTAGGACATGCTTATAGTCAAATCAAGTGGCTCAACGAGACAAATTCAACAAGCCCACGATCACCCAATTCTAACATCATTAAGGCATTCAAATGTTTAATAAATAATATATGGTTAAAGGGATCAATATGGATTGTACAATAGAGTGTTTTGAATTCTAGTAAAATTTATCAAAATGACCATAAAAAAGGCTATAAATAAGGCTTAATTCTCTACAATGAGAGAATGATGGAAGATTAGAATAAACTAAGAACTCACTTACATTTCCTGTCGATCAACGTCACCAGCAATTGCCAACTTCGTCTTCAGACTCCTTTCAAGATCAAATCTTAATGTTGGGTTTTTAGTTATTTGTATGTAGACATGTGAATCGTGTAATGCTCATAATGAGAATCAACCGATTATTCCTTACATAAATATTCCTTCTTCTTCAATTTTGAGGAATGGGGGATTTTTGTATCTCACGCTTTATAGTAGATTATTGCAGCTAAATCTGACCCTATGATTTTGACCCTTTCAGATTTTTCACATAAAGAAAATTTCTAATCTCTAAAATTTTTTTTATTGTCACACATTTTCTAGCACCTAACAATATGCTCTTGAAATCTTGTTACATTCAATAGAAAATGCAAAAAAAAAACTATATTTTTTGATAGAAAATGCAAAATTAATATCCATTCTACTGAGAAAACGAAAATTTTGGCATTTTCTATTGAAAATGCAAATCATTTTTACATTCTCTAGGATTCAAGGAATGCTAACGTACAATCATGAATTTTTAAATAAATTTCTTTTACCTTTCAAATTTTATCATTGTAATTATAATTTTGTAAATATTATTTATTACATAAAATATCATTTATTTACTTATTTTTATACTCTTCCCAAACAAACTCGATTTTTTTTCTCTCAATATTTTGTAAATATTTATTTATTACGTAAATTCTAATTATCATTCTTCTCCCAATATTATTTGTATATTGATGTTCAGAGTAGATTTGAACCTGGAGAGTCTTGAAGAGGTGGATCATTTATATCAGTTTCTAAGTTAGAGGCACTGGGGCACTTATGTGCTAGATTTATGGTAGACAACACTTTGCTCAATGCTACAGGGTGTCGAGATAGTATTTTAGGTGCAGTCATGTTAGACACATGATAGTTGAGTGTCCAAATGTAGAGCTTTACCGACATTCTGAGCCGTGATCTGAGAGTTCAATCAGATCTACAAGAAGTTCCAGGAAAATTCCAATTTATAATTTTTTTAAGGGATCATCAAGTAGAGGTAGTGGTTCTAATTTTGTATTAGACTTTATAGAAGGATGACCGTCCTTAGGTCAGAAAGAACATGGTAGTTATTTATTTATTTATTTTTGTTAGTCTTCCCAAACAAACTCGATTTTTTCTCTCTCAATATTTTGTATTTCGTAAATATTTATTTATTACCTAAATTATAATTATCATTCTTTTTCTCATATTTTCCAACTCGTTATCAAATGCCTTTTTTTTCAAGACTAGAACTTGAGCTATGAAGTGGATTTTTTGCCAATTCCACTTTTTTTTTTGCCAAGTCCACTTGAATAATCAACATTTCGTCAATTTAGCAAGTTTACTTTAATATATATTGTTATGTTACTTCGCATGAAATGCTTAATTTCCTTCGAACTTATTGCTGTTATTATATTAATCTAGATATGCAATCATTTCAAATGGTGAAATCTAAAGGACTAGCTACAAAAGCTAATTAAAGGTATGTTTCGAACAACTTTTTGGCTGTTTTTTTTTAAGACAGTGGCCACAATTTCATTTAGATGGTTTCTTGCTATTTTCTATTATTTTAAAGAAGTTTCTATGGTGAAAAACAACTTCTTGCAACCATAGTGTCGTAGTTGTTTCTACACAGCAATTTTCGCCGAATCCTACCATTCCGATGCCAAATCATCCCATCATGCTGAATCCTGTCGTCCCGATGCCTAATCCAACCTAAAACCTGCAAGGAAAAATGGGAAGAGAAGACGAGCATATCAGAGTAGCGAAGCTGGGGTACAAAGAGGCGGTTCAGGATGGGAACCACGAGGAAGAAGTGCGGTTGGGCGAACACGATCGACGACCAGAATTTGTCCTTTTGGTTGAATGATTCAACTGTTTTTTTTTTTTTTTTGTAAAACTTGATTTCTTATTTTCTTTCGTTGTCATTAGGTGCATCCTTATGTAGCAATAGGCAACAAGAATTCCAAGTTTGGCATCAGAAATGAGAAGTTGCATTGGTTTCGTAGACACTATGAAATCTTATCCAAATGAACTCAAACTTGTTGGGGCTCATTGCCACTTGGGATCAACTATTACTAAAGCGCACTCTGTACTTTTCATTTATCTTTGAAATACCTTCATCTCAGTATTGTTCGATGGAATTTGTATTGTGTTAAGCATGTAATTATGACACTGATAATAATTTTGATTATTCTCCATTTTTTTTCTATTTCACCACCTCAACAACATTATTTTAATTATTTTTATATCCTTAATTACTTCTATGTGATTTTGGACAACAAGTAGTAAAGTTCATTTGTGATTATGCTTATTATTGGTCTCTCATTCTTCTTTTTTATCTTTGAAAATTATACTGTTCTTTTTGGTTCTGAATGGGTAGAGTTGGATGCATTAATATGTCAAATTCCTATAACATTATCGCTTTGATTTGTTGCTTATGTGTATATGATATTGCATTGGACATTTAGATTTTGTGTTTTTTTTTTGAATCCTGGACCTTTTTGGCGGTTATTACCGCCACAAACATCCATATTTACAGCGGTTAAAATCACTACAACATTAAAAATTAGTTCATCTGGATAGAATTTGTGGCAGTTATAACCGCTGCAAATCAAGACATTTATGGCAGTTATAATAGCTGCTAAATCCGGCACTTCATAAGATCTACTCTGCCTATCCTTAAACAACTGTTGAATGACATTGCAGCGCATTGCATTTACAGCGGGGTGCAACAGTTTTAAAACCGCTGCAAAGAAAATTGTGGCGGTTATAACCGTCAGGATATGCCCAAAATTGTGCTGCAATAAACTTTTTTTTGATAGTGGATGGAATATCACCTCCGTCGTCAACTAGTACTAGCATAACATTATATCATAATTATTTTATATTTTTTATGCATTTCATTAATTAATACATAATTTAAAAAATTAAAAAATTGCCAAAATGCCTTATTGGTAGGCAACAAATATAATACTAATTTACTACTTCAAAATATAATCAGATTAATATAGAATTTGTATAACAACATTCTAAGACTTTAATTAAACTAAAATACTATTTTTTGATTTTAAAATAAATTTCTGAATGGATAAAAATCATATTTTTTTTAAATAACTTCATAAATTTTTTTTGAAATATACTCAAAATATTTATTATCTCAATCTATATAAGATATAAGAAGTTATGCGTTGAAAGTCTTACCAATTTCAAAATTATCTTCATTTTTCGGCAACGAAAATATAAATTTGATCATAAAAATCTAAAAAAATAATTAAATTATTAAAATTAATCTAAAATTAACTTATCTTGAGACAAGCAAATTTCCCAATGGCCAAATTTTATAAAGAAGCATGATAATAATCAAAATTAATATAAGAAGCATAGATTATTAAAAATTTAAAAAGGAGCTAATACGCTCTATTAAATCGCGCATTTTAAAATGCGCCAAAAGATTTGGCGAATATAAAAACGCCATTTAGTTTGGCGTAGTCACTAGGAGAGAGAGAGAGAGAGTTCACAGTTGAGATAGAAAGGGAGATGGCTGTGGACAGAGAGAGAGAGAGGGAGAGAGAGGATAATAAAATATTTTAATTTTTTACTATTTTTAAATATTTATATAGTTTAAAAAATACAATATTCAAAATTTATTATTAAAATACTTATATTTAATAATTTAAATTAAATATATATGAAACTTTATAAGTTTTAGTTAAATATAATAATATATTAAAATTTTAATTAATTATTTAATTTATATTATATTATTTAAAACTTAATATGCTATATATATTTAATAAATTAATAATTTATATTGAGTAATAAAAATAACAATAATTTAATTAGTAATTATCTTATTTAAAAAATATTAATTATTTTATTCAATGTTTTTAGTTTTCATCATATACTTAAAATATGCTTTTTAAAAAATTATGTTTAATTTGTTTATTCTTAGTAATTTTAAAAAATCAAAATAATTTTAAATTCTTATGAATATTTTTTTAAAAATAACTTTCAATCTATTTTTAACATATTAATTGGATGACAAAATAATTTTTAAGTATAAATAATTATATTATATTTAAATATAAGATAGCATGATTATATTTAAATAATAAAATTTATGTAATATTATTAAATATCTAAAAATAAAATTAAAAAAATTAGTTGAATAAATAAATATTTAAGAATCAGTTAAAATAATAGTTAAGTATCATAAAATATGTTAAAATACTAATTTAAATATTTAATTATAATTTAATATATTATTTTAAATATTTAAAAATTATTTAACTCTCTCTTTTCCATCATTTCTCTTCCATCCACACTCTCTCTCCGCTGCCTCCTCCCTCTCTCTATCCGCTGTCAAATCTTATCTCTCTCTCTTCCCCCCTCTTCCCCCTCTCTCTCTTCCCCCCCTCTCTCTACAGATAAATACAATAGGCCAAAATATTTTTGGCATTTTTTTATTACGCTTTAGAAAGCGCGATTTAATAGAGGGTATTAGCTCCTTTTTAAATTTTTAATAGTTCATGCTTCTTTTAATAATTTTGATTATTATCATGCTTCTTTATAAAATTTGGCCTTTCCCAACTAGGTTGCCACCCAAAAACAACTTTACAGCCTCCAAAACGAGAAATTATTGTGTACGCAATCCGAACGGTTCGGATGCTGCGTACACACTGCTTATTTTATTGCGTATTTTTTGATACATAATTTTTTCGTAGCAAATAAATAATACTCACTAAATACACAAAAAATACGCAAAAAATACATAGAAAACATAATGTATCCAAAAATACACAGTGAAATAAGCAGTAAATACGCAGCATCCGAACACAATTTTGCATTCGGATTGCGTACACAATAATTTCTCCTACAAAACACAACTTTTTTTCTCCTTCGCTTTTCTTTTCGTCACATTTTCTTTTTCATTACTCTTTTCGTCACATTTTCTTCGGTGAAATTATGTGGGTAGAAGGAGATATTTTATAATAAAATATATAAAATATATTTAGGGTAAAATGTTAATTATGTATTTAAATGCAAAAATCTTATAAATCCCTTTATATCTTCAAATATGGATATCCTAAAATTACGAAAAAAATATTCAAAAGTTAGCTAAGCATGTGTAAAATGCTCTAGTGAAATTGATTTACAAAACGGACATCTAACGGTCCAAAAAACTCCACTTGTACTGGCATATGTCAATTTCTTATGAAATTGAATGCCAATTTCTTCAATGCCCAAAAATTATAGAAAAATTAGTGAAGACAGTTTGTGATTATGGTGAAGATAGTTTTTAATTTGGACTTATAATGACTCATAAAATAATTTTTTACTATTATAGGTTAAATTTTTTTATTTTTTTTGTTATAACACAAACAAGCTAAGCTAATATTTGAGTTAGTTTATTAAGAGCTTAATTTACTCAAAATATTCTCAAAATATTTCTTATGTTCATATTTGAGTTAGTTTATTCAGAGCTTGCTCGAGCTCGATTAGAGTTTTTTTGTTTGTGCTCAAACCTTGTTCATTTAAAATGGAGGTGTTCAAATTTAGTTTGTGTTCGATTTTCCATTTGATTTGCTTCATAATTATAATAAACATAAAATATCTATATCTTCATTTTTTAATAAGAAATAATGAATATTTATATAAAAAATTCAGCAAATTTTTGTGAAGGTTTGATTGAACAATAATCGAGCTTCTTAACGAGATTTATAATGAGCTTCTTAACGAGCTCCTAACATATTTTTTATTGAGCTTCATATCAAGTATGTTCATGAACTTCAAATGATATTGTTTAGGGGTGTCAATTTTTGACCCGACCTGAAAAAATCCTAGTTCGGGTCGACCCGTATGTGAAACGGGTCGGGTTCGTGTTCAACAAAATGACCCGTTTCAAAAAACGGTTTCGGGTTGAACCGGCAACCTGAAATTGACCCGAAAATTATCTGTCCAATCTGCTACCCGCCCTGCCCGGGTTCAGTTCAAGTCGCGTCGACGCCTTAAGCATGAGTGGTGCGCGTCACGAACTGGCGAAGTGCGAACGCGTGCTGCGTATGCCCGTCCCGAAGCGACGAACCTGAAGCGCGAACGAGTGCCACGCGTGCGCGTCCCGAAGCGGCGAACCCGAAGCAGCGACGAATGCTGCCGCTGCTCCGCCGCCGCCGCTGCAGTTGCGCCGGGAGTATTTCAAAATCCGGGTTGGGTCATGTCAACCCTACAACCCGCGCGGGTCGGGTACGGGTTGAAAAAGCCGACCCGTTTACAAAAACGGGTTGGGTTCGGGTTGACCCGTATAAAGTCAGGTCAATTTAGGTTCAACCCGAATCCGACCCGCTGACCCGATTTGACACCCCTAATATTATTGTTCATGAATATAAGCGATCCAAATACATAGTTATTCATACTTATTTATTAAAAAGTCCAACTTTTAAAAATAATATCTAAATTTATTTGATTACTTAAATAAACAATCGAGCGGCTCAAGAATAATAATTTCTAGGCACAGTTTATTTATATCCCCCGAGGCCCCCAAAATATGTTGCACTGTGCTCTCCCATTGACTGTCTATTTCTATAATTTCTCTAATCTTTCGTCTTTGTTTATGCTATGGCTGCTTTTTCCTCGGGGCCATTCTTGGTTGCCGTTTCCGCTTCTTCGCCTGGTTCGCGCGAAGTAGCGTTTTGAAAGAGTCGAAGCTTCTTCGCCTTCGACGTCGAATCGGAAGTAAGACAGGAGCTCTTTCGCTGCGAATGTAACTCCCCTTTCGCGTGCTTCTTCGGCCAAATCACGTAAACCCTAAAAGGAGGATTTATTTCGCCGGGAGGCTCAACATATCTTCAAGTTCCGTTTGGTAAATCTGCTCAAATCCTGCATAAATTCTGTATCAAAACAGCCCCTATGGCAACAAGTAGGATTTAACTTTAGTGGGATTTAATAAATCCTGTAAATTCGGATTTAGTAAATTCTAAATGTGTTAAATCTTGAAAACTGTTTGGTATTTCAAATGTTAAATCTTGTTAAATCCTTATAAACTGTTTGATAACATATTACAGGATTTATAGCAGTTAGAGATTTAAATATGAAGAATATAATTATAAATAAAAAAATAAATTTATAATTAAAAATACAAATTATTGTATTATAAATTTAATAACATATTAAGTGCAAATTACTCATTAATTATTATTTATACTATTAATTAAATATTTAATAATACATGCATATTAAGTTATATTAATTAAGCTAATTCTATTATTATTTAATTACTAATTGTATAATTAAGTTAAATTAGATAATAAATTTATGTACTAATTATGCAATTAATTATTTAATTATTTTACTTATTTATTAATATTTTAAAATATATTAATTAAGTTAATCAATTATAACTTAGAGGCGCCTAGGTTTGCCTTTCATCTTCTAGGCTTCGTTGCTTCGCAGGAGGTGTAGAGATTGCATGCGTCGCTTCTTCGTTTCCTTCGTTTCCTTCGTGGCTGTTCAACTTCGCTCCTTCGACGTCTTTCCCTTCCTGTCGGATCGGAAATTTCGACATTTGATCGGAAGCAAGAACGGGACCTCGCTGGCTGTGAAGGTAACTTTCTCCCTTTCGCGCGCTTCTTCGGCTAAATCCCGTTAAATCCGCCGAACAGAGGGATTTAGTAAATCTGGGATTTAAGCCGTAAATCCCTAAATCCGGGATTTACGGAATCCCGGGATTTAACGAGCGCACAAAAACCGTTTGGCTGGATTTAGCGTAAATCCACTTAAATCCGGGAATAAATCCGATACCAAACAGCCCCTTAGACTCGCAGGCAGGCGAAGAGCTCTGTAGTTGGAGGTATTTTATTCCTCTTTTTTGTCCCCCTTTTTACCCCGGCTCTTATCATATTTTATCATTTCGTTTGTTTCTACCGGAGCCACATTTCTGACGGAGAGATCGACCCAGGGAATCCATCTCCACGCTGTCCTTTTTGACTTTCTATTTTCAATGCTTAAAGCTTGAAAAATCCAAGCTAATGAAACGAGATTGAATTTTAGAAATTTGATCTACAATTTTGAGGTGATCTTAGCTTGTTTAAAATTTCAACTTTGATCCTTAATCGGAAAGGAAAGATTCATTCCTCAAATTGGCTAAGCTAGCAAATGTAGTTTTCCTAATGCGATGTGATTTCCGCCACATATATTTCTTAATCACTTTATTAAGAAATCATAATTCCCTTATGTGGTGCCCATCACTTCATGTAAATGGCACTGGGTATATATGCAAAGCCAGATTTATGTGATGCTATTTATCTTCTTAGCTGTAATATTCTTTGATTTTATTGGGACAATACAAATATCTGTTTGATTTATCAAAAAAATTGATGTAAAACATGCAGTCATGCATCTTAAAGCAATTTAGAAAAACTGAACTGTTGTCCAATTTTACACTGTTTGGTTGCGTCACATAGATCAGAAAAATCTCAAAACAACAGGGAAACTCCTTCGCTAGATGTAGTGTAGCAATCTAAGTCAACAAACACCTAAAATGCCCAAATTGATGCTTGGAAAACTCTGAATAGGCCCCAAGCTGGATGACTCAACCTAACTGATTTCTTTCTCATGAAAAGCTGCACATCAGGAACAACTAGCCTCGCCTTTGATAGCAGACAAGGGGGTGTTCCGTTCAACCGCCTCAAGCTCTCTTCTCCACTATCATGGCCCACAAACAGCCCTAAGGAATTTGGCTGACTTCTGTAAATATCAAACAATTAAATAATATGAATATGAAGAACTAATACTACAACTTCCTAATAATGAATTTTATTATAACTACTACAAATAACATAATGGAGTTCTTAAATAACACATGCTCACACATTCATAGTAAATTTACTACATGAACCACAATCACTGCTTATGCAACTTAATCAATCTGAAATAAATAAAGACAACAGAAGGCTAAATCATAAAATGGAAGTTATAAAATCAATTTAATGAGGATATCAATACCCAATTAGTTAAGGTTCATAATAAATCACATGAATATCGATAATCAACAATGACGTAAATTAAGATATAATTATTCTTAGTATGTTAAGCAAATCAAATATAGTGCATATTTAGTTCAATTCAAATATAACACTACTTTATATCTAGAAATCACATGCATATTTAGTGCATATTTAGTTCTATTATAAAACTACTTGATATATATGGTGTGGTTGCATATTTGGTTCTTGATAGAAGTATAGTGTATTGGCTTCTGAAATCAATTAACCCTCACATAGCTAACACAATCACACTATACTTCTATCATACAATGGGTCCAGAAGCCGATACAGCCCATCATCATGATACATTATGCAAGAATTGATCTCAACTCATGAGATGAGCCTCAAGAGTCAAGTTTAAATAAATTTATTCCTTGTTCAATAAATATTTGAATTGTGATTCAAAGTAAATACTCATTTAAAACATAAATACACCATAAAAATTAGGATTCACAGCAACCTCATTCTTACTTTCATATTCTTTATAATAGCTCTCATATGCAATAATTATATCATCCTTGAATTCTGACTCAAATCATCAAAACCGTCTTCAATTATAACATTTTTTTAACTCTCCATATTAAATGACATTAGATTCAATGTATTATAAAATAAAACAACAATTTAATTACACAAAAAGGTAAGTCATTATATTTTAATCACCATTTGATATTTTTTTTAAGCTTGAACTATACCTTGTTACTTTCTTTAAATTAATTATAAAGTAGAAGTTATTACCAATTCATTAGTCATTTTAATATTAGAATTGATATCTTCATTCTTTTCATTGAATGCATTTCTCCAATTTCAATTTTAAATCTTTTATTATTTGTTGCTATTATCCATTTATCATTAGATAATATATCAATAACAATCAAATGATTTATTTCATTTTCACCAATTATTCGCCTCTATAATTTGAGGTGTTTATCTTTCAAATTTTTATTAAACATAACACAACCGTTCAACATTGTTCATTGATCCTATAACTAAGAGGTTCATTCTCTTTGTATAATATAATAAAAAAAATATATCATTAATAATAATATACAATTACAAAATTATAAAACTTATTCAAAATGAAAAGATTTATTTCGTTTTCACCAGTTATTTGTCTCTATAATTTAAAATGTTTATCTTTTAAATTTTTCTTAAAATAACACAACCATCTAAAATTGTTCATTTGTTTTATGGCTAATTGGTTCCTTCTGTTTGTATAATTGAATATATATATATATATATATATATATATATATATATATATATATATATATATATTAATAATAATTAGATATAATAAAAAAATTATAAAACTTAACTTGATTGAGGCGCTGCCTCATAACGCCTCGAGGTTTATGCCTTATTAAAAAAAGGCGTAAGCCTCACCGGCACTAGTAAGGCTTAAGCCTTGAGGTGTTCAGTTCGAGGCGTGCTCCTTGAATGATCTTTTAAACCATGGAATGATTAGGATTTAGAGTAATTTCCCTCTTGAATGGTTGAAACTCGCCATTGATTTTACCATTAGCAACGCTAAGTGCAACTGAATTCCACAACTATTGTCTTGAGAACAAATTGGGTAGCAGAAAAAGTTTATGTATTTAAATAGTTAAAGTTATTCATTTGATCAACTCGTGGTTATTCTCTTCTGTTGTTTCACGAAAAATTTTGTTGTCATTTTCTCTGTTTTATAAATCTAATTTTGTGTGTAGATAAAAAAAATAGTTAATGTGATGGAGATTAATCTTTGCTTCCCCTACTTGATTCTCTGATTTTCTGCAATCAACATTTTAATCATGGAATCTAGTTTGGTGTAAATAATTTATGTTAATTTTCTAAAATCTGTTTGCCAGTCAGCATGTTTCCAATATTATAGATTTGGATTTGTATTTATGATTCCGATATTGTAGTTATTAGCATATAATAATATAATTAGATTGCGTTAAATGAATTGTTTTAGTATATCAACTTACGTCAAATAACAGTGCAATGATTAAGGCGGTGAGTGGTAATTATGCTGGGGTTTTTACCAATTAAAATACTTAGTTTTATGTTATTTATTTCACTGCCATAGTACATGGCTAGAAATCGTAATAAGGTTATTTAATGAATCGATTGCTTTCTTGATTCATAATTATAATTTAATTTGTTATTAATCATTCATATAATGAAAGAGAGAAGTAGGAGAGAAAAAGATGGACAAAGAAGTGGGATACTCCATGGATTACATTGACTGAAATATGTCCCTGTAAATAGAGTTTTACAAAGGTGAAAATCAAGAAATAAACATATCCTAGAAATCTAAATATTATAACAGATTTTTAATTTAAAAAGCACTAATTATAATTGGTTGAATTCCTAGAAATCAGCCACCCATTTGCACCACATCAATAGCTTTTTATACAAACCCATATCGCAAGCTGTCAAGAGTGAAAATCAACAGGAATTACTATCCAGGGAGTGGTCACCTGCTGTACGTTGCCTTCGCCTGCAAAAATTCCTTCTAGGGAGAGAATGCCCGGACCAATCACATGTAGGAAATGACATCTAGGTAGTGTCCGCCTACTATACAAGCATATGTCAACACTCATTCCCTTTAGGGAATGCTTTAAGTATAGTAGATGATGAATAACCTTTGTTATTTTCCTTTTAATACTCCTCAAGTTATTTTGTAAACATCATACAAGATTTTCCAAGCATAAGTACAATATCTTGATGAAGATCTTCTGTAAATTGTTGAACTTGCCCAATCAGTATCATTATAGGTTTTTATAATTATGGATTCCCATTTCTTAAAGAATAGCCTTCCTAGTTTTTTTATATATTTGAATATCCTTGTAACAACATTCACGTGTTCCTCATTGGGTGTATGCATGAACTGATTTACCATTCTAACAACAAAGGGAATGTGATAGGAAATACTTGAGTTAGCAAGTAATCCAAGAGGAAATAATTGAGTTCGCAAGCAACCCTAGCAATAATGGGCCCAAAACAGCAAGAAAACAAGAAAAATCTGGATGAAATCAAACTAAAAGTGATAGATTGTGATAGAAGAATCGAAACAAACAAACTCCAAGCAAGATACAATTGATCCTCAATTCGAGAGGAGGATCGTCTCTCCCAAATCTCTAGATTGTGGATCTAGGAACCCAAGACGCCAAGGAGACTCTAAGAGAACAACTCAAATTATGCATAACCCTAACTCTAAACAAACCATACTATTAATACATTAATTCCCTAATTTAAACATCCAAAATTCAAAATTTCCTCTCTCCCTAGCCGCCCAACCCTCCCTCCTTAATTTCCTCCTAGTGGGGCCCACTAGTTTGGGCGGCAATACCCAAGGGAGGCGGCACTTGTCCGCCTCCTGTAGACTTGAGTCGGCCTTTCGGCCAGCTGGGTCAGTTAAGATTGAACCGGCGTATCAGAATGCCATGTTTAGTATGAGCTAAATAGTTGAGTTTCCCATGCAATCCTTGATATTTTCCTATATTGATTGGAGAATAAGTGCAAGGATCACTCATTTTAGTGTTAGGATCTCTTGGAGTGTTGACAGGTTTGCTTTCAGCAAAACTCCGAGATCTAGAACATATTTTCTTTGGGAAATGATGTGGCCAAATTTGTTTCTCATGATTTTAATATTGAGAAAATATCCAAGATGCCTAAGGTTTTTGATTTTGAACTCTTTAACAAATTTCCTTCAAAATATTTACCCCAAAATCATGTTCACTTGTAATAATAATATAATTAATATATATGATTAATATAATAAACTTAACATTTGTGTGCTTGTAGAACAAAGTGTGATCAAAGTGAGCCTATTTAAATCCCTGTTTTTAAACCTTTTGAAGTAGTCTTTAGGTGGTTTTTTGGGCCTGTAAATAGATTCCTTCCATTTGCATTTTGAGCCTACCTTTTTGGAGTCACTTATTTGTAGAAGCAGGGTCGGAATCAGCCTTAATTCTTAGGGGGATAAACTTATAAAAAAATAAAAATATATACAATATAAAATTCAAAGTAAATTCTGATATTGCATTATAAATGTCAAGTAAAAAAATTTAAATTAATCCGTAGAACAACAAATCAAAACAAATAATTCAATGGTTAGTTAAGCTAAACTAACGATTTCCTTTATTTTTATCCAAGGGTCCGGAAGTTTATAATTTGCAATTTTTTATTCGCATTTGAGGGTAAAAGGAAAACTGTGGAAAGATTAATCACAAAAACAACCAAGTAAATCAAATTTCAATAAAAGTATCAAAGATTTCAGAAGACACAACTAGAAGAGAAGTAAGATGATGATCTTCTATATGATTTGATGAACTATAAGAAAGTATATATTAGAATGAAAGGTTACAAACATTGCAATGAGAACAAAAAAATAAATAATAGGCTAGAAATCATCCAATAACATGTTCCATCACTTCTCTCAAACAACAGTAAGATGAACAAAAAGCAAAAAAAAAAAAAAAAAAGAGTCATCTGAAGAAAATAAAAATGGAAGAAAGAAAAAAACAAAGCTTACTTGGAAGAAGATAATGTAAGAAGAAGATGCAGATTTTGGCTTTCGATCTTCGAGGCTTCGACCTTGGACTATTAGACCTTCGAAGTTCGACGAACATTAGACGGTGGGGCTGTTGGGCAGAGCAATGAGCGAAACTCAACAAAGTTGAATAAAGAAAACAACCAAACGGTTCGCTCTTGCATAGAGGAAGAACCATGTAGATTTCTTTATTCAAATCAACAATCAAGAATGCATTCTTGACATTTAATTGGCGAATCGATTGAGAGAAAGATCCAATTAGTATTAAATTTAGCAACATGTGCAAAGGTTTAATAATAGTCAATATATTAAGTTTGGGTGAATCCTTTTGCATCCATCTATACTTTATATTTCTCAATAGGTTCTGTACATTGATATTTGACATTGAAGAGCTATTTACATCCAATAAGGATGACACCCTTCTATCTTTGAATGACTTCTCATGCTCTAGTTTTTTAATCGCCTTTACTTCATCTTCCACAATCTCTCTCTATATGGTTTATTAAGAGCCTCTTTGATAGACTTTAAGATTTCAATTTCTACTGATACCAAATTATTTATCTAGGTGGATAGATGGTCATTTGTTAACATATTTGTATAAGATTTTGGGTACATGTAGAAGCATATTTTCTTTGAGCAATTAACAAATTTTTAATAATATTATATGGAGGAAGAGTTTGTAAATCTTTCTAGTCTAGGAAAGAATCATGACAAGCTTCGTGAGATAGAGTAGTTTCACATCATAAATTCGTCCTTCGAGAGCTGACACAAGTTTAAAGGAATGTTGTGTGATCTAGTCATTAATCAAAACGGTGGTTTTAATAATCTCAATATTGTTGAGTCTAGGTATTTTAAGGTACTTGGTGGCATAAATGGGTTGAAGGATTTAAGAGAAAAAATATATTAATTTTTTTTTCCTATTCTATCGCCCCTTGGAGGTAATTTTTCTAGAAAGGTTTATTTTCAAAGAAAGTGATATCCATCGTTACAAATATTTCCCAGAGAAATAATATTTAAATTATTTATAATTTGTCTTAAACTGGAGAAAGATATATTTGAAGACTTAAGAATTCAGTTTTTCTATTAGGTTTATAATTGTGGATAAAAGCAATGTGCCCAAAGACAGTACGAGGAAGATTTGAACAAGTGCTAGTATTTGGAAAGCATTTGAAAAGCACATCAATTAGGGTTTTGAACCGAAGCACATTAATTGCTAGTCGATTCATTAGATATCAGGTCTTGAGGATGTCATCACCCCAAAAGATTTCAGAGAGTTAGTGGTGAACATAATAGATCTTCACACTTTAAGAGATGCATTTTTTTTTGTTCGGCTATGCCTTATTATCAAGGCAATAACTTTGATGAGTATTTCCATTCTGATTCAGGTTACTTTCAAAATTCTCTGTGCTTATATCAAAATGAAGGATTTGAATTTTAGTAGAGTATTTGGTTTTAATCAGATATGTCTTTCAACTAGTATGACCAACTCACAATTATCATCAACAACAAAAGTAAACCACTGCTTGGAGTAAAGATTTTGAGATATGGATTGGGCTTCAAATATCAGCATGCATAAGAGAAAAGCGTTTGGTTGCTTTATATGTGTTTAGGCTTAAAGGTAGTTTTTTTGGTGTTTGGCTAGTTGATAAATTCATATTGAAAAATTATCTTTATTTTTAATGAAAAAGAAAATAGGATTTTAAGGTACAAAAAACTTGGTTGACCTAACTTATAATGTCATAAAATAATTTAATCTCTTTTGGCAAGAGAAAAAAGTTATATGTTAATAGAAAGGGCATGATTTCTCTCTTTGGAATCATCATCTAAGTTGTATAGAATTCTAACCTCTAGCTAGTGTTGCCAATCTTCTTCCATGACCTCTTTTCTAAAATTCATAATATTTTGATTAAAAGTGATTTAATAGTTATAATATTTTTCTATGTTGCTTGTAGGTAAGAGATTGCAAAAGATATTGGATAGATGTAAAAAAAAAGTTCAGACGAGCTCATAGTTAACTCTACTGGTCCCAATCCCAGCAATGTGGGATAGGGATCTATCAATAATTTTGCCTTTGAGGTTTTTAGGCAAAGCAGTATAAAAAGAGAATATGTGAGCATAGTTTATCATTTGATTTGAAGCTACAGAGTCAATAATCCAGAATTTTTTGCTTTATTATAGCTAAGAGCTCGAGCAAAAGGTATCATTATTGGCTTGCGAAGAATTGCAGCTTTTTAAGGAGTGAGTAATTTGTATAGGAGATCTAGGCTTTTTGTTTGAGGAAATGTCACGATGATTGTCATTGATTTTCAATTTCAAGGGATGAGAATGCTCATTTCAATATACAGCTCACTCTTTTATTTATTTATTATTGAAGAGCTTGGGGGATTTACTAAATAGGAAAAAAAGTTACATAGCTATAGTGTTGGTAAATGAGAGCAAAGAGTGCTACTATATGAAACGGATGAGGCTGCAGCATTATACAATTTCAAAAGATTGTCTAAAAAACTTATACCCCGCCTTTTCTTTCCAATATGATGGAACTTTTTATTTTGACTAGAATCCATCCAAAAATAGCTTAGTTCTCTACTATCCAAGATATTTATTACAATTTCATGTAATAGCCCGTGAATTTTTTGATTGACTTGTAACTTGTGGTTATTTAATTTTTAATTACTGAATATCCTATAAAACCTTTTAATTAAGAAATAATTAGTGATAAACTAATTAATCATAGTTATTGCATGATTAGGTAAATAATTTACTCAATTAACTTTTCATTTCATTTACTAATAATCAATTGGATGTTTTAATTAACAATTAAATATGAATCAACTAGGGGCGTAAACGAGTCGAATCGAGCCAAGCTTGAGTCAGGGGGTGTTCGAGGTCAACGAGCTCGGTTGCCGTCGAGCGTGCGGTTCCCGTGACTACGGGCGATTTGTCTTCTGGTGTGCAAAGGGTGGTTTGTCTTCTGTCTCTCTTGTCGCGAGCTGCTCGGCGAGTTGTCAAGTCGAGCGGAGGCTGTTTGAGCTCGAGCTCGATAAGTCCGTCGGATCGAAATCCTGTTCGAGCTCGACTCGCAAGCTCGATTAGCTCGACTCGTCGAGCTCGAGTCGGCTTGGTACACCCCTAGAATCAACTAATAATTTCTATGACCTAATAAATTTACTAATAAAACTATAACTAAAACTTGAATTACTAATTAAAAAACTCGGAGAAACATTATAACGTAGTTTTCCTATCTCTTCCTCTTTCCTCACCCTCCCTCTATCTCTCCCTTATTGCTCCTTCCTTTGTCCTATCATCCTCCATCATCGCTTCATCCAAAAATGCAACATCAACAATATCAATATTTTATCCCACTATGTGGGGTCGACAACATGAATCCTCTTTCTCCATTGTGCCCTGTCAATGTTTAAAATTGCGTAATCGTGTATCGAGGCGTTTTTCGTTTGTGAGGCGAGGCTGGCATTTTGAGTCGTAAGTCTCAAAATCAAAAGATTGCATAAACAGAAAATGATAAATTTTTTATATACTAATGAGCAAAAAATATAAAACATAAAAATGCACAAGTTATGAAGTGAAATCAAAATATCCCAATAATAAGACAATATGAAATATAATTCAACTCAAATTTTATCTTTCCCAAATCACAGTATTCTTTTCATTAACATATTATTCCAAAAATAAATAACAATGAATACAACAATATGTCGGGCAGCCAGGGGTCTAAAGGGGCGCTGCCCCTTGGCGGGGTTCGACCTGTAATTTTGAAGTTTTGCTTATTTTTAAAGTTTGTAATTTTATCTTTCCCAAATCAGGTCACGGGGTCATGGGGCAGCGCCCTTGCGGGGACCAGAACAAATTTTTATTATAAGAGTAATATTGAAGTTCTGCTTATTTTTAAAGTTTGTAAGTCGTTTGCATGAAAATATACCGAGCGGTACCGAGCATGTACGTAGCAGTACCGAGCATGTATCTAGCGGTACCGACCATATACCTAGTGGTACCAAACATTGTTGTACCGAGTGGTACCGAGCAGTATCGAGTATGTACCTAGCGATACCGAGCTATACCAAGCGGTACCGAGCAGACATACCAATTGTGGAATCTTATTAGGCTGGGGCTTTTTTTTAATATTAATAGGCGAGCGCCTCTAAAACATGAGGCGAGGCGCGCCTCAGTGAACATGAGGCATACGCCTTAATGCCAGCTCTCATTGCGTAGGCTTTGAGGCTTAAAAGTCTTAAATTGCGCAATAAAATTGCGTAGAGGCACGCCTCTTATTGCGCAATTTTAAACCATGCGCCCCTGTTAAAAGTTAAATTCTCATTTAAATCTTATAAAGAAAGGTCATTTCTAATATTTTCTAACCAAGTCTTTTTAGGTCTACCTCTTCCTTTCTTAACATAAGTCAAATCTAATACATCTACTTTCCTAACCGGGTCATCGGAAGGCCATCGTTTTATGTTATCAAACCATTTAAGGCAACTCTCTTTAATCTTATCTTCCACTGTAGCTACTCCAACTTTTTCACGTATATGCTCATTTTGTTTCCTGTCTCTAAAGTAAAGCCACTAATCCACCCGAGCATCCTCATCTCTGCAACACTTAACTTTATATTATGCTTCTCTTTTATTGCCAACATTCTACTCCATAAATCATTGCAGGTCTGAACACCATCTTATAGAATTTTTCCTTAAGTTTGAGCGAGACTTTTCTATCACACAACAATCCCAATACATTCCTCCACCTCAACCATCCAACTTGAATTCTATTAATAATATCCATATCTATTTCACCATCACTCTGAACAATAGACCCAAATTATATAAAACGTGTACTCTTATTAATGACTTGATCACTCAAAGTCACAATCCCCTCACAAGAACTATTATTACTAAAATTACACTCCATATATTCAGATTTAGATATACTCAAACGAAAGCCTTTAGACTCTAAGGCTATCTCCATAATTCAAGTTTACCTTCAACTCCCTCTTTAGTTTTATCCACAAAAAGAATATCATCAGCAAAAAGCATATAGCATGATACAACCTCTTGCAAATGTCTAGTGAGATCATCCATAACTAAAGCAAAAAGATATGGACTTAAGTCTGATCCTTGATGTAAGCCAACTGAAATATGAAAATACTTGGTCAAACCAGCTTGTGTCTGAACAAAAATAATTGGACAAAATGCCCTAATATTAGGAATCTCTGAGATTTGTCTTTCTTGCATCTATGGCAGAATCCTCGGAGCTTCTATGAATGTTTTGCTGCTCCCATTTGTGACAAAGTCAGTAAGATTTATTTCCCAACTTCTAGAACATAACGCCTCCCAAAATCTGGTCCCAGGTATTACTAGCAACTTCCTTAAAATCATCCTTACTCAAGAAAGTAGTATAAAATATGCTTGTAGTTTTTCTCTAGTCTCTGACTCCAGCACCAGATCTACTGGAAAATCCGTGAAATTTTGCAGCATGGTGGCTTCCACTACTATGACGGATGCTTCAAAATATCAAGAATCTGATTCGGCGAACATTGACACTCCTTGCTCAGCAAATGTCTGTGCCACTCCAGATATTGAAAAAAAATATGTACACCATGTTTATAATGCCATTGCTCCACATTTTAGTGCTACAAGATTTGCTAGATGGCCTAAAGTTGCTAGCTTTTTGAATTCATTGAGTCCCGGTGCTGTCATATTGGATGCTGGTTGTGGAAATGGCAAGTACTTGGGCTTCAATCCGAACTGCTTTTACATAGGCTGTGATATCAGCCCATCTTTGATCGATATATGTGCAAAGAAAGATCATGAAGTTTTGGTTGCTGATGCGGTTAATCTACCTTATAAAACAAATTTTGGTGATGCTGCTATTTCTATTGCCGTTCTTCATCACCTGAGCACAGAAAGCAGGAGAAGGAAGGCTATAGAAGAGTTAATTCGAGTGGTACGAAAAGGTGGAACTGTTCTAATTACGGTTTGGGCTGTAGAGCAAGAGGATAGTTCATTGCTTTCAAAGTGGACCCCACTTTCTGAGAAGTACAATGAAGGGTGGGTAAGTGGTAGCATTCCTCAAGTCCGTAATTCTGCAGCACTGATGCTAAAGCAGATTCCAGAGGCAAATGAAGATTGTTGCTCTACAACTGGTATATCCAAACATAGATACGCTCATCCAGGATATGGTGAAGAAGGTAGAAGGGAGGATAATGTGATCGCTGCTTCTTTTTGTAATGGGATACAAGAGGATGCCATTTCCTCTAGTAAAGCTGTTACTAATCAAGAATACTTTGTTCCTTGGCATTTGCCATATCATCGGGCTGAAGTTAATGGCACATCGACTACTGCAATTGCAAATGGATTGGCAAAGAAAGACGATAAGAAGGGGGCTGTGGTGTATAACCGCTATTATCATGTATTTGCTGAAGGTGAACTTCAAAGGTATGTTTATCTTATTGCTCGAGGATATTACATCTGTGATCAGGTTTGCTTATAGCTTTAATGAATTTCATGCTGTCTTTTATTTATTTATTCTAGCTTAGAGCTATCTGCAAAGAAAACAGTATCAGTTGCCTTCTATGTGTTCTTTTTTATAAATTCACTTATGAAATTGATGCCCCTTGTGATAATTGACTTCCTTCAAAATATTTATTTATCTATGACGCCCTGATACTTCTTCTCAAAGAGATTTGTTGTATTCGTCACTTATTGGACACGATACGCATTCGACACACCTCTGACATATGTCAGGCACGTCACAGACGTGTCCTATTAAAAATATTAAAAGTAAAATGGACATGAGTGTCCAACCCATGTGTCTTAGGTATTTTGTGAAAAATTTAAATAAAATTTTTTGTATTTCAAAATTTATTTATTATAAATATAAAAATTAAATTTCTTATTTACTTTTCATTGCCCCAAATCAATCATCCACTTTCAACATCACATTCTCCGAACATTTTCATTTTCATTTCTTTCTAGCAGTTGACAACTAGGGTTTTATAACAATGCACGATGTCATCTCTCCAATGTCATTACAATATCAATGTTTTAAAATTATCTCACCATTAAAGTCTGATATTATTTTGACATTGAAACTCGATGCCATCAATTTCTACACTCACAATCACGTTCTGATGCTATCTCGACATATTATCTTTGTTCAATGTCATCTCAACATCGACGATTGATATCGTCTCGACATTGAGGGTCAACGTTGATTCAATATCAATGCCCGCTGCCCATTGCACAACATTGATGTTCGGTTCTTGACAACAATGTCATCTCTCCTCTCGATAATATCGTGACATTCACACTCGACTCTCGACATCCTATTATTAATCATTTAAGCATAGATCCTAGTTAAATTATGCACTGGTTCCTTTGTAAGATTTTGTTTAAACTCTATTGTGTAATCCCTTTTCCTTATGTCAAAGGTATTCTAGATGGTAGTCCTTTTAATGCTAAATTTCAAACAATTTTTTTTCTAATACGGTTAGATGTTTAGTAGCTTTTGTGCATTGTCTGTTACTTCATCATAATCATGTTCTACTACACTTCTTTCTCAGCACAAATTTTATCCACTGGGCCATCGTCATTCATTAAACTCATGGAGCTTGTTGTCTTTGTGAACTTTTTTTTTAAAAATATTTTTTGCGCCTTATCTGTCAAAATAGTTTCTTTGTTGTGTTGGTACCATAGATGTCAATGACGCAAAATGGCTAGATTGATTTTTGCACCTTACACAACGCCTTACATGACACGGTGTGGCGTGCCTAAGGCGTCATGTGTATTGCACAGCGCAAATGTTCACAATGACACACGTTATTTGCGCCATGGCGCATGATGCATGACGCAAAATAGTGGGCGCTATTGTTTTTTTTTTTTTTAAATTTAATATAATTATAAATATATATTTTTTATATTTATCTTTTTCTATTTTTAAGATAATATATTTTTTATTTCCAAATATGTTAAAAGTATTTGAAAATGCTATGTTGTTGCTATCGGCTGCCCTAAATCTCACGAGAGTCACGAACCGTACTGCTCCCTGAGTTGTTCAACGCATGAAAGAAACAACGGAATGTTTCTCTTATGTTCGCTGCTTCTGCCCCCTCCGTCTATTCTACTCGACCTTGGGCTGGATCCGCATGCAACTGAAGGGCTGATCTGAGTACCTTCGCCTAATTCTATACGACGCTACTCCCGAGTCTCCTTCGTCCGATTCTGCATGCGAGTGGAAGCGATTGCTCTCGAGTGTTTCTCCTTTGTTTTCAATGAAGGCCACTGCTGTTTCTAGCTAAGCGGTTTAGTTCATAGGTGAGCCCTACACAACATTCACAAATAATTTTCTTTTTTTTTTTGTTTTTGTTTCTCTTTCCACAAACCTTTTCCAAGCATGTTTGATTTCAATCTCACATCGAAGACACTAGACGGTAGAAAGAATTAAACTGATGGTAGTTCGATATTTTTTTATGCTTTTGATTGTATGAACACAATAACGTGACGTAGTTATATTATTGATTCATCTTATTTTATTTTGAAGAATATATTTGTTCCAAACATTGTGATTACAAGATTGCTGCCATAAGCCTTATTGAGCATTGATGAACTTTACTTTGATTTGTGTTTTATATGATAAACTTTATATTGATTTTATTAATTTAATTATAATAGAGACTAAAATTTATTTATTTGAATTTGCTTGTTTTTAGGTGATCATAAAATGTCAGATTTAATTCAATCTTTAAAAAAAAGATTCAGTATGAAAATATGTAATACTAGCAAATGAATCTGATAACAATACTGTGACATTTATTTTTTATGTCAAAATAATAAAAGGAGGAATTACATGCCACAAACAACACCTCGTTGGGGGGTGGGGGGGGTTAGGAATGCTAGACCTTTGCTCTAATTAACCCGAGCACGTGAAGTCTGAAGTTAAGACATCCATGTTGAAAAAAAAAAAAAGATTAGAAAGAACAAATTAATAACACATCAAATGTCATCCTTATTAAAGGAGATGACTTTGATAAGATGACATATGATATTCTAGATGTTGGACCATCCAAAATATTACAGACAAATAAATCCAATCCTTATAGTCAGAAATCCATATCAACATCTATCTTTAAAGCATCACAACCTAAAAACTATTAGATAATTTTCTAACACAAAATCTTAAAGATGTAGTGAAGCAGAGAAAATGATAGTTTAACAAAGAAATAGATGCAACTAATTAACCTGAGCACGTGAAGTCTGAAGTTAAGACATCCATGTTGAAAAAAAAAAAGATTAGAAAGAACAAATTAATAACACATCAAATGTCATCCTTATTAAAGGAGATGACTTTGATAAGATGACATATGATATTCTAGATGTTGGACCATCCAAAATATTACAGACAAATAAATCCAATCCTTATAGTTAGAAATCCATATCAACATCTATCTTTAAAGCATCACAACCTAAAAACTATTAGATAATTTTCTAACACAAAATCTTAAAGATGTAGTGAAGCAGAGAAAAGGATAGTTTAACAAAGAAATAGATGCAACTAAAAAGAAAATAAGGGGGAAGGGCTATTCAAGTTTTTTATAAATGGATATATGTTGCTAAGATTACATTTAATGTTGTAAAATAAGATAGTTTCCCTATTATGGAGACACTTGGACAATTTGGACTTGGAATGAAACCTCCTAGTTATCATGAGGTGCGAGTTATTTATTTGAAGAAAGAGGTTGGACTTACACATGAACTATTACGAAGTTATCAAGAAGACTGTGTATGATATGGTTGTTCTCTAATGGCAGATGGATGGACGTCGAGGAATGGGAAAACTTAATCAATTTTCCTTTTAATTGTCCGAGAGGCTGTAAAAATGTATGATCTTTTTTATAAGTACATCAAGGTTATTGGACCACATAATGTAATCCAAATTGTTATTGATAATATATCTGAAAATATTCTTGTAGGTTTGTCACAACTTATAATCTAAATTTGTGTTATTTCATATGAAAAATGAATTTTTGATCTTAACTTAAATTATCATGACAATACAAGAAAATTATTGATGGACAAATATCCTCACATTTATCGGACTCCTTGTACTGCTCATTGTTTGGATTTAATAATGAATGATAATTTTAAAATTCAAAAGCTGAGGCATTGCTTTCAAAAGGCGATGACAGTACATAGTTTTATATATTCTAGGACTCGCTTGAGTCTATGAGAATGTGCACAAATCAAAGAGCACTTATCAAACTCGCCAAGACTTGTTTCATAATAACTTTCTTAACTTTACAATGTTTTCATCAACCATAACTGAACTTGAAGAAAATGTTTACTTGTGAAGAATTAAGTTTATCTTGGATTCTTATGCGAAAGAGGCTAAAGTAAAACAATCTTAACATATAATCTTGCAGCAATCATTTTGTAGCACTATAATGCATGGCTTAAAAATAGCTGATCTTTTATTAAATGTTCTTAGATTGGTTGATGGAGAGAAGAAGTTCCCATTGGCTTACATATATGAAATAATAGATAGAGCAAAATAGACAATTATTGTAAGCTTCAGTAACAGTGATAAGTATGTCAAAATTTTAAAATGATATAATATAAGAAGTGCAATTATATTAGTCTCTACATCCAGCGACATATTTTTTAAATCATAAATATTTCTTCGATTACCCTAATATTAACAAAGATAGGAAAATAGCTGATGGTCTTTATCAATGTATTGGAATATTAACTAAATATGTAGATGAAGAAGACGAAATCAATAATGAATTAAGTTTATACATTAAAGGTGAAAGACTATTTGATATTCCTCTAGATGTAAGATAAAGAACTACTCGAATCTTTATGTATTATTATTTATATAAAGTGAAGATTGATTTGCAAGTATATAAAATTAAAAATAAATATTTCATTTATTCCAGCTGATTGGTGGTTAGCATACGGCCAAGGAGCTCTCAATTTACAAAGTTTTGCTATCAAAGTCCTAAGTATAATATGTAGTTCATCTGGATGCGAACACAAGTGAAGTATTTTTTGACATATAGGTATTTTTTCTGAGTATTTGTTGTTTTTTTATATATGTTCATAGTATAGTAATGTTATAATGTTTCAATTATATTTTCATAGCAATCTATGAAGCAAATTAGTTCATGACCGGTTAAAAGATTTAGTTTATGTAGAATATAATAGATCATTGATTTAGAGTACAATCATCGTGATGTGATTGATCCCGTTTCTTTGAGTGAGATGGATGATGGAAATGAGTGGGCTAGCAAAAAAATTAGATGAAGAGTTTGAAGAAGAAAATAACTTTATTGCTGGAGAGGAATATTTAATTTGGACAAGTATTTGTAAGGCTGCTAGTGTTTATGATAAATATACAATATTTAGGTGAGATCTAAAGACAAAGAAAATGAATCTTCATCAAAGTATGATGTTGTTGCTATTGAGAATGAGGATGAAGAGGATGATGAAGATGATTATGAAGAGGATGATGAAGATGACTATGAAGTAGGAGACAATGCTTATGAAGATAATTAAGCTTTTTTGACATTTGCTGCTGATGATGATTTCTAAGAAGAGTAGATTAAATTCTTATAAAATCATTAACCTTTAAAAAATTGTTGTAATATTTTAAATTATGAGATATTTTAGGTGTTGTTTACTTGAATTTATATATGACTATAATTTTCTTTTATTATTATTATAGCTTGTTAGTTATCTTTCAATTTAATAATATCTTGTATTCATGCTTATTATTTTATAATTCTTATGTAGTTTGTGTCATATTCAAAATGGCGCACACTGCGCCGTATGCTATACGTCATGGTTCCAAAGGATCCTTTGCGCCGTGGTGCACCATTCGCTGTTAACATGTATGGTTTGTACATAGGTTTTGAACAAACTACGGTTTGTATGGTGAGTTAATGTTGAGTTTGATTTGTATTTTATTTTTGGAAAGGTTCCATGGGTAATAACATGTTTCCTTTTATTTTTTGAGTTTGGCTACCACAGCCGTTCGAACTAACTGCAAAAATGAACAAATTATGGCTTAATCTTTTATTAAAAGATTTTTAGAAGTGAAAGAATTCTAGAATTAATTTACTTTTACTAATTTTCTAGAATATCTAGAGCTTAATTCATCCTTTGGATTTGACTCCTGTGGACCATCTTTGGTTATTGACCCTGAGAGAGTGTCACAACTTCAGTTGCTCTTTTATTAGAGGCAAAAACTCAGCTTAATCTAATGGAATGTAATTTATTAGGACTTGGCGTTGATCATGTATAAATACAAAAATTTGTAGGAGAGAATGGATACAAAATTGCTTAGCAAGCACGCAGTTGAAGGCCCTTGATCCTGTTCTAGTTTCATTAATAGGTGATACTAAGCCAACCTCAACTTGAAATTGAATATTATGGTTTTAGTAAAGTCAGGTTTGAATCATGTCATTTATTATATTTTGGGTGAATTTTTAAGCTGATTTGAGCCAACTTATTAATTATTTTAAAACATTTTAATCTAAATTGAGGTATTAATTTCCTTATATATATATATATATCATAATTTTTAATTAAGTTATATAATATAAGCTGACATGAGTATTAAAAATGTGTTTAAATATCATACTTATTAACGGCGAATGACGCACCATGGCGCAAAAGTCCCTTTGGAACTAGGCGCTTAGCACACGGTGCGAGACACATCATTTTAAACATGGTGTAAACTATACAAAAATTATAAAATAATAAGCATTGATATGAAATATCATTAAATTGAATGATAAGCTATCATAATAATGAAAGACAACCATAGTTATATGTAAGTTTAAGTAAACAACACCCAAATATCTCATAATTCAAAATATTACAATTATTTTTTTAAATGTCAATGATTTTTTAAGAAATTAATCTACTCTTTTTGGGAATCATCATTATTAGCAAATATCAAAAAACATTGTTATCTTTGTCAGCATTATTTCTTACTTCATAGTCCTCTTCATCACCCTCCTCATTCTCAATAGTAACAACGTCATGCTTAGATGAAGATTCATTCTTTTTCCCTTTATATCTCTCATGAATGTTGTACTTTTATCATAAACACTAATAGCCTTAGCAACACTTGTTCATATAAAATATTCTTCTCCAGCAATAAAATCATTTTCTTTATCAGATTAATCATCTTATTTTCCTATTAGCTATTCATTTGCATCATCTATCTAAGTCAAAAAATTAGAATCAATCATATCATGATGATTGTATCTCCCGAATTAATGCTCTATTATATTTTACATAAATCAAATTCTTTAAGCGACCATGATTCAATTTACTTCTTTGTTTGTTATGAAGTTGCAATTGAAACATTATTATATTACTATACTATAAACATATATACATTAAAAAACAACACATACACCGTAAAAATACTTACATGTTAAAAATACTCCAATTGTGTTTGCATCCGGATGAACAACATGTTGGATATAGGACTTTGATATCAAAGCTTTATAAATTGGAAGCTCCTTGGCCATATGCTAACCACCAATCAGTGGAAGAAATGAAATATTTATTTTCAATATTATATATTTGCAAATCAATCTTTATTTTATGTAAATAATGATATATGGAGGATCAGATAGTTTTTTGTCTTATAGTTGGAGAATACCAAATTGTCCTTGACCCCTAATATATAAATTTAGTTCATTACTGATTTTTTCTTCTTCATTTGCATCTCTAGAAAATCTTTCAATACATTGATAAAAACTATCAGCTATTTCTTTATCCTTAGCAATATCAGGGTTATTAAAGAAATATTGATGATTTAAAAAATATGTCACTCCATGTAGAGGTTAGTGTAATTGCACTTCTCATCTTCTATCAATAATTTTAAAAATTTGATCACATTTTTCACTATTATTGAAGCTTGCATCAATTACCTTTTCTGCTCTATTTATTGCTTTATACATGTAAGCCATTTGGAGCCTCACTCCAACCAATCTAAGAAACTTTAATAAAAGATTAGTTATTTTTATGGCATATATAATTGAGCTTCAAAATAATTACTTTAAGATTATATATTGAGATTGTTTTGCTTTAGTCTTTTTCGCATAAGAATCCAAGACAAACTATTCATAAGTAAATATTTTATTCAAGTTCAGTTGTTGTTGATGAAAACGTTGTAAAGTTAATAAAGTTATTGCGAAACTAAGTCTTTGTGGGTTTGACAAGTACTCTTTGGTTTGTTCACCTTCTCATTAATTCAAGTGAGATCGATTAAAAAAAGTAAGCAAGATTCATCTACAGAAAACTTGAAAATAAATATTGATGATAAATAGGAGGTTTCATTCCATGTCTAAACTGTCCAAGTGCCTCCACCATAACAAGGAAACTATCATATTTCATAGCATTAAAATGAAATCCCAACATCATACATCCATCTACAGAAAACTTGAAAAGCTCTTCTCATAATTTTCTTTTTAGCTACATCTATTTCTTTGCTAAACTGATCTTTTTTATGCTTTACTACATCTTCAAGATTTGGTGTAAGTATCTAACGGTCTTTTAGATCGTAATGCTTTGAAAATAGATGTTGATGAAGAACTCTAGCTAAAAGTTTTGAATTTATTTATCTGCAATATTTTGGATGGTCTAAGACTTAGAATATCATCTCACATCAAAGTCATCTCCTTCATCAAGGTTGACATTTGATGTGTCATTAATATGTTCTTTTGAGTCATTTTTTTTTTCAACATGGATGCCTTAATTTCAGACTTTATGTGCTCGGACAATTAGAGCAAAGTCTAGCATTCCTAAAACCCCCAACGAGGTGTTGTTTGTGGCGTATAATTCCTCCTTTTTGTTATTTTGCCTCCAAAGATACATGTCACAATATTGTTATCAAATTCATTTGTCAGTATTGCATAATTTAATGCTGGATCTTTCTTTAAGATTAAATTGAATCAGACATTAAAAGTAAGCTAATTTAAATAAACAAATTTTGTTCTCCATTAGAATTTAATTAATAAAATCAATGTAAACTTGGAAAAGATTTGTGGAAATAGAATAAAAAAATAAAAACACAAAATAACATGCAAACAATGACAATACAAATATGATGGGATTCCATTTAATTTCTTGTTTCAAGTGTTAGTAACGAGAAGATATCAAGCAAACAATGTCAAAGTAATAAGCACAATGACAAAATAACAAGCAAACAATGACACCCACCTATGCTCGTGCGGACTGCGAAACAAATGGTGGGGGCCTCCGTTGAAAAAAGTGCGAGATCAGGCTAAGCTTGTGCGGAATCAGACGGAGTGTAGAATCAAACGACGCTCGTTCGTGAACAGACAGCAAGCGGACTGCGGAACCAGGCGAAGCTCGTGTGGAATCAGACGGCTTGCGAACTCAGACGGTGTCTAGACTGCAAAATCTGTTCTTTCTCTTCATGCGTGAACGGTCGCGGGAGGTGAGGTTTGTGAAATTAGGGCAACAAATGAACGATCTACTATTTATCTAATACTTTTAATATATTTAAAAATTAGAAAATATATTACCTTAAAAATAAAAAAAATAAATATAAAAAATATTTATAATTACATTAAAATTTTTAAAAACAATTGTGCGCGCTATGTTACACCATGCATCATCGCATGCATGTGGCACAAATAGCGCGCACCATTTTGAACATCTGTGCTGTGCCATCCACATGGCGCCATAGGTGCGCCGCACCGCGCGTGCGCCAGGGCGCGTGCTATTTTGTGCCATTGACATCTATGTTAAATATATTCATTCATGAGAGCTGGCCAGTAAGCTGGCTACCTATGAAATGCTCGACCAGAGGTGACTCATTATTTTGATAATATCTACATGAATGTGTAGATCATAAGAATGGAGTCAAAATATCACTTTTCAAAGTCTATTGTTGAAGAACCTTTTGAGGAATTGATCGTCATCTATCATATCTTTTGATCTTATCTTGAAATATTGTATATATTTTTGCATGTATGTATTTATTCACATCTAATAGTCTGTGGTTATATATGCTCATACACATACATATAAACCAAGTTAATTTCTAGTTGAATTGAATCAGCATACCCTTTTGAGTCGAATCAAATTGATGCAAGTTAAATTTTAGCTGTCAGCGAGTGAGTTCTTAGTTCAATCATCACTATCAGCCTTCCTTCCCTGCATCCTACATATTTTCTTTATGTTTTCTAAATATGAAGCTTAAGATTTTGTTTGGGACGGTTTTTTTGATGCTTCTTAAAGCAACTTTTTAGTATCAAAATTAAAATTTTTGTACTAGAAGTTGCTTTAAAAAGCAATAAGAAAGCTGTCCCAAACGAACCCTAAATCTTGATGGTAAAATGTGCTAGGGTTGGCAAGTAGTAACTAGAATGGTGGTTAAGATAGGAGGGAGCAAAAACGCTTATTGTTTTAGTAATTCATTCTGTTTTTCTCATTACAGTTCTGTTTAGAATATCCGACAGCCTTCAACTAATAAATTTCTTTCTGATTCATTGCATCCTTATCTGCAGGTTAGTTACTGGCATAGAGAATGCAGCGACTGTTGAGCAGTTCTATGATAAATCCAATTGGTGTATCATTCTTCAGAAGAGATGAAGTTATATTCTTTGAGAAAGAAAGAATATTTGTCTGTACATTTACAGCTGTGTTTAGAAGTCCTTTTGCTAATCATTTGAAATTGTAATGGCAGATCCACAGTTCCCTCTAAAAACAAGAACTTTTATTAGGTCCGGTGTAAGGACGTAGAGGAACGTCCGGTCGGAGGCAAAATCCCGCCAAAAAACTCGGTATTTGCTCGGTATTGCTAGGTATTATTTGATAATAACGAGGAATACCGCTCTGTGAAGACCAATACCGAGTTATACCGAGCTATACCAAGCAATACCTAGAAAAAACTCGATACAATTTTTGTATAACTCGGTATTGCTCGGTATAACTCGGTATTGGGTCTTCACGTGATGGTATTCCTCGTTATTGTTTGGTATTGCTCGGTATTTCTCGTTTTGGCGCGATTTGGCCTCCGAAACGTCCGGTCGGAGGACGTAATAATTGTTCTAAAAACAAAGGGTGTTGAAAAAGAGAATACAATAACGATCAAAGTGTATCATTTCTTATGGTCATGTAATAGTTATAATATAAATTTTTAGAAGAGTATAATAGATAATTATTTAAAATCTATATTACATTTATCTTATAATGAATTAGATGTTATAAAGCTTATTCAAATCAGAATGCTTGGAGCCAGAAAATTTCCTTCTTTTTTTTTGTTCCTAACGAGTTGTGGTGCTTAAGCATGAGATGAGATGTTAATATCATTGTGTCGATTTTTTGCGTAAGCGTTATTTATCTATGATAATGTATTATCAATAATTTGAAATAGTCGTGACAATATAAACTATTGAAGCCAATCTAATCTGTGTTTGGGCAAATTTTTCAAAGTTGTTATGATTAAAATTTTAATAATACAATTATCTTACAAAAATTTAAATTAAACATAATAATCCACTTGAAGGGCAACTTACTATCCCAGCCAGTAGTATTAAAAAAAATATTATAATAAGTCATCCGCTAAACTAGCGATTTATTACGGTATATTATTATTCTTTATATTTTATATATTTTTAAAATAAAAATATTAACTTTCAAAGGATTTGATTACGTTTTTAAATACAACAATAATATCAAGCTTTTGTCTCACTACGTGGGGTTGGCTACATGAATCTTTTATCGCCATTATGTCCGGTTAAAAGTCAAATAAATTTTCATTTAAATCTAATAAAGAAATATCATTTTTAATATTTTCTAACCAAGTTTTTTTAGATCTACCTCTGCCTTTCTTAACATAAGTCAAATCTAATACTTCAACTTTCCTAATCGGGTCATTGGAAGTTGATTATGTTTTTAAATAATAAAAAAAAATAAATGTTTTTTTTTTAACTTAAAAACAGATTACCTATTTAAAAAGAAAAATAAATCTTTTTCTTTTTGCATTTTTTTTTATTTTGACTGTTTTGTTTCTTTTTTTTAGTTATAACTTATTAAGTATATTTTTGAAATTAGTTTTCAATTTTTTATTAAATATTTAGGAAATCTAATATTGTAAAAAAATTATCAGAATGTTGTAAGAATAAAATTTAATTATAAAATATAATTATTTATATTTAATATATTTAGATAAATTTAATGTTGTTTATGTATTAAGTATATTTTGATTATTAAAATTAATGTATGAAAATAAATTTAATCAAGCAATAGTTTTAATAAAAATGAAAATATTATTTTATTTTATTTTTAGTTTAATTTTTTTAATTATGTATTAAAATTTTGACTTATTTACTATTTAAATCGAGTCACTCGATGAGATGAACGAACTCTTTGATCGACAGGTTGCGATGGTCGTACGCTTCACAGGTTTTGAAGGAAAATGTCAAATTAATTTAATTTTTTTTTTAAAATGTAATCTATTTTATAGGTTTTGAAGGAAAATGTAATTGAAATTTACATTTTCTTTTAAAATCATAAATTTGATTTAAAAAATATATAAAAAAGTGTGTAGTAGTTACGGGCAACTCACTACAATATTTTTATTTTTATGTTTAATGCTGATTGTATGGTAATTGGGCTAGAAAGCCGCTGGGCAATTATGGGTATAAATGTGACGTTTAGGATGCTACACGGATTAATAAATGAACGTAGTTCGAGCCCGATCATTTCATATGGATAGATAGGAGCTGACACAGCTTGAATTATCAAACTTATATACGATAAAGGTGTCGATAAGAATATCTATTTTATATGTTTATAAAAGGCCTTCAAACAAAAAAATTCATCAACAAAGACATAAAGCCTATGAGCCCGATTCTCTATTGATCAGTAGACAGAGTCGACAAGGTTCAATTCATAAATGGGAACAACCCCAAATACCCTTGATGATGGCCGTGTTGAATGTTTATCTCAATCGGAGGGGTTCACAAACAATTTTAAATACTTCCAAACTTTCACAAAATTCAAATTTCTACAAAAATATAAGTGATTTTAAAGTCATCATGATGATGGCCGTGTTGAATGTCTATCTCAACGGGAGTTGTTAATTTTAAATATCTTCAAAATGCCACTCAAATGCTCATCAAAACTCCAAAACCCAAAAATCTAAACTTCCAAAAATCATCCATGTCTAGAATATTTAAAATTGAAATAATCCATCAAATCACTTAAAGTAAAATCCATCCACCTTGTGTAGTAGTTTACTAAGGTGGACAAATTGAAATTTACTTCAACTCACATAGAACTAACGCTTAGTCGAAAATATTATTAGGATCCATTCTCAAATAATCTCATACTAGTAAGGATGTGGTACATATCATCTAAACAACAATTTTACCGCCAAATGGCACCACAGGATAAACGGTTATGACCCGGGGCCCTCTAAACAGATTGATTTTGCCGCTAAATGGCACCACGAGATAGCAGTTATGGTCAGAGCCAATACGTTCCTTTGTGGCATCAAATTCTTGAGATATGAATTAATAAGATATTATTGATAGAGCACAAAATCCTCTATTAGCTAAGGTGGATTCAAATTTGACCCCTTAGACAAACACCCACCCCATGTCTATAAGATATCCTTGGACGAAACAACCCATGGCTGCCTACAAAGATCCCTTTGTCAAGTTGGGTCGACTACCTCATATGAGTAAATAGACCAGGGACCACAATGGCCTGTGACGATGGAATCATGGGATCTTGATCGGGTCCATCATCCATTCACCCATCATCCTCTTTAAGTGCAAGATGATGAAATCCCAAATTTAAAATATCCAGCCTTCAAATTTCCAATCCTGAATGCCCATGCTGCTACTATATGCCGAATACTGCGTATCAATGGATACGAGATATTCATTGACGACTAGCCTTAATCAAAAGTTCTCTCTCGTGATCAGGAGGGGTAATTAACTATATGGGCTTGTGCCTATAGGAAACCAGAACTCGGATCATAAAGTCCTCGCAAAATAAGGGAGAAATCTCTAGGTAGTTTCTTATATTCAAACCCATCTTCCTTCCCAAAATTTATCCTGAAACTTAATCTCTTAAAACTCCCCCGAAGAAAAGTAACGGGGGAGGCCAGGGCCAAATTTTTAAAGCCCATATTTACAAACAAGTTCAAATGATAAGTGATGATTCAAAACTTTTAAATGGCCACCAACATTTAAAGCAAGCAAATGACACGTGGTGGAATATTTCAGACATAAACAACATACAAGAAAACATGTTGGATTCCTTCATAAACACTAAAAATTAATGTGTGATGAGCATCAATGAACAAGACACAATGCAAGTGGCAGATAAACTCTGAATGCATATGAATGGTGGATAATGAACATAAAATTACCTTGTGATTTTCAATCCATCAAACTGCAAGTGATAACAAGCTCATATTATGCTCAACAAAGGAGTTCTCTACGAACACATTTGACATGCTTGTAGAAGATGTGTGATAAATGCGGTGGCATTCCAATCAACGTGCTAACAAAAAAAAAATGAAGTTTTCAAATAAATATTGAAAAGCTCTCATACCAATCAAAACGCAAGCTATGAACTACTTTCAAGGGCAACGAGAAACTTATGATATTCATCATAGCTCTCACACAAGCAACATATTTGTGAAGCAAATGAGCATGAAGGAATGCAATGTCATCTCTCTCATCAACAACAATTCAATTCCAAGAAGATACAATAACGAAGGAGATCAAATGCTAACGAGCAAAAAAAAAAAAAAGGCTTGTATGCAATGAACAATAAATACATCGTTTATGAGTAAGAGCAACAGGCATGTCAATAATAACACAATCAATGAAAAATGCATCTATTGTAATGAGAATCATGCAGTGATATGTTCACAAGAAAATCAAGGGAGATGCAGGAGAAGCGGGTCCTTTGTTATTAATGTAGACTAATGTGTAAATGAGCACACAACAATCTACTTTCAAATAAGAAGAATATATATGCTGCAAGACCCTTGATTTGTGTATAACTAACATGAAATCTGTAGTGTTCATATCAATCGACCAATAAACTTATATATTGAAGATTAGAAGCCATAATAAAGAGAACTATTAGTTGATGCAACGACTGATATGCAACATATACAAGCACCTGCAAACTTTTGTGGCAAGAGTATTCTTGTTTTCTTGTAGTCAACATCAAGATTCAAAAAAGCATATTATCTACTTGCAAAGATAACATATATATATAATAATGCAGAGTACCTACGAGCTGTTGTAGCAAGGATACCATAGCATCTCTACAACCAACAATCATCCAATCGAAGACAAATACACTCAAGTGGTATGCAACTAAGGTTGTGATATCCCTATGATTGAGGTTGGTTCACTTGTAGACGAGTACAACCATTCCCTGTGAGCTAAGATGACCAATGAAATTACTTGTGGATAACAACAGTGGATATGAAGTAAGTGCAGTAAATCCTCTATAGACACAAGTACATATGTTCTCTTGCAAGAAAGGATATAAGGCTACAGCACATTCAAATACCTACGAGCCATTCTAGGAAACCTTCCATGTATGCAAAGTCTTATCTACCAAAAAATACAAAAAGCCCACAATAAATCCAAACTCTTATGAAAGAAAGTAGTAGATTCATTAGTGTACAACAAACCACTAGTAGGAAGCAACAAGTAATGCACAATAGTCAACCTTTATAAAACATGCAAATGACCACAATACAATGCCACACCACCAGATCCGCAACATCCCTACAAGCAGACATAAGGCATGTACGAGCTTCCAAATAAAACATAGTATTCAGATGATAGTTGCATATATAACTGGTTGATATCAAGTATTCCAGAAATGCTCCCCCACACTTGCATTATAATATGTACATACATAAGTACACAAAAGGGAATGTGTATTCACATGACCTGCATGGGCCCTAACGAGCATATTTATGGTATACACGTGATTTCTAGAGATGATGTGCGGGTTAATAAATGAACCCAAGTTCGAGCTTGATCCTTCTATATGGATAAATAAGAGTTGACACAGCTCAAACTATCAAACAGATATACAGACAGGGTGTCGACCAGAATATCTATTTTATATATTTATATATGGCCTTCAAGGTCAATGAAAAAAGAAAATCATCAACAAAAAAATAAAGCCTATGAAATTGATCTTATGTTGACATCTAGACATAGTCGACATGGTTCAATCAATAAAATACAATGCCCCAAACACCTGCATGGGTCTCGACGAGCGTGTTAAGGATACATATGTGACATCTAGGGATGTTGCTTGGGTCAATGGTCAATAAATGAACTGCAGTTCGAGCCCGATCCTTCTATATGAATAGATAAGAGTCGACACAGCTTGAACTATCAAACAGATATACGATCAGGGTGTCGACTGGAATATCTATTTTATACGTTCATATAAGGCCTTAAATGTTTATAAAAAAATTCATCAACAAGAACCTAAAGCATGTGAAATTCGATCCTTTGTCGGCAAGTCAACAGAGTAGACAAGGTTCAACCCATGAATGTAAAGACCCCGATGATGGCTGTATTGAATATTTATCTAAACCAGAGGGGTTCAAAAATACTTTCAAGTGCCTCCAAAATGCCTATGAAATCTAAAACTTCCAGAAAATCCCAATTCCAAATATTTACAATTGAAATCAATCATCTAACCACTTAAAGCAAAATCCATCCACCTTTCGCAATAGTTTGTCAAGGTAGATAAGTTGAGAATAATCTTAGCTCACAAAGAGCTAATGTATGGTCGAGAATATCACTAGAATTCATTCTCAAAATAGTCTCCTGCTAGTAAGGACGTGGTATGTGTCCTCTGACCAATAATTGTGTCCTCTGACCGATATTTTTGTCACCAAACGATACTACATGATAAACAGTTATGACATGGGGTCCTCTAAACTGAGTGATTTTGCCGTCAAATGGCACCACTAAATTACAAATATGGTTAGATCTAATACGCTCCTTAGTGGCATCAAATCCTTGAGATATGAATAAATATAATATAATCGATAGGGCACAATGCCCTCTGTTAGCCAAGATGGATTCAAATTTATCCCCTTTAGATATATACCAACCATAGATCTATAAGGTAACCTTGGACGACGTAACCCATGGCAGCTGACAAGGATCCTTCTGTCAGGTTGGGTCGATTAGACGATTATCTCCTCTAACTAAGTAGATTAGGGACCGCGATGGCCTGGGATGGCAGAACCATGGGATCTTGATCGGGTCCATCATCCATTCCCCCACAATCAGCTTTAAATACATTATGGTGAAATTTTAAATTTTAAATATCAAATGCTTAAATTTCCAATATCATTTCAAATTCCAAGTGCCCATTCTACTACTATATGCTAGGTAACATATATCTTTACGTATCTGATTGATGACTAGCCATAATTGAAAGTTCTCTCTCGTGATTAGGAGGGGTAATTAACTATAGGGGCTTGCACCTATAGGAAACCAGAACTCAGATCATAAATTCCTCACAATATGAGGGAAAAATATTTAGGTAATGTCTTATCTACAAACTCATCTACCTTCCCAAAAACCCGGAACTTAATACGTTAAAACTCCAAAAAAAAAAAAAAGTAGGGGAGACCGGGGCCGAATTTTTGGAGCCTATATATAGCAGCTTATGGACACTTTCTATCCACTTATACGAATGTTATGGATCCGATGACGTGGTATCATGGTGCGCTGGTCTCATCTAGGAATTTGTAAACACTTTATGTCTGCTTGCATGGATGTTATAGATCCAGTGGTGTGACGTTGTTGTGCACTTGGTCTTCTTGAAAATTGTAAATGTCTTATGTCTACTTGCATGGATGTTGTAGATCCGGTTGTGTAGCATTGCATTATGTCATTTACCCGTTCCATACAGGTAAACTAGAGTGCACTACATGTTGCTTTCTGCTATTAGATTATTGTGCACTAACGAGTTTCCTGCTACTACTCGTGGGAACTTGTATTTGTGAAAGATCTTTTATATTTGCTCATAGACAATATGTTGTATATATGACCAACCTCCCACAATGACTCATAGGATCTTACATTTATTGAAAGTCTTATGTATTTTTTCACAGATGGAAGTTCGTGTATGTAATAGGTCTTATACGATGGATCTTCTACAAAGGTTTGTATGTATTTACAATTATTACAATTCTTCTAAATTTGCCATGAATTTTCTCACTCACATTAACTTGTAAGTTGCTATGTTCACAAGCACATTCTCAATGTTCATAGGGGGTTGTGGCATGTATTTGCAAGCTAGTTGATATTGGTCATAGAGAGGCTATTAAATTTATAGTCTATACATTATCGTCATCCACAAGCGAACTAGTGCATTTGTTTGTTAGCTAATTGTTGTTGGTGGTAAGTGGGCTCTTTCCACCATAACCTTCTTCCATTCAACTCTAGCCATTCTACATTCTTCGTATATGATTGTAGATAAATTTTGTTTGCAGGTTGTCTGATGTTGCGTGTAGGAAGACTATCATATCTACAACTCATTGGTTGCTATCATTGCTTGTTAGTGTTCGCATGCTCTGTATATATAATACACTTGTGCGTTGCATGTGGCATGTATTGATTGTCATTATTGCGCATGCGTCAAATATTCTATTATTGCTAGCAGACATCCACACTCATTGCCTGCTACACTGTGTACATTTGCAAGGGACTCTATTGTGTTAGTTGCATGTTGCTAGCCCTCATCCGTAAGTGGACTATTGTATGAATAAGGAGTCTTCTACAATGGCTTGTAGGGGCTCGTTTGTATTGAGAAAATGTCATCCTTACTTACGAATGACATGTTGTATGCAAATCTATGTACACAGGGAACTGTTCATCATTGCACTCTATGTGTCGTGTTAATTGTAGGGACTACTGTATTTTCTCTCATGACTTATGCGAACATTAGACATCAATTGCTGAACTCATAAGCAGCTTACACTATTATTTAGGGACTTTGTATATATGTTTGCAATCAAATTATATGTCCTCTTTGCTCTCATTGTTCGTAAGGTTTAATATATTTACTTGTATTTTAGATGTTGATTGCGAGGCATTACTGCATTCATTACATGTTGTTTATTAGTACCTTCATGTGAACTATTAAATGCATGACGGAACTTTGATTCTCATATGAGGGTGAGCTATTAATAGATGTTTAAATTCATTGTTTGGTGCATCATGCACATCTGCTTGTGTTATTTACAAATGTATATATGCAATTTAGTTGAATTATGTAAGCCAATCAAATCCCTTATTCATCATTAATGTGCCCCAAGGGTATTGTTCACCAAAGGTTCTTCGTTTGTTCATTGATGTTCATTTTTTGTTATTTTGTAATTTGCAATTTATTTTAAATAATAGGTCTAGTTCCCTACAGTTCAAATTCAGTTCAAATTTGAATATAGTCCCCAGTTGTTCATATAAGTATATTGTTGTTCATTAAAGTTTAAGTCAAGTCCCTTGTTCAGTTCATATTTTGGCAGCCTTCCGGCTTCTCACCCATTTAGGGGGAATCCCGATAGTCAAACCTTCCCCTCAACACTACGAGAGCGCTGCAGGTAGGTCTTGGGTGACACCATGGCCATATTTCTTCAATCCCCTCCACACTATGAGAGATCTTAAGCATCTTCGAGGTACCTATTAAAAATGCGCAATTGGTTTTCTCGCCGGCACTAAGGCGCGTATAGGTTCTTAGAAGTGTCATCGCATGCTACGAGAGTGTGTATAGGGCCTAACCGACTTCTCATAAGCGTTGCACCAGGCTATCTCCTACCGTGCTATGAGAGCGCATATAGGGGGTTCTCTGACTCATAACAAATGTCGTGAGATGAATTTTGGAGGTTTTGAGTTTGAAGGATTCATCATACCTTGCTCGAGATGACTACAACAGTGTCAAGGTTGACGTCAGGAGAGGGAATACACAATCTCTCTCTCTCTCTCTCTCTCTCTCTCTCTCTCTCTCTCTTTTCTCTTGAATTTTCCTCCACTTTTTTTGGGGAGAATAGGGGTCGTAGTTTGGGTGGTTTCTAGAAGCAAGTTGATTAGATGATATGGTGGTAGCAGTTGAGAGTGCTGAATTAATTGGATGTTGTGTATGGAATTGGAAATATAGTTGGTAATGGAAATTATGAAGAGAAGCTATTAGTTGAAGGATTTACTGGAAGAAAGTGGCAAGAGGAGATGGCTGCCTGTTTATTAGATTACAAGCTAGGAGCTACATGGAGTGAAGTTTGAAAGGTAGTTGAAGAGGGCTGTTAAGTGTTAAGGCTTGGAGTGTAGTGGTTGTTAAGGTGTTAGCGGTGGACAGGTGCTGTTTTTGGAGGTAAAGAAGATGTGTTTGGTGGCTTTAGATGAGGAATGAAGAGCTTGCTATTAGGGCTGTTACAAGTTGGGGGATGATGTGTATGCCAGTGAAGTTCAGTTGTTGGTGTAGTGGTAACAGAGAGGTAAGGGGTTTTGGGTGAATCCATTATATGAAGTTGAAGGTCTGTAAGCTGTTAACGTGAGATGGGCTGCTTAAGGAGTTGTAGTTGTTTGGCCAAAGATTGGAGGAAGTGTGGATTCAGTAGTGGGAGTTTGGGGTGCTATTAGAAGTGTGAAGGAGGGTCGTTTGGCTTGTTTGTATAAGTTAGGTTATTGGAGTACATGAGTGGAATAGGTGTTGGAAGCTTGTGAGGATTGGAGTGGTGGGATGATCACTAGTTTTGGAGTGCTAACATAGGGAGGAGAAACCACATGTTGCTGTTTGGGTTTGTGTAGGTGGATGAAATGGGCTAGCTGAACTTTGGGCTGCAGGTGGGTATGTGGATAAGCCAGTTAAAGTCTTTGGTGGGCTTGGCTTCTTGATGTGTATGAATCCAGAGAGCAGGAGAGGGACTTATGTGAGTTGATCCTATTGCTGTGGAGAGGAGGGGCTGCTGTTGCTTCATGTGAGGGAGGGAGTCTATTGGAGAGGAGTGTAAAATAGAGGTAGTGGAAGGAAAAGTTAGGCTATGAGCAGCAGGCTGAAACTAGGAAGTGCCAGAGTATAGAATAGATGATTAAGAAAAGATAATCATTTCATCATGGTGAAGTGATATAACAGGGAGTAGCTGACTAGGGGAGTAGGTATTTGAGCATAATTTGGGTATGGGAAGTCATTTACAGCAGATTTCAATAGTAGATTTGAACACCTGTGGAAGGACATTTGGGAGAAGATTTGAATAGAAATATTTGATATGATATGATATGATATATATATATATATATATATATATATATATATATATATATATATATATATATATATATATATATATATATATATATATATATATATATATATTCTATATTTTATAATTACATATGTAATATATAATAAAAAAAAAATGATTTCTCGGATATATAAACAAGTGTGAATTGATTCTCACAAACTTTTTTATTTTTTGTCATCTTGGTTCACTTGCTCTTATATCAAAATTTATACTGATTTCACATTTTTGCTTGTGCAAGAACCCAAGCAATATTACAGTCGTTTCCTGGTATTTCCAACATTTCGGACATAATGACAAAGTCTATTTTGCGAGGACGATGTTCATGTAATGCCATGCAATATTTCTTTTGTAGTTTATCGATTTTGATCACCTACAATAGCATGGGCAATATTATAGCCATTTCTTTTGATGTTCCGGACACAACGACGAAGTCCATTTTGCTAACGGGCGACGTTCAGGCAATGCCGCAAATTGTTACATTTGTAGACCGTCGATTTTGTCTGCCTTCACTCAATTTAATTGCGAGGGTCCCTCCCTTCAGTAAATTAGATGCTCTAATCGCATTGACACAGTCCATTCGATAATCAAAAGTCATTCAGATAATTTTATGTGGTATCACACCCACTAATTATCACTTTCATCATCAATCTTTGGCCTAGTCAGTCATGAGTGACTCTTTTTTGATAAATTTGATGTCCTGAATACACTAATGCGATCCGTTTTGCAATCGGACAATGTTTGAATAATTTTAACAGCGGTCGAGGTGCTTTAACCTTCATTACATGTGACTTGTCCACTAATCGCCTTCTTATTTGCTCTCGATTGGATTTGACACGTATATAGAGGTCAACACTAAAGTCACTGTCAATAGAGAAATAATATCCTATGAATGATAACTGGTTTATGACAATGTTTATGTATGTGGAAGAGGCGTGATAGTTGCAATTCATGAGTGAAGTATGAGGAGCCTACAGTGAATGCTGTGACATCCGTACAATTAATGTCAGTTCCCTCATAGATGAATATAACCATTCCATGTGTGCGATTACGGCTAACATAACCTACTTGAGAATAATAACAACAGATATAGCGCAAGTACGGCGAATCCCCTATCCACACTACATATGAGCAAGAACCCGTAATAAATACAAGTAGCTACAAACAATTATGGGAAGTTCGATGTGCATACAATAGCTGACCTACAGATTAAAAAGGTGATGGCAGAAGCCTTGCAATGCATACAAAGATCCTATTTACAAGAAAAAATGGCAAAAGCGTTGCAAATGTAATGGGTTCTCTACAAACATAGACATACAATCAACATACCATATGCGGACAAAAGTAAAAGAACTTCGATAAATATAAATATTTACAAGGCACGACAGGAGATTCGTCATTATGCAACAGTTTGCCTTCATACAACAACGAGCCACTCGTAGCACATCGATACATCCACCTGCAAGGAGTGGCGAAAGATTCGTGCTGAGTATGATGTAACCACTGTTAGTCCTTGGATACACATTGATGAACCAAAAAAAACATTAATAAGGCTTGCAATGCATAACAACTCGCTCATAAAGAGGTAAAGAGCGACCTATTCAACATAACACTACTATTCACATGTAAGAAAAACATGAAATTTATAGTAAAAACTGCGGGACAATAGCACACCATCGCACCACTGGATTTGCAACACACGTACAAGTAGACATGAGGCATCTATATGCTTCTAAATAGAATACTGCGCACATTTAACTGATAGCTGCCCACATAATTGATTAGTGCCAAATATTTTAAACTGCCCTAGTACATGCATTGTAATAGGCATAATTATCCATGCAAACATGTCACTCGGTATTACAACATGCATTGCGCTACAACAATGTAACACATTTACATGTCGATGTATTACACATGCAACCATTATCATTATGCAAACATATTATGCAAGCAAATAAACGAGCCATAGTTGCATTATACATACATATCATATGCTGCCACATTAATTCAGTGTGCAAAATGCAAAATATTAATATATGTTCACACATACAAATATGATACATATATCTATTATATTGTATACATACCACCATTGTGCAAATACATAATTCAAATGCATTATTCAAAATGCATGCAAATACCAACACCCGTATGGGCCCTGACGAGCATGATGTATGCATACACATGGCATCTGAAAATGCTGCACAGGTCAAGGAATGAACCTAAGTTTGAGTCCGACCCTTCTACCTAAATTGATAAGAGTCGACATGGCTCGAATTATAGAACAAATATACAGTTGCAGCATCAATCAGAATATTTATTTTATGCATTCACGTTAGGCCTTAAATGTCTATAACAAAGAAAATTCATCAATAAAGGTATAAAATCATCAACGAGCCTGATCCTCTATCGGCCAATTGAAAGAGTCGACAAGGTTCAACAAACAAAATAAAAATTGCCCATAAGACCATGGTGATGGCCGCGTTGACATAAAATCTCAATTAGAGGAAACCACAAATATAAAAAATGCCTCCCAAATTCTCATAAAATACACTCAATGATTTCAATATTTAAAATCAAAATAACTCATCAAAATAATTAAAGCAAAAATATTGATTCATCCTCTGCAACAGCTTGCCATGGTGAACAATTCAAAAATCAGTTTAGCTCATAAAGAGTAAATGTCTAGTCGAGAATATCATTAGGATTCTTTCTAAATTCATTTCTTGCCAGTAATGACGTGTCACGTATTCTCTAATTGGTGGTTTCTTCGTCAAATGACACAACAGGTAAATGGTTATGACAAGGACCCTCTAACGGGGTGGTTTTGTCGCGAAATGACACCATTAAATTATAGACTCGATTAGAACCCGTATGTTCCCCATCAACATCAAATTATTAAGTAATGAATCAATAATATATAATTGATAGGACATAAAACCTTATATTAGCTAAGGTATATTCAAAATTTTCCCCTTAAACAAATATTCATCCCAAGTCTACAACGTACCTTTGGATGAAGTAACCCATGGCTGCCAACAAGGATCTTTCTATTGTGTTGGGCCAACTACATCCTCCAACTAAGTAGACAAGGGAACAAGATGATCCGGGATGATGGAACCATGGGATCTTGATCGGGTCTATCGTCACCCCCTACCCTCCTTTTAAGTAAGAGGTGGTGAAATTTTTATTTTTAAATATTAAAGTTCCAAATACTTAAACTTTGTTGCTAATATGCACCAAGTACCATGCATCTGTTTGACAACTAACCTTAATTGAAAGTTCTCTCTCATTATCAAGATGGATAATTAACTATATGGGCTTGTGCCTATAAGAAACCTGAACTCAGATTATAAAGTCCTTGCAAAATGACGGTGAAATCTTTAGGTAGTGTCTTACTTCAAAACCTAATCTGCCTTATGAAAATTTGCATCTTAACCTAAACGTTAAAATTCTCCTCAATGGCCTGAAAGAAAGAAAGGGGCCGCGGGGAGGTTGATGCGCCAATTTTCAGAGCCCACAAATTTAATAGGCAAGATCAATCATTTATAATTGCAGGATAATCATTAAAAATATTTTCGAGAGGAATATTTTATACGTTCAGGACATTCTTCTACATACATAGTCAATATTAATTAATTTATATCATCATACCGAAAACAAACAACAAAGTTAGAGATATTACCAATACTCACAGTTGCCAAAAAAGATACTAGTTCCCAAAAAAGTGTTCCATACATAAATTTCTCAAACATGAACCTTCTTTATGAATAAAACACTCAATTATTATGCAAAAAGGCACTCATCTAAAAAAGGGTATTCCAAAGGATCATACCAATACTCACAGTTGAGTTCGATTTCATCATACCAATTATTCTGTAGCTCTGCAAGTGATGCACAACTATTATAATGGTGTAACTCCATGCCATTGTAACCAACATTCTCAACACAACCAATTCCCTGAAGGTAAGGCAAGTTCAAGTCTTCAGGTAATGCAATCAAATCTACTTCATTCTTTGTATTAAGATATATTGAAGGAGGAATCAAATCATGAACTCTAGATTGGTCATAGTGCTGCTCCTTTGAACCCACTAATTTGTTATGTTCATATGTTGCTCCAAACACTTTGGAATTAACATGCTCTACCTGAGTTGATACTGAGTCATCTTCGTATGCTGCTGTTGAGATGATTTTCGTGTGGCGGTCTTTATGATTTGCTACCGAAGGTTTGATATCGAATTTGGTTCCTTCTTTCTCATTGCTACTAATTGAGAGAAGAGGTTCTTGAGTTTGTGTAGGGTGTGAGTGGTCTTCCAACAAGCTAAATGGCTCATGATCATGCTTTGGGTATTGCATGAATTGTCTTAGTAGAACGCTTTCATGCCATCCTTTCTGCTTTGAGATTGAGGGGTAGACTTGTTTGTGATCACTATGCGGCAACATGGCTTCCAAATGCAGCTGAGGAGAATTATTTGCCTTTCGGGAATGAATATCTTCTTTCTTATCCTTTACTGGAAGGAAGTCTTGTTTGTTTAATTCACTTTCTTGAAAATCATCGATCATTTCCAGCCCTTGGATATTTTGAGATTTGTGCCCTCCACTATTCTGATGGGAAGTTCTAGGGTTCCGAATGCCAAGGCTCACTGAATGATCCTCTGGAGAGTGATCAGGCTGCTTATTTCCAGTAAAATCTCTAGCTTCATGCTGCTTCTGTATTCTACATAAGTACATGCGATATTTCTGCATTCAAAGACGTCCATTTACAAAAATCTCCATATGGCATTTTCTGCCTCAGAGACAAATGTAATACATTTTTATTAAGAAAGAACAGTTATACTAATGGAATAATCAGTTTCTCAGACGCTGTAATGATTAAGCAAAAAAGGTTATGGATACCAAGAGTTTGATTTCATGCCAATTATAGATGCTCCAGAAACTAGAAATGCAGTTGCAAAGGAAGAAAAAATAAATATGGGTAGTACAATATAAATCAATCTTATTAGTCAAATAAATATTTATTTTAGTTCTTTTTTCAAAATGGAGGTTGTCGTAGAGAAGTTGTTTCAAACTGTCAATTGTTATTCACTTTTACTCAGTTATATGAACCTTTCTTATTCTTATAAAACGCCAAAATATGTTTCCTGAAGTCCCTACACTAAGAAAAAAACTCCTTACACATTGAAGTACTATAATTTATTGTAATGTTGTTTATTATCAATATGAACAACTACATTCATATGAGATGCACACTCTTCCTATTATCTTGCAAAGCTATAGGGAAGAACTTGCACATGTAAACCAAATATATATGAGATTTAAAATGGACTAAATTCCGTAAAATAAGCAAATAAATATTGAACTTTAGGAATGATGGCAGTTTACAAGTAAAGGGTGGAACTTCCCTTTTACTTAGCCATACGATACTTTTGTTTATCACCATATTGGGTGGTTGAAAATTTATTGGTGTATAATAAAAAAGAGGTTGACCTTGCTTATAGGGTTAAGCTTTTAGGCTGAAAATATGTTTAACAACTGATATATCTGGCCCAATTTTGATCCCCTTAGATTTACTTATCAACATGTGGTATGCAAGCCGATGATTCAATTAAGACCGAATGACTAAAATGGTTTGTGTGTCCCAAAGATCTTGGCCAAGACTAACTATGTGACATGGTTGAGAGGGCTTTTGTTGAGGCATTTGAAGCTTCAGGTTTAATCCTACATTGGATTATAAAAATACCAAGTGGTTGGTCTTTACCCATATAGTCAGAAACTTTTGGATTGAAAATGGAATAGAACATGGGTGTACATGCCCAAACTTCAACCCCATTTGGTTCACTTGCTGACATTTTTCATTAGGTCCAATTTTGAATTTTGTATTATTTTTTTCTAAGGATCAATTTCTAGTACTTTAAGCTCCAGATTTAAAGATGGAGAAAAGTAATTCCAAAGTGAAATATAAAAGACAAAAAAAAAAAAAAAAGAAGAAAGCAAAACTATGGATCGTAGTTTATATCACCAATTAATGAATGGCATACTCATAACACCTGAAACGGTTGATCCTTTGAAGGATTCAAGATTTGGTGTTCAAAACTTTTTATGGAAAATATCCAACCAGTTTTCCATTTTTCGGTCAAATCTTGATTTAAGAATATTATGACACAGTGAGGCTTTGAGATATCTGGAAGCACATACATGTCCCTTACAAAAGATATTCTTCCAAGTCAAATGTGCTGTAGAACCTCCTAACATGGATAATAATGTGAGATGCAGAATAACCGTGCGGCATTGAACTAAATTTCGCAAAACAATTTATTAGTCTTAAGACAATTCTTCATAACATTCGCTGCACACACCAAGAAAAAAAAAAAGCCAATAAAGCTAATAGCTAGCTACAGGACAATATAAATTAAGGATCAAGGAAGCCACACACACTTCAAAATTAAGAATGACGCCACTAATCCACCTGAGCATCCCATCTCTGCAAAACTTAACTTAATTTTATGTTTTTCTTTTAACAGCCAACAATATGCACCATAAAGCATTGCAAATCTCACCACCATCTTATAGAATCTTGCCTTAAGTTAAGGGGTACTTTTTTATCACACTAGTTTGATCCGTTCATTAACTTCAATCATCCAATTTGAATTCTACTAATAATATCTCCATCTATTTCACCATCACTTTGAACAATAGATGCAATATCAACAAAAGCAATATAACAATAACAACAACATCAAGCCTTTGTCCTACTACGTGGGGTCGGGTACATAAATCCTTTTTCTCCAAGGTGACCTGTTAAAAGTCAAATTCTCATTTAAATCTAATAAAGAAAGATCATTTCTAATATTTTATAACCAAGTTTTTTCAAGTCTACCTCTACCTTTTTTAACATAAGTCAAATCTAATACCTCTACTTTCCTAACCAGATCATCGGAAGGCCGCCATTTTATGTGACCAAACCATTTAAGGTGACTCTCTATAATCTTATCTTCCACTGGCGCTACTACAACCTTTTCACGTATATGCTCATTTCGTAACCTATCTCTAAGGGTAAAGCCACTCATCCACCTGAGCATCCTCATCACCGCAACACTTAACTTAGTATTATGCTTATCTTTTAATGACCAACATTCGGCACCATAAAGTATTGCAGGTCTCACTACCATCTTATAGAATTTTCTCTGAAGTTTGAGGGGGCCTTTTCTATCACGCAACAAGCCCGATGCATTCCTCCACTTCAACCATCCAATTTGAATTCTGCTGATAATAAACCATCACTTTGAATAACAGATCCAAGATATCTAAAACGTGTACTCTTATTAATAACCTGATCGTCCAAAGTCACAATCCTCTCACTAGGTCTATTACTACTAAATTTACACTCAATATATTCAGTTTTAAATGAATGATAAATATTATTCTCTTAAGTTTATGTTTGATAATAACCAATGATGATTTAGTTTAAACAGTTATGTTTCTCAAAATATTTGAGCAAATAACATTAACTGTACTTTAGTAAATTCAAGTATTTGAAAATTGAATAAATTATATATTTAAAGAACACTTCCAAGTTATCATTCCAACTTTAAAAAATACTACTGGGTTATGTATAATTTTATGGAGACAAAATTTAGCTATTTACTAGGAATTAATGAATAGAAATTAAGGATCAAGAATGCCGCACATGCATTTTGAAATTCATGCACTTGTAGGACAACAAGATTTTATCAAACTTGACCAGACATAATAAAATGAAATATCAAAGAAGAAAAAAGAAAAAGAGAACAAAAATTACTTCGGGTAATAATTCATCAGACTCCACCCTTGAATAAGGAGATAACCATACTCGAAATTATTTAAACCTTTACATTGATCAAGAAACTGAAACCCCAAGGCAGAAAGAATTTTAAATTAAAAAAAAAATAAAAAATCTAGCAACAAATTGAATTTTATACATGGCCATGATTCCTATTTATGATCATGAAATTAATTAGAATTTCCCTTTAATCATATACAAAAGAACATGCTACGAAAAAATTATGACATGTATCTATGCCAGTTGAAAAGCAAATTGAAATGATTGTATTTTGTCCCGCTTGCAGTTTCTTCACATTATTTTCTTTTGAACTTTTATACTAACTTGGAGGTTCAAATACATGGGGAGGGGTACCTGTAAGTGGCTGGCAATGTTTTCTCTTGTTAACCCAGGCACATTCATCAAATCAAGTATTTTTTTTGGACCAACTTCTGCAAAATGATAAATGTAAATTTTCAGAAATATTAAACGGAAGCTTAAAAAGCACATTACAGATTAATTGAAAATATTTCAACAGACTTAACTAATGAGAAAATGAAAATCCATACATAGGAAATAAATGTTAATGAACACAGAAATATGAACAAGTAATGAACTTCTGATTGCACCAGCGAAAAGTTACGCACTATCAAAACCTATCTGATCCACAGCATTTACAAATTTTTGATGAAGCTCAACAGACCACACCACTCTGGCTTTCTTCACCGTTGCAGAATCATAAAGATCTTGATCACTAAAATCTCTTGTGTCCATATCTTTTCGTTTCCTTAAAGAGATCATCTCGGATGTAGTCATAAATAGTCTGTCATCAAAATTTTCAAACCCACTTCTTAGGATATTAATATCATCATTGATATCATGAAACTCCATATCTTTCACCTCATGTATTCTCTTTCTATAAACATGTTGCCATATGTTCCTTAACTCTTTCATTCTGATGGGCTTAAGAAGGTAATCACAGGCACCATGTTGAACACCTTTCATAACCCTACTTGTTTCACCATCTACCGACATCACTGCACAGGGATAGAGATGCAATTCCCATATATAAATTATCGTTAGATTAAAGGATTTTATAAATATAAAAGTGGAGAAAAATGATGATAGTTAGAACTAACTTATAACTGGTAAATCCATCTCAAGTCCAACGTGCTCAAGAAGCTTGAAACCATCCATGTCGGGCATATTAACATCACTGATTACAATGTCAAATCTATCTTTCCTTTCACGTAGAAGATCAAGAGCAGCTCTTGCTTTGCAGCATGTAGTAACTGCATTATTAAAGGAATAGTGATCACTAAATTAGCAGAAAATTATTGTACTTTACTTTGCACAACAATGGTTGACCTTATACATTGGTTAAACTTCTTGATTATTTTCCTAGATCTTCATAAATAAAATTTAGAATGTTCAATGTGTAATCACATGATTAGATGTGTTTTCTGATATTAAGGTGAAATAAATAAACATAATTCATTAACAGTCATTTAAAAGACGTGAGAATAAAGGCATTTTTTGTTACAAGGTGAAAGTACAAGGAGGTGAAATCAGACAACCCTATGATGAAATAACAGCCATACAGTTCTTTTCATATATTTGTATAGCTTCTTCATTATCTAAGTTCTGCTATGTTCTGTCAAGCAAAGCATATGTGATGTTTTTAACTTTTTTTTCGAACAAAGAGTGTCCACTCATGTTTTGAACTAAGAAAAGCTTGATGATAATCCAGAGAGTTCCTATAGAGATATCCTAAATAGTAAATATAGAAGATCTTTTTCAGTGGATGAAAACTTTGACTTCATTATAAAAAAGATACAGTTACGGCATTCAAGCATTCATGTAGTCCACATAAATATTAGAAATGATCTTTTTTTTATTAGATTTAAATGAGAATTTGACTTTTAATAGGACACAATGGAGAAAAAGGATTCATGTAGCCGACCCCACGTAGTGGAATAAAGACTTGATGTTGTTGTTGTTGTTGAAGTATAATAATTTCTCTGTATTTTCAGAAACAAAAATTATGGACATTTATTCACATTTGCATTCTAGGGTAGAACTAGAACCCATCAATCAAGAAAATATTGCTGACAACTATGCAGTTGTAATCATAGAGCAAATTGAATTAAAAAAAGAACTCCTCAGATTAAAGGTAACACACACGTGGACACATAACACACTTACACATATTTATATGCTAACATCAAGTCAAAGGAAATTGCTTCAAAGTATTTTCGAAGGAAAAGCAACAAAAATTTGAAGTACAAATTATGCTAGATGGAACATCTTAATACTGCCCAATAAAAAATTCCCACATCTTGTTCAACTTGATTGCAAAACAAAATATTAATCTGGATAACTCTTCTTACTTTTCTAACTAAAAGGAGATTCTTCTACTGTCACAGTGTAATATTAGCCCATTCCCTTGAAGGAGAAAAATTGGGATTGGAATTTCATAGAAATAAGAAATCCAGATTCTGCATTCTTCTTGCTCATAAAGGCATGGACTAAATGTGAAACTTATAAAGTTAGATTTTAACTTTTTACTTGAAATTTTGGCTTTGTTTAAAAATATTGTTTCGCTGTTGTGTTATTGCTCTACTCTAAAAGAGATGAAATAGCAGTTTTGCAGGTATATATTTTTATGATCATATTGCGTGCAAGATAATTATGTTGATAGGGAGAGAATAAATTCTATATCTTAGCTTGAGATAAACACCGTAGACAATCAGGAAAAATACAAAACAGATTTTTAGCATGGAAATCCCAAAAATGGAAAAATCACGGGGCCTTTTCGGGCAAAAGAAATTCAATAGTACAATCTTAAATTTTTAGCATGGAAATTGCTGCTTTCTCCAAACTTAGAGAAGGTATTGTTGAAAAAACATCAATCGTGAATCAGAGAAATTGGATAAGATGCAATATAGTTCTTTTACCGAACACTTCATAGCATATATAGAGTTTTGGAAATCAAGGCAGCTAGAAAAATAATGCCAGATGAGGCCTTTCTCCACATGACTTAAGAAAAATAGTTCAAAGTTTCTTACATCAACCTTAAAGAAAACGCTACATATACTACGTAAAATAAGGGGAGTTTTTCAACAAAGCATTAAAATGACAGAATACAAACTTCCGCTAGTTCATTAAACAAACAAACAAACAAAAATCTACTATCTCTAACGACTTTAACAGGGCTAGTTTCTACCTTCATTGATAAAACTATGTTAAAAGTCTCACAATCATCATATAAAGAAAATGAATATCACTCCTTTAATAATGCATAGCAAGGAGGATCGATGGAAAAAACCAATTGAACTACTTGACATTACAGCAAACACCAATCCTTCATCAAACTAAAACGAATACCTAAGCTCCTGATTTGGTGCAAACTATAGCAAACCCAAAAAAAGAAAAAAAATAATAATAAAGGAAAATACAAAAGAATTCAAGATTTTGAAAGATTACCATCATAAGAGCATTTCCGGAGCATCTTTTCCAGAATTTTCAACCATGTTAGGTCGTCATCGACAACAAGAACTCTAAGCCCGATTGGAAAAGACTCGACACGCGAAGAAGCTGACGAGCTTTCCATCTGCATAGCTTTTCATGCAGTGGATGAGCAGCAAATTGTTGAGAAGAAGATAAGGGACAGGAAAGACAGAGACGAGTTGGTGAGGGAAAGCACTATTGGCGGCTCCATCCGCTTTCTGATATAAGAGCAGAGCACTGACGAGCAAAAGTTTCTTTTGCGATTTCTTTCCTTTACCGAGAAAAGGGAAGTTAGGGTGGGGACCTTTCAAACCGCCTCTGGGCTAACGGTCCTTCAACTCAAGCTGAGCTCTGATCTAAGAAAACAAGAAAACCAATTTGACCCTAATTGATTAGTATATTTTAGAAATAGATTCAAATCAATTTACGTTAGACCCAAATAAATGAAATTTTATAGCGGTAATTTGAGTCAATCTGACTCTCTGTCTTCTCAAATTTGATGAACCTTTGATTGCAATTTCATATATCATCATCTACAAAGTGGAGCAGTATAGTTAGACAATCAAGTCAATAATGAATAATAAAGGGGGTAGTTACAACAAAGATGAGATCAAATGAGGTGGTGAGGTTACTCACAAAATTTATGTACTATAATGATGGGATCTTTGCCAACTATGGAGGCAAATAAGAGAGAACTCATAAAGGAGGGAGGGTAAATGACTTCAAGTTAATAATGTGTATGATGCATCACAGCAACATAGAGAGCTTCTCTGACTTCAAAAACTCTTTTCTAAGGAGTTGAAGTCTAAGTAATCATCCACAATAGTAAGTTCAATCTTCTCCAAATCGGTCATAGTAAGTCATGTATCGTCACTGGCTTATCCTTCCATCTCCCTGGCAATCTGTGCTCTCCAATGTCATTTGTTGGTGGTTCATCCATAACTATGCACTTAACTTCTAGGATGTTTGGCTGAATGTCCACTTGCATTTGATGGCTTGCTCCATTTACAAAAGGGTTAAGCTTAATTTTTTATGTAAAAAAATGTGTTGGAATGTTAGTAAATATTCAATATTAAATATAAGTTTTATATGTATGTATATAACAATTCTTCTTACAAATTTTAAATGCTCCACAAGTCCTTGTATAGATTTTATTGAACTTGAAGGTGTTTCTTCCATGTTTGATGCAAATAATTATGTAATCACCATTTTATACTCTTTTTTAAAACTCATTTTATTCATAGATTAAACAAACTTAATGTCACTTTATTCAATTTATTTCTTCACATTTTTATGCAAGCTAGCAAAATGTTAAGCAAAAGTAAATGTTAAATCTAAAAATATGAGTAAGAGTGCTAGCAATATCATGTAATCTTTTGTAATTATAACCACATACTATCTCAAAAGATGATTTTATGATTATTTTTGAGATTATACTATATAGAAAAATTATGAAGTGGCTAAGTGAAAATTTCAATTTCCTATGCTCTTCCCTACTGGCAACTCAATAAATTTCCTTAGACCTATTGACTACTTCTATTTACTCATCTGTTTATGGGTAAAATGATGAAGAAAATTTAAGCTTAATATCCATTAGTTTTAATAGGATTTTTTTTTTAAATAAATATATATATAAAATAAATCTAGCATCTCTATTCATCTCAACATTATTAGAAAAATCATGTAATCTTATTATCTCCTTAAAAAATATCCTTATAATATGTGACACATCATTATTTTTTATTACAAGGTAAAAAATGTGTCATCTTGAAGAATTCATCCACCACCACATAAATATTATCAACTCCTTATATGGCATAAGAAATTCAAAACAAAGTCCATAAATAGGTCCTCTTTGGGTTTATAGTGCAAAGGGAAAAAGAATATATTTCTTGCCTTTTGTCTTGGTACTTTAGCCTATTTGCAAGTGAAGCAACCTACAATAATCTTGTCCATATCCTTCTTGATGGAGGGCTAGTAAGAATTATTCTGAATTAAATTGGCTATCTTGTTCCTTCCTAAATACACTATAATTCCTCTTGAATGCAACACCAAGTTAGAAATTTCTAAGGAATGTTTGAGGAATGTAGAACTATTACTCTCATACAATTATCCATCAATAATTTAAAAAAAAAATCATCAAAAGTATGGGGTCATTATACTCATGATATATAACATGGAAATCAAGGTGTGAAAGATATGCTTCTCTAGATAAATCATCTACATCTACTAGCTTATTCAAAACATTAGATGTATGCTTGATAGCTAATATAAAATATTGTATAAACTCTATCCATTACATGCTCTATTACTTAGTTTTTTATTTGTATTGATAAATTTATGGACATAATGGTATGTATGTAAAATGAACTTCTAATGTAGTAAATAATACCTCAAATGCCTAAGGGGTTGAATGATCACATAGAAAATTTTACCACGTGTTGAATATCTCTATCTAGCATCATTCAATGTTGAATATCTCTATCTAGCATAATTCAAGGGATGTAGAACTATTACTCTCATACAATCATCCATCAATAATTACAGAGGAACTCATCAAAGGTATGGGATCATTATGCTCATGATATATAACATGAAAATTAAGGTATGAAAGATAAGCTTCCCTAAGTTAGTCGAAACAAAGAATTTGAAGCTATAAAGATATAATGACCAATGATTCTCTAGATAAATAATCTACATCTACTGGCTTATTCACAACATTGGATGTATGCTTGATATGTAAACTATAATCTTGTATAAACTCTACCCATTACATGCTCTATGACTTAATTTTTTGTTTGTATTGATAAATTAAGGACTTGATTGTATGTATGTAAAATGAATTTCTTATGTAGTAAATAATACATCTAATGCTCAAGGGATTGAATGATAACATAGAATTTTTCACCACAGGTTGAATATCTATATCTAGCATCATTCAATGTTTCACAAAAGAAGGCTATATGATGATTTTCTTAACTCAAACCACATTGCTTCGAGATTGGAAGGAATGTCAGTCATAAATAATGAAATCCATATAACTCTACTCCGAGTAGTGAGAGCATAGTGCCTGTTGCGATTGTGTGGCTTTTTCGCATAGTTGGAGACCCCCTATGAATAAAAAAAAAGTATGGTGGTGTAGGAGAACCTCAACTCCCTAATGCAAGATAGAGCTTTTAGGGTGCATTTCGTCTTTGTCAGGAAGAAGGAAAGAGGAGTGTATCCATGCATTTAATGCCTTAAGGCATTAAAATGTAACTTCAAATGCATTAATAAAATTAGGCAATCTTGAAATAGGGAGTGCAATTATGACAAACTTAAATATTATCAAAAGAAAAGCACTAGTATTCCCCTTTAAAAAAATTCTTTAAAATGTCAATAAATGTAGCAACTTTGGTGCTGAATTGTTTAATAAACTTCTTGTAAAATATAGTCAATTCATGAAAACTACTAATATCGATGAATAAATTTGGAGTTGTCCAATTAGTGATGTCTTTAACTTTGTTAGTTTAATATGAAAGTCCAGAATTGCTTAGTAAAAAATCTAATAATATGACTTTTTGCCTCATAAACTTTATAGATTCAAGTATAACATTTCCTTTCTCACATTGTCCAAAATTAACTTAAGGGCCATGGAGATAGTGGTCTCTATCTAAATTGTATATGATGATGACAATAATGTAACTCATTAAGAATATGTCAATGGATGATTTTAATAGTGTTCATGATCTTGCTGAATGTACTTGGAGTATTTAAAAATCTAAAGGACATCATAAGCCATTCATATATTTCATCTAGGGTTATTAGTACAACCTTTCCTTAAGGCCTCAATATAATCCTAATCTAATGGTAACCACTCATATGATCTATTTATAATTTAAGTGGCTCCAGATATATGATATAGCATATCAATAAGTTTAGATATAGGAAATCTATACTTGATGGTGATCTTTTTGATAACTTTTCTATCAATATACATTCTCTATGATTTGTACTTCTTAATTGTTAGTAATGCGGTGATAGCTCATGGGCTAGGAAGTTCTCGAAAAATGCCTTTTCTAAAGAGTTCATCAACTTGCTTCCTTAAGTCATCATGCTTGTTGGCATTAAAAATGACAATAGTCCTTTAACCTAAAAATTAATCAATTTATTAGGGAGAATTTTCTATATTCAACTTTAATTGATTTCCTTGGATCAATTTGATAAAATTAAAATAACATGTCAAAGCAAACCACTCCATAGGGTGTTTCCAAAAGTTTTAAACATAATTGAACCTTTACTACTTGATTTTATCATAATGAATCCCTATCAGTCGTTGTAAAATAAAATTAATGCAAAAGATATTAGATTCTTAATAAGATGTCCTCAAGTTATTAGAAGTCTTTGGATAAAATTTTGACCAATGGATGTGTCCATTGGGTCCATTTGAACAAATTTAACGAGTATGCGCTCAAATATGCCAAATGAGATAAATCATCTTTAACTATAAAATTGGCATAATTTCTTGGATATGAAAGTTATAGAGGATACTTTAAGCATGACACAAATCTCGTCAACCTAATTTGATCATATTTGGTCAAAAGGCTCAATGTTACCTAAAAAAGAGCATCCACATTATGAGGTGGTTTAGCATAGTTAATTAGCTAAACTAATAAAAATCCTTTATAGTGATTCTTTAGAAGCACATAAGGGAAGAAAGTCTAGTTTAACTAATTCTAACCTCGTAAGATGATCAATTAATTAAAATAAGCTCAACATGATTGTTTGGGACTTAAATGAGGTTAAACATTTTCCCAAGTAGGTAAGCTTAATCATTTAAGGTGATTGTAGTTCAAGATGTTAGGAGAGCAATTTTTTATTATTTCAACCTATTGACCAATTTAGATGGGTTAAAACAGCAAAATTGATCAAACTATCTATTTGAAGTCTATATAGATTGGGCTAAACCTACTTAAGCCAAAAATATAAAATGTTGTAACAAATTAACCATAGTTTGACCCATCAAAACCATGGTTAATTATGAGCTAAATATGTAATATACGAGAATTAATACAAGTATATACATAATAGAATTCTTCCATGTACAAACTTATGGTACTAATTAATTCATCTTCCCTAGGAACTCTTGAACAAATGGATTATCTTGATCAAGCTAAGCGGTAAGTTGGTTAGCATTAAATTTATGAAAGAAGCCATTGATAAGCCCATTTCCATTACTATTTAAGCATATGACATCTCTCAGAGTTGGGAGAGCTTGCCTTCTTGTTTTGCAAGCTCCTAGTAGTAAATCCCGCCCCTCATTCAGCTCTAGTGGAGACCGAGCTATCATCACTCACCTATGCTTGTATTTTGGGTTTTGGATGACACATTAATCTAGGTGATATCAAAGACATTCTAAGGATGGTTTCATGTATCTCACCTTACTAAAGGTGAGGGTTTATCTTGGTGAGTTTAATAATTTGCAAAAGAATATAGCTTTAACCCTAGCTAATATAGGAAGAGTGCAGCTTATAAATTAAATTAAGGTTTGAAGAAGCTAGCCTTTTTCTCCTTGAGGGAGCTTGGAGCTTGGAGCATTATGTATTAAGAAAATGGCTTGGGTAGGGCTCAGGTGAATTGACCCAAGCCCAACCAATTCTTATTCTCCTTAGGCAACTCAGATGAAAAAGATAAAATTACACTTGCCCCCATTTTTAAATAAGCTCAATGGCTTTGATCAAGCCAGACTAGCATAAACTCATAAAAATTATCTCACAATCCTTTGGCTGGGAATTTCTTTTGAAGAGTGACCATTGTGAGTGTGTTTGGGAGAAATTTTGAGAGTGAAGAGTGAAAGATCTAGTGAAGGGGAGTTGTGAAGGATTCACAAGGTTGCCCAAAGTGAGGATTTTTTGTCTTCTTCAAGTTTCTACCCATCTTCTTTAGAGGCTCTTGGGAGAGGATCTTCAACATTGGATCTGGGTATTCTGCCTTCACCAGGAGGGTAAAAAAGGGTGTGAAAGTATGCTTCCATCACTTGGAGAGTATAAAAGGTGATAGTTCTATGTCACACCGAGTTGGTGGAAGAGAGTTTATAAGGGCTTCTCTGACTTGTTGTGGGGAAAAAGGAGAGTCACTTTTGTTTTGTGCAATACCTGGAGGAGTCTCTAGGAATTGGATGTAGTTCAAGTTTGACCAAACCACTACAAAATTTTGTGTTCTTCTTTTGTTATTTATTTTTCTTGTATTTTTTCTGCGTTTAAAGTTTTGTGGTTGAAAAATCTTGTGATAATCATTTCTTTAAACAACTGCATATTTCAAGATCATTGATTTAATTATCTAAAAATGTTTTCAAAAATCTAAGAAGTTAAAAAAAAAACTAATTCCTCCCACTCTTGGTTAGCCTTGAGACAGTTCTAAGAGGTCTAATGACCAACACAAACTTTCGAGCTTTCTATTTTTGGGAAAAAAAATCACAAATACAAATAAAAAACATCTTCTCTTTATTCCATTATGCTTTAATAATTCCACGCATCACATTTGACTTTCTTAATAGGAAGGAAAATGTTAGAGGTATGGTCAAATATATTAGTGTAAGAGAGAGAATATGTAACTTCCCCTAAATGCCCACTCCTCGCCATGGTTGGATAACCAAATATGGGCTTATGTTTAATTTGAATTAATTTATTCAAATTACTATGTACACAATAAATAAATCATCCCCTATACGATTTGAAAATCTAAAATTCAAATTTCCAAAAAAATTTAATTTTATATTTTCACTTTCTAATTTCTATTATGATTCAAAATTGTCATAACTAGTGTGCTACAAATTTTAACTAAAACATAAATATCAAATTAAATTTTATTCTACACCTTTACCCTTAGTCCTTTATCTTTACATCTTCTTAACATTCTTACTACTCTAAACTTTAGTCGTTAGAATATCTCTTCTTTATGGGCTCCTCAACTCACATCAATTTTCTATTATTTATTCCCTTCTTTGAGATAAGTATGAAGCTAATGGAATCCTTATTTACTATGTGGTATAGTAACTGGTCTTCTCTGATCCTTTGGGTTTTAATTAGTGATGGAACAGAGATGAGTAGTTTGAGTTACTAAAAGCCAGCTTCTCACTCCTCATTCTATGCTAATATCTTCGTAGTACTTGTCACTTTAAGGATGGGACAACATTTTTTGGTCAATATAAAGATGAGTAAATTGTGCCCAATAAGTTACCCAATGAATTATTACATGTCGTTCATAGTCTTGGGTGACAACATCTCTAAGATCACCTTTACCTTTATCTTATTGAGATTGATGTTGATACCCATTGGGCTGTGAAGAAACCCAAGGAGTTTACCTAAATTGTATTAGAGCTACACTTTAGAGATTCGATCTACACATATTATTATATATTTTTAAGTTGGTGAAGGTATATTACAAGTCTTGAATGTGTTTCTCTAGTAACTATTGCTTCACTTGGAGGTTAATTATGTACACCTTATTGTTATAACCTTTTTGATTTATGAAGTCTAGATCCATCATCCTTTTATTAGTTCCTTAGCAAATTTTAGGCTAGATGTCATCACATTATAGCAATATAGACCTCATTGTTGATGAAGGATGTATTCTTGTAGTTGTTATCATGCATTTTATTTTGATGGAAATCATAGAAAGCATTAATAGAACATGATTAAAAATTTTATTATTGAGTCAACTAGTGGGTCGACCTTGTTAAAGGGTACCCATCCTTAGAATATGATGATTTTATGTTTGTGACTTCAATGCTCATCATCCATTTTTTATTCAACTTTTAGACCATTTATACATTCAAGATCCAATCAACCTTGCTAATAAAGATAGTGACTAGTGGTTTAAGGAATTCTTGCCTTATTAGCTTCAATAAGATTATTATAATTTTAATTATATTTTCCTTGATGGAATGAGCTTCCACTATGAATTCAACAAGTGTCAAGCAACTTTAATATCAATTATTGTCCATGTTAAAATATTATAGACATCCCTCATAATTTGAATAAGTTCATCTCAGTGTACTAGATAAAAGGACAAACTAATTCTCATGATTCTCTCTTAGTCACCTTAGACCTTTAGGATCCTTAAAGCCTTAGAGCCTTCTCCAATCTCCAGCAAAAATGCATGCCATACAAAGAGAGTATAGATTTTTTAGAGTGATGTGCCCCATAAATATGAAGAAGATTCAGGATAAGTTTGAATTGCCCAATCAGAAGATTCATATTGGTTGGAGGGACCATAGTCGTTGGGTGACGATAGTCGAAGGGGCCATAGTCGGCGGACGATGGAGGTTGGAGGGACTGTAGTCGATATGCGACAGTGGTCGTAGAGAATGTAGTTGGTGAGCGACTGTGGTCGAAGTCGACCATAGTTAGTGGGAGACATATATAGGAGGGACCATATTTTTTGGGCATTGGATGTTGGAGTTATAGTAGTCAGTGGAGAACAGAGGTTGAAGTGGACAATATCTAATGGGAGATGGAGGTCAAAGGGACTGTAGGTGGTGGGTAACGGGGGATGGACAGAATATAGTCGACAGGCAACGTCTTTTGATTTAACATGTCGATGGTAGTCGAGTGGTGGTCTGAATGCATTCAGTGGCTGGGCAAAGGTTCGACGATGATCGATGGCTAGTTGGAGGTCTGAAGGTGATTGGTGAATTAGCGGTGATTCAATGATGGCTGACAATCAGGTTGAGATCCTATTACGGTAGATAGACGGCTGGTAGTCAAGCCATAGTGGGCAATCAAACAGGGTTTATGATAGAAGTTGGCTTGGTGACTATCAGAGGTCAGGCGATGGTTTCGTAGTGGTCGATAGAATTTCACCGATAGTGATGCTCAGGTAGACTCTAGGATCCTTGAGGCCTTATAGCAATCTCCAATCTCCAACCAAAAGGAACCCCCCCCCCCCCCCCCCCCCCCCCCCACACACACACACACACACACATAAAAAGAGCATGATCCTATTTATACATTTCTTAGAGTGACATGCCTCGTAAACATGGAGAAGGCACTAGTAAATTCGTAGTGCTCAATCAGACGACACATATTGATTCCCCAAATCATAGAGCATTCATCATGTATTTAAGTATCTTAATAATGTTGGAGTTAAGCGATCTTAGGCTCATTGGATTCATCTCGTTGAGTCGGTCGATTCGACTATAAGCATGATATATTTGGATGTTAATTTTTCATTCAATTTATGTTTTGAACCATTTAAATGTGCTTATGTCCCTTGATTTGGGTCCATTTGGCAAATTTGAATAATTTTGGTGTCGTTGGGTTTGTCTTTTTGGGATGTACAATTTGACTATTAGTTTGCTAAAATTAGAGTTTGGATAGTCCCAATTTATATCAAGAAGTTTTAACTTAAATATGCCTTGAGATTCATTCTCGTTCAAGGCAATTTCTGGTGACATATCAATACTAAAATTTAATAATATTTTAAGACATTGTCTACCAAATTCACCATTCTTTTTAATTGTTTCTCTCCATCTTTCAATCACAATTGATATTATGGCTTTGGTATAACTCAAGAATTTACATACATATAACAAAATTTTTATTTAGTCATATAATGAACACTAAATTTCTTATATTTATGTATATTTGACCTTAGTGATCAAATCATAATAAAATATGTGCTTGAAAACATATATTTTGTTTTAAATAAGTTAACATTAATAATAATTTTAAAAAACTTTATAAATACATTATATCAAAAGTAAATAAGAAATTATGAAATATAATTTATTTTTATCCTCCGATTCTATCAAACCAAACAAAAGCCACATCCATATTAGCAAGAAGCCAAAAATTCAAAGCTGGCTTGTCATTCTCATACCCCCTCTATGTAGGCCAACTTACAAAGCGCACGCTGCCACTTGTTTCCTTTATTTAAATTATTCTAATATCAGAAAACTTCTCACAAAGTCGAAATAACATTATCCAAACACATTCGCTTTCTACCTTATTCATGAAAGTGGAACTTAGGAGCTGGAATTAGAATGTGATAGGTAACATGCACATGTGCAAAGCTCCAAAGAGAAACCTTAAAAAAAAATATTACAAGTGGGGGATAGAATTTTACACTCATTAGATTAGCACTTACAATGGCTTTAATTGGTGGATTCCTTTGATAATTAAAGGCATTTGATTGTTCCAGCTAGCACTAGCTAGATGGACACAATAATACCCTACTTATTATTCCCACATGGCTGTGCTGCAGCACAAACTAGGGATGTAACCGAGTCAAGATGACTCGCGAGCCGGATCGGGCTCGACTCATTAACAGGCTTGACGAGTCGTAGGCAAAAGTTTTGTGGGGAGGAGTTCCGTGGGCAGAGTTTCGCGGGCCAGAGATCGCACGACAGAGTTTTGCAGGCAAGAAATTTTCACGGTCAGGAGATCACGTGGGAAGTTTTGCTGGCAGGACGACATCGACGACCGCCGAGCCTCGAGAGCCAGTTCGAGCTCATTTACTATAGGATGAGCACGAACTCGCTTTCCAACTGACGAGCAGAACTCGATAATGTCAAAACTCGACTCTTTTAGCATAAACTAATGTGCATAGAACAAGAGTACCTACAATTATCAACCTTAGCTACATTTATTAGGATGTACACTTTATAGATTTTGATCGATTTGATATACAAATTATTAAAAAATAATTCATTTCAATTAGATATATATATATATATCGAACTTTTATTAGACCACTTTAATTAAAAAAAAATAAAAATTATTTATGAAAACTTATATTTTTGACATATAAAATAAATAATATCAACATTAGTATTTCTATTATTATTATTATTATTTTTGTTCACATATGCTGTGTGAATTTTATAATTAAAAAATTAGCATAATTTTGTTCTTTTTGTTTGATTTTATAAGAATTTTAATGAAGCAGTAAAAATTTAAATAAGTCAAAATTTTAACTAATTCTTGAACTGATAGTTTAATAATTAAAGTAAATTAGCCAAAAAAATATAACTTTTCAATTTGATTATTAGATTCTATGTACTATGGCCTTGGGATTCCTTGTTATCCAAGAGAAAATTTAGGATCATAAATTTGACTTAACATGACTAATATGAGCTATAAAATTATTAATTTTATTTTATAAAAAATATAATACATAATTAAATAATCAGACTTTATGTTTTGTTCATCTCAAAATAAACTTAATGTATTGAAATTTTATTATGATTAAATTTAGGTAACATGCACATGTCATGGAAGTTGTACTAGGGGCGTCAATATTTGACACGACCCGAAAGCTCAACTCAAACCTGACACGAACATTTCAGGTTCGGGTCAACCCGAACCCGAAACGGATCGGGTTCGGGTTCAACATTTCGACCCGTTTCAAAAATGGGGTCGAGTTCGGGTTAACCCTTTGACCCGATTTTGACCTGAAAGCCCAATTTTGATCCGACAACCCGAGATTGACCCTATTTTGACTCGTTTTTTACCCAAAAAAGAGGAGATAGACCCGTTTTTTACCCGAAAAGAGGAGATAGACCCGTTTTTGACCCGAAAACTAGCAATTTTTTGTTGTAAACGGGTCATTCGGGTCATGTTGGGTTGACCCGGATCCAAAGCGGGTCGGGTTTGGGTCAGGAAAATTGACCGGGTTGACCCGAATAGTGCCGGGTCAGTTTCGGGTTCGACCCGAGCTTGACCCGTGACCCGAAATTGACACCCCTATTGTACGTTGCTTCACTCTAAAATGCCTTATAACATTTCACTTCATTTGCTATGATTTTATTTTGCTGGATTTAATTGATTATGGATTTCCTCCGTGGTGGTTAAGACTTAAGAGCTTCTTTCTTTCTATATGTGATGCTGATAATTGTGTTGCAAAATCTTCATTTGGCATATTGATGGCTTTCGAGCATTATATTTTGTGCTTCTTAACTATTTTGGTTCTCCTTTTGGATGTCATTGTGGGCTTATACTAATCAGATTATGCTTAAGAGGCCTCTATTAAAATGTTCATAATGATATATTCTGCTCTTCAGATTTCCACTAAATTTTTGTATGGTTTTTTTTTTTTAATGATTTGCTCTGCACAATATAATAAGCCGTCAATAGAATCAAGCGTCAGTTCAAAAGTATAAAAAATAATATTGAGTAAATAGTTCACGTGACATTCCACCCAGCCTTCTTAAAAGATAGCTAAATTTTTACTTGTTCAGAATACCGACGCACTATTTGATTCGCTGGCATCTATTATTTAAAATTATGCATGCAACTAGCCTACTTAAATGATTTGCAATGCATTGGAAATAATTCAACATAATAATTCATAGATTGATATTTATGTTTAGAAGTGTTTGGTAGCTATCAATATTGAGATAAGATTATTGTTGGATTCAAATTTATTTATGGGAGATATCTGACCGTACTAGCACACAAATTTAAGAGATTGAAACTCAAAACATGTGTTGACTATGACAGGAAGAAGAAAAATGATTTAGGAGAAAGCTTCTCATTGGCTTAGCCATGCTTATAAAATGTGCTATAAAATCCAAAATATATCTCTTCATCTTTTATTTGTACGGATCAGAGTACTACAAAAAAGGCTGTACCAAAAAGGTTAAAGAGTACTATAATAAGCCTTGGATAAGTGCCTTTCTCTAATAGGCGCTGGGAATGATCGCTGCTTTTTGGTCTTGGAGCTACTTTCCTTGTGCCGAATATTTATGGGAAAGTTGGTTGACAAATGTGTAGGGCAGGAAGGACTACTATCGATGAGCCCTTTGGACACTCTGGAGATCATGTTGGTGGAACCCTTGGGTTGTTTTGATATGAGTGGTAAGTTTATTTGAGTTGTAGGGGTAGCAAACTCCTTGATGGGCTAAAGATGAGACAGGCGAGCTTGATTCTTCTTAGGATAAATCCTTCCCTACAACTAAGCTGATAAATTCTCTAGATGATGTCAACTTTTTTTTGAAAGCATGCTGCTCCAAGGTGGTTCTATTGAGTGAGTCTTCATTTCGAAGGTTCATGTGACTCGACTTTTCCAATTGTGATCTATCAAACATCTATGAATGCATGCATGAGTATACAAGCTTAATAAATGAGTAAAGCATAGATTATAATCACATAATTATGGATTATTAAAAAAGATAGATTCCAAGCGTTTACAAGCTTGAATTTTTAGTGGATTTGTTGTCTTTTGAGCCAGTTGGTTCCATTACCAGCTACAGTGACAGCTTTATCAGTGTGAAATTAAAAGGAAATGCCCACTATCTTCTGCTTTAATTAAAATAATTAGAGTGGTTAAAGCCAAAAAAAGAAGAAATAAATCATTTTTTGGAATTGCTCGTCATGAGATGGCCAGAAGATAGGAATAGTTGTTGTATAATGCACATATGGTACTTTCTCATGGAAGTGGAATAGCTTTTGAATGGTTTATTGGGTTTCTAATATTATAAAACATATGCATTGATAGGCCACTTTGCATGAATATGAGATAATTTAATAACGGCTCTTTTTTTTTTCTTCTTCTTCAGTGCTCAAATACATATTTACTAAAATGATAAAATTTATTAGATAGAAAATTTATTTAAATATAGTTATAAATCAATATTTGGTATAAGTTTCTTTTTTTTTTTAATATTATGATTTCATTTTTACATATAACTGAATGATAAGGACTTTTTTAAAATTTATTTTTATTGTATGAACAAGTATTAGAAATATTTGTTGTCGATTAAAAGATGTTAGCAACTTATATTATTCTTACAATAATGAAATTATTTATTCAATCATCGATATAGAATTAGAATATCTTTGGCGTCCTCATTGTTTATATATTTCATGTTGCCTTGAAGCATCACCATGGTCCACATCTTATTCATGATGCCTGTTATTTCTGCTTGTAGTTAAGAAGGGGATTTCTTTTAGGCAGCTCTAAGCTTAGGGTATGCATGGAATATTAAGCTTGAGAAGTTTTTGGTGGCTTATATTAAAGCTTGAGTAGACTTACTAATCACTTTTTCAAGACATCCTGAGGTCAGTGTGGATAACTCCCCTCAACATCACAATGCACATATTGTCAAACTACCAAGGACAATAAATTATACATAGACTAGAGGTGTGTGTATTCTTAAATCATTGAGACAAAATTTTATCCTTTTGTACTTTAATCTAGAGAATATTGAAATATTCTTCTCTTTAATATTTGCATAAACAAGCTTAGGGCTCGGATTTGAAGTTCAGGTTAGTGGATGCTACTGTGAAAATCCGAATTAGAACTGTTTAAGTTTATTTATTAGAAAGTTATGTTTTTTTGCTTTCAGTCATTTTGAGATACAAAATGAAATCCTCACTTTTGAGGAATTAAAATAAAATGCATAGTTTTTTCAAAAAATTTCTTTCTGACTTGAAGAAATCAAATGAGCCATAAGTTTGTTTCTTTTTATAATCTGAATATTATATGTCCTGATTCTTCAATATAACTATTAAGAAAAATTGATTTCTTCTTACAAATCATATATTTAACATTGCAAATTTTAGGTAGTTTACTATCTTATATTTAATATTAAACATTTTTAATAATAATTATCAGTATCAAATCCGGATGAAAACAGTTGAGGAAAAGTCCCCCTTCTAAATTTTCTGGCTCCGCCACTGTCTTTTTCTTAAGAAATTCTAATGGGTTTTGATGGTTTAAATCTTTGTTATAGACTCTAATCATCCTGGATTTTTTTTTTGTCTACTTTGAGCTTAATTTTAGCTTTCTTGTTAACATTATAACTTCATATATAACAAAGGGAGAGACCATATGAATTGATTGTAAGCAACAATATAAATAAATCAAGAGGTTCAAGGCCAGATAGTTTCAATAGAGAAGGAAAAATGGGTCTGGCAGCATTTTTTTACTTGCACAATATCAGGAGTTTGGGATGTGTCATGCTTAAAAGAAGACTGAATTATGTATTGGCCATCTCATTTAACTTCCATTTTCTTGGATATAGTCTTTATCTCCAATAATAGGGGGTTGTGTTCTCTCATTATTTAGTATCACCTAACAATTGATTTTTTTCCAACTTTATTAAAGCTAAAAGTTGATACATTTTTGGAAATCGGTAAATGTAAATCATCTCTATGTACTAAGAAATTAATTGATCCAAGTGCAATTATGAATGTTGTGGATATCACAAGACTATATAACTTTTGGGCGCCCTCATGTGCCTATTATCATACTTCTTTACTAAATGTATTTTCATCTTCTTCTTTTTTTTTCTCTCTAGATTTGGCTAAGTTACAAAGAGACTTGAGTAATGATTGATAAAAAAAGTAAGGATGGATAAAATTTTGATAGGGACTTTGGCTTCTAAAAGACACAAAGTGAGAATGACCTCTAACGAAGAAAGTTTCATGATGCTTTGCAGTAATGTTGGAGATCTCTTCCTAAACATGATCATCTAGCCATATGATGCATATGAAATCCATTTATTTCTTACTTTGAATATTAATTGTATGTTCTTTCAACAAGATAATAAAGGGAAATTTACATTATAAAATATGGATAAATATATATATATATATATATATATATCATAAATGAATTAAATGTAATATTTTATCTAATGTATATTGGCATTATAAAAAGTAAAAAAACAAGATGGCCTTCCATAAGGGAAAGCAAAAACAAGTTCAAATTAGTAAGAATAAGCTATGAATGTTGTTATACAAAACATTAAAGATGGAAATATTCATAGAGTAGAAAGTATAACAAAACATTAATCTAATGTTGACCCCTACAGATCAAACCACGCATAAAGGGAGCAAAATCGGCGAATCAAAAAGTGCGCGCGATGACACGAAGCGTCACTTGAATGGTCAAGCAACCTTTGATTGTTAAACAGACTACGCCGTTACAATCACGACATTGGGTTCGCCTAAGTAGGAACCCCTCGTAGTCAAATTGGACATGATCGGTCCAAAGGGACAACCAACACCCTAAATTGAAGCTTGATGTGGCCCAAATGATGTCTGATCGTAGAACGAATTTTGAAATTGCGTTTGGAATATCATTGACACCAAAAAACCATTATCAACTTGTTTAATTGGGGTCGTCCGAAGAGACGACACAAATCTTGAGTTAATGATGTGCAATCGAGGAAATTGGTACACGACACCACCCAAATGATGTTCGATAGTAAAATGGACTTCATCGTTGCACTCAGAACATCATCAATAACAAAAAATGATAGTCAATTTAATTAATTAAAGTCACATGAGAAGATTGATGTGCATCTTGAGGCAACGCACACACAAATTAAGGAAATCAGCACGCGATATTGCCCAAACATCTTCCTATCGCAAAAAAAAAAAAAAAAAAACTTCACCGTTACTCTTGGAACATCGTCAATACCCAAAATGAAGGCTTATTCAACTCGACAAGTTTAAGTGGTTATAGTCCACTAAATTCTCCTAACTGACCACATAATTAAAGTTCTAGTGGGATGGATGAGTCACGAGCAACTATCAAATTTGCATAGGCTCTAAATCTTCAACTACATAGGATGACTCCAAATCTACCAACTTCAGTAGATTCAACATCAGGGAGCATGTTTCACATAGTTCTAATCTAAAGTCTGAATGGGTGTAAGAGGTCGGACTCAACAATCTCAAATATGATCGGATCTCTGGTAGCTCCTTCTACTCAACATGCTACAAGAAAGGTTGTAGTAGATGAACCCCATTTCAATAACTAGAGGATGAAGAGCTATCAAATCCTAGCTTACCCAACCTGTTGAAATCAAGTAACTCAGATTAAAGTTTCCTCAATTGATTTAAGATCAAAATAATGCTTATATTTGGTACTATCGGCTAAAATTCAAAACCTGCAAACTTTCCATCAAGTCCGTCACATAAAGCACAGGACGGAAAAAAATGAAATCCCTAAAGTTCGAGATAAGTCTGCAACCACTGACTATAACCAATAGCTAAATTTATAATGCTCAAAATTGCCCTCAATGATAGGGGTGTTTTAAATATTTATTTGGGTTGACATTGTGCTACGTATCGAGATTCCTAAATAAATATTTAAAATCTCTTACAACACCAATATTGTAGCTCATAGTGCAATAAAAAAAATCAACATAACACAATAAAAATATTCCGTATATATGTATACAATCTTTATCATGAGATACAAGTACAAAAAGGTGTAAAAATTTATATAGAGTATAGCTCACAAGAGAAGAGAAAGGGGAGAAGGTACTCAAAGGTGGCAAGCATGTAAATCCCCCAACTACGCAACAAATTCTGTCAGAGTCTAGTACTCCACGTTTATAGTTCGGAGCTCCTCTACAGCCTGCATTAGTGTAATATCAGCTGCCACCATCGCTTGGACTAAAGTCTGGTGGCATTGCTCCTCTCTCTAAATGAGGAGAATGTGGCGGTCATGCCCCTCCCTTAGATCTGACCTCCTGGACATCACCCACTTAATGTTGCTCTAGAGATCCTTCACTTGAACTGACAACCCCTCTATCTCGGTGTTGATGCTGGAAGAAATTTGGCGGTGCATCCTCATAGCCTTTTTGCTCCCGTCAAATTGGTCGTAGACGACATCAGTCACCGCCCTTCACCTAGACATCCTCTCTAGTAACTCTAAAATTGTGAATATAATCCATAGGATTGAGAGGGAACTCAGCCATATGATGTGAAACTTTACCACATGGTACAATATCTCCCCTTAAAGGTCATGAGAGGTGTTAAACCCTAAAGAACTAGTCCCGAGGTTAACCAAGATAGGGGGTGAATTAGATATTTAAAAAATCTTCTTTCAATAAAAAGATGAATCCCCTTCTTAAAGCTTTTTTAACATCTACAAATAGATAATCATTACAACATAATATAAATCACAAATTTTCAACCAAGCAGTTATATCCAAAAATAAATACAAAAAATAAAGTGTAAAAAAATAAAATTAAAAAGAACACGCTATATTTTATAGTGGTTTGGTCAACCTGACTTATGTTCACTCCTCGAAGGCTCCCTCCGAGTATTGCACTAAAACTATAGAGACTCTCCTTTTACCCCCACATAAAAGCAGAGAAGCTTTTACAAAATCTTTCCACCAACCTGGTATAGCAGAGGAGCTGGTTCCTTCGACACCAAATATATATTATTCTTCCCAAAACTTCCCTCAAGACGAACATTGAATTCGAGGTACAAAGGTGCAAGCTTGTCGGAGCAACCATGTGAAACCCCCTCTGCACTCCCTTGAAACCACCTCCAAGGATCTTCTCTCTCTTTCAAACTCCACCCTTTTCTCTCTCCCTTTCAAGTTCTCTCTTTAAGTTTTCTCCAAAAAAAATGAAGCTTCAATGGCTGTCAAAGACACTTACCATATGCCTTGACAAAGCTTAAATAAAGGAGCTCCAAAAAAGCCCTAATTTTTAATTATGCACAACTGATCATCTAGGATGATAGGGAGTTCATCTTGTACGATTAGTTCAAAACACCCCAATCAACCTATACGATCAGCCTTTCCCTATACGATATATTCAAGAATCAGCCTTTCCCTATACGATATATTCAAGAATTTGCATAGCTCATCCCGGATGATTATGCGATCATCCATGATGATTAGTTCAATATAGGTGAAAATTAACAAATAGTCCCATAATAGTCTCGAAACGTCCTGGACGATCAACCTGGACAATTAAAGAAAAATCATGGTTTTCGTCCTAGACGATGGGTATCGTCCAACGAAAGTATAATAGGTCATCAAGGGCGATCATAGTTAATCTTCCTATATGCTCTAATTGAATAATTTAACCATAATTACTCTCCTAATCATTGGATCAATTTAGGCATGATTTTCTAGCATCGTCAAGGATGATGTTGATTATCCGGGATGATTAGACAAAATATACAATTTAAAAAATATGATTGGAAGCTGAATTTCATACATATAACTGATTATCCTAGACAATTAGTTAATTATCTTATCTTAACATGATGCTCTAATTAGGATTTTTCTTTTTAATTAATCGTCTAGGACGATTTTAAATTGTCTTATACGATATGATCAAAAATAGAAAACTCTAACTCATCAAATTTTTTTTCTGAGTGTGTGTGCACAAGGTTGCTCAGCTAGCAAACACCCTTATAGGACTTGATTCAAGAAATAAAAAATACATCAATGAATATTACATATTCATTACAGCAAAATATATTCTATCCAATCTTGAGTTCTGAATCTTCATTGAATGTTGTATGCTGTTCCTAAAAAGTTAGTACACACAAATAAAAAATATATTATAAATACAAGTAGAAAATAGAATATGAGCCATAATATTTGTTATCATCAAAAATATGAACTCGTGATCTCAAGTTGCAACACTCCCAGCAAAGTACCTCAAAATTATACATCCAAAGGTGTTCCAGTACACCAATTACCTGGTCGGTGGTAAAAACAAATTGGTAAAGGAACTTTGGAGATCCTAGGTCAACATGGGTTGTCAACCCTTGAAGAATCTCTAAAACACCATCCCAAATTTCATCGTTCTGGGAATCCAGAGCTGAGGGAACATAGTTGTAAATCTTTGAAGTGTAGTTAGCTCCCTTAGGCATTCCATAAAGAGTTACAAATAATGAACATAATGATAAATATGATAATAATGCATGAAAATAAATATGCATATAATTAAAATATACCTGTTGAAAGACTCACAAACTTGGTTGGGACTCTTTGGGATGAAGGATGGAGTTGTAGGAGCCAAATCCAAATCTATCAGCATATTTAGACCTGTCAATATTGGACCCGACCCGAAAACCCGACCCGAACCCGACCCGAAAATTTCGGGTTCGGGTCAACCCGAACCCGAACCGGGTCGGGTTCGGGTTAGAGATTTCGACCCGTTTGTAAAACCGGGTCGGGTTCGGGTTGACCCGGAAACCCGAAATCGACCCGGTTTGACCCGTTTTTAATTAATTTTGGAGGATTTTAAAGTATTTTTACGAAATAAGTAAATAATATTTCAAAAAATTATAAGCATTGTTACCCAAATTAAATTAATCTTGATTTATTTTAAATTAATTGAAGTAAATCTAACCTTAATTTGATTTAAATTTAAATAAAATGAATTAAATAAAAAAATTTTAATAAAATATACCCGAAGCGGGTCGGGTCGGGTTGACCCGGACCCGAAGCGGGTCGGGTTCGGGTTTCGAAAACCGACCCGTTTATAAAACCGGGTCGGGTTGACCCGAACCCGAATAAAGCCGGGTCAGTTACGGGTCGGGTCGGGTTCGACCCGTAACCCGAAATTGACAGGTCTAAGCATATTCAGCGGTACCACAAAAATCTCCACCAGCGAAGTTATGCCAGTTCCAAAAGACTCATCTAGCCAAAATGGTTGTAAGGTTCCACCGGGAAAGCGAAGTTAGTAGAAGGTCCCACCATGCTGTAGCTGATGAAGTCTGACATCCTCTCTTCCTGGGAACTCTCTCAATGGTCTACGAGGGAAGGACATACATCTATGGATATCCGAGAAGGTATGGAGCATTGAGAACCAGCTCGCCTATGAGAAGGCCATTGTGTCTCTATATAATGTGGTATAGGTGTCACATCCAGTGCCTGGCTGAAGAGGCAATGATGCCCTTAATAGTAGTACCCTCCTTAGTGTATGTCCCTGCATCAAGAGTAAATGAGACACATAAAATGACCAAATCTCATTGAATTAATTGTTGACAATAAATAAAGGGGAAAGGGATAGTAAAGAACCTCTGTCGTGTGTTGTCCCCTCGATACTTTAAGATCATGTACCGTTCACTCATACCTCATGGTGTCATGCTCCAAGGGCAGAACTGAAAGACAACTTTATCTAGGTCAATCATGTGAAACTAACACCTATGTAGCTGGACGATGGAGCCAAGAAAAGTTGGAAGCTATATTGAGTCTCAATAAATATAGCCACATTAAAGTTTCTATGTAAGAATGTGTCTCATGCGGGACGACATCCATATTCTATACATTTGCAACCCCAAGGATAAGTAGTTGTCGTAGGCCTTGGTCGAACAAAACTTGAGCTGTATTGCTACTTTGTTGGGCTACTAGCCTTCTAACTTCATAAAGCCACCAAGACTATGACACAACCAGCTTGGATGCATGCTAATGAAGTACTCGACCACTAACAAAGTACATCTACTACATATCAATATGCATCTCCCTCTACGATCAACCCTGTTTACCACAACTGTACCCCTCTATTGAGGCAGTAAACTAACAGCATCTGGCCGGTGGACTAAGGCAAACTTGTTCGCAACTAAGTGTGGGGCAAAAAAGAAGAGTTGAATCCTCTCCGACTCTAACTTGAAAGATGCCTGAAACTTTTGGAGAACTGTAGGGTACCCACTCTGTATGAAGTAAGACACTCTAAACAGGAGAAGGCACCTTGAATATGTAAGTGGACCCATGTGTATAAGAAGTTCCATAGAAAAATCGAATCTCGTACCTCTAGGGAACTCTCCTAAAAATGGTTCACAAAACTCTATATATCCTGGTGAGCATGACTAGAGAAAAAGCAAGTCTATGCCCTTATGAGCACTGGCTACCTACCAAAAGAACACTACACCTCAAGGATCTTGTCCTATGTAGAAACACAAAAGTACTAAGTTAGAGTATTAGAAACCCTACTAAAAGTAGGTCATCATTGACACCTACTAATGCAGGAGACATGCAGCTAGTGGAGGAAGACTGCTCAGTAATCTCCTCTGATAGTGGAGCATCGTGCTGCAAGCTATAACCAAAAGGGTCATACAGTGATGTCGAGGTAGAAGATAGGAACCTCGCCTAAAGAAAATTATGAGCCCAAACATTTACAGGCATGGTGACCCGAGAATGCATTGGCAAACCCTCTACTGCCCGGCATGTCTGATGGTGGTGTTAAACGAGTGTGGGGTAGATGTGTGGTACGAACAGCCTGCCTTTCCTATCACCTTTTATTAAAGGGATATAAAAAAATATCTGCTCGTCTGGAGGAACACACTCCTCAAAATGGTGGCTGAAGACCGGTAGCTCGTATACTATTTAATAATATGAAATTGAGACAATGAGCTACTCCGACCAAATCCAATAAGTGGTACTGCCTAAGACCCAGAACTCTACCTAGAGGAAAGAAAATGCTCGTAGTTAAAATGTGAGGCATATATGGCCTCGTAAATCATCACCTCATGAAAAGTACCATTATGCACTTGCAGAGCGTAATGTGCCTAGTGAATATAGCCACTAACTGGACTCTAAACCTATCCAACAACGGAATCTCTTGGCCCCTTCAAAGATGATGGTTGTAGCTAATGGTGGCTGAGAAGTCTTGACTACCCCACTAGTGCAACCGTGTCTACTATAGGCTCCAAAAGGTCACATATGCCACAAATGACCGTGGCAATAGAACTCTTCAGTGGGTTTTATCCCTCACACTTCACTCTGAGACTATTAACTCACCTTTTGGGGTCCTCAAACTCTTTTGAATCTGCAGAACACTCTGAAAGTAAGGGAAAAAGAAAAATAAACCATGAAATATGTCATGCCCCCATAGCATATCCTCATGCTGATCCAACCTTTCCCAAACATCAGCATCACCTTGAGGATCCTATCTATCAATTACATCATAAATGGTAGCCTCACTAGGCTCTCCTTGAGGGAAATCATCAGGCCTTTCCCGTAGAAATATTTCTTATAGAAGGAGAAAATGGAAATGTATAAGAAAAAATATAATAATGATAAATGTGTGAAGAGAGAGCTAAAAAGAATGTTAACCATGTCATAATAAATGTGGTACACTCTAAATCTACACCACATTTGTTTGGGGGGGGGGGGAGATTTGTTGACCCATATACTTCAAATCGATGAATCAAATAGTACGTGTGTCGAAATAACACACCACTTGAAGGATCAAATGATCTCCAATTTTCAAACATAATGTGTCTTTGCAATCAGTACATTGGGTTCAGCTAAGTAGGGACCCCTCGTAGTCAAATCAGACCAGATTGGTCCAAACAGATGACTAACAACCAAAACTGATATGTGACGTCCCCCAAACGATGTCCGATTATAGAACGGATTTTGTGATTTCATCTTGAATATAGCCTACCCCCAAAAATCACTATCAACTTATTTAATTGAGGTTGTCCAAGTTGATGGCATGAACCTTGAGGTGATGACATGAAAATTAAGAAAATCGGTGCACGACTTTGCTTAGATGATGTCCGTTAACAAAATGGATTTCACCATTGAGCTTGAAACATCATCAATACCCAAAAATGTCAGTCAATCTCATTAATTAAAGTCACATTAGAAGATTGAAATGTATATTGAGGTAACACTCATAAATTAAAAAAATGGTGTGTGATGTTTCCTAAACGACGTTCGATTACAAAACGAACTTCGCTGATACATTCATAACATCATCAATACCCAAAAAAATTGTTGTTAATTTTGTCAATGAAGACCACATGATGAAATTGAAATGCTTTCAAAGAGAAAAGCAAGAATTTTAAGTAAATGCATAAATCAAGACATTTTTTGGGGAAATCATCACACTGCAGATCTGATAATAATATTAATAATAAAATTTTATTATTAAACATTATTATTAATTTAATAAAAATTTAAAAAAATTAATGTAATTTTAGATCCTAATTAATTTGATTATCTCAATGTTGACCTCAACTTTGTATGAGGTCATCAGCGCCCATTCTACTTTCAATAAAGTTCTGAATCTAGTTCAAATCTTGAACCCCAAACCAAATCCCAAGGTTAAAGGCCTAAGTCCTAAAATCCTTTATGGGTGATTTTTTTGTCACATTAAAACCTAGTCAAATGACCTATGATTTAGGGTCTATCAATTGCATATTGATTATGCATGTCCTTAGGATTAATACTCAAAATTTGAGCTCAATCTAAGATCCTAACCTAAAAAATTGAATTGATTGCCAAAGACTATAAAACCTTCAGATATTTATATCCTACGCCATTAGACTTATCATTTAGTGGACTTTGAATTTGGTTCCCCAAAATCTGTGACCATGTCTATAGCTTATAATATGTCATGTTGATCAATAAACTGCACTTTGTTGAACCCAGTTTGATCAAGAGTTCATCAGGGGTCAAAATGACTAAAATGCCTTTTAAGGGGGATTTTAGGATTTTCACCAAAACTCAACATAGCTCAACTTTACCAATCTTTGAAATATATCAAAATGAACCCTAAATTTCATAAGAAGCGCATTAGACTCAAACCCACTCATTGGTTTGACCTGGTTGAATAAGTCAATTGTGGTTAACCAATTTGCCCCTAAAGAATTTAAATGGTTATTTCAAACCAAATGAACTCCTCTTGACTTGAAACCACTTCCATTGAGCTTATATGATCATATTGAATTTAATGGATCCAACTCTTAATGTTGGGTCAACTTAGTTAACCATAGGTCAACTTGGTTGACCAAGTTAAATGAGTTTGACCAAACACACACATGTTGAAACTCGGTCTCCTGAGTTTATCATGGCTTAAGCCCTTCTACAACTACAAATTATCATGATCAAGGGGCATTGATGGTTAGGGAGCTTCCAAGGAAGATGAGTCACATAGCTTATACTTGAAATTTTTATATTGAATATTTATACTAATCTTAAACCTTTTTTTACTATGTTCTTAGGGTTAAAGGTCTCTAAAGTGATATGAGCTAGGGAATTTCTCTCTCACTACAGAAAAATCGTCAATTATTGGTGGATTTTTTCCACGGCTTTCTGGTGGACTATTTTTTTTGTGGTTCTCTGACGGATTATGATGAAATTTTTTCGGCTAAATTTTTTGTAGATTTTCTGATGACTTCAAGCAATTTTGATTCTGACGACTTTTCTAGAGGATTTAAATAATTATATTTTAAATAAAAAATGGTGACAATTTTAACACATTTTCCCTTCCAGCAAACTGGCTGAGTCTTTGAAGTTGTTTTTGGACTTAGTTTGAATCCAAAGGCAGCCGGGCAGCAGGGCAGCGCAAGCGGGCAGCCGGGCAGTGTGGGAGAGAAGTGGGCAGTGCGAGAGGCAGCCAGACATGCGGGCATGCAGGAAACCTTGGGCAAGAAACTAGGGCCGAGCAGAGTGGGAAGGTAGCACATGTGGGCAGAACGAGAGGGCAGTTGGGCGGCTTCATTTTTTCAATATTTTTTTTTTAATTTTTGGCAGCTATGAAAACCAGAAAATTGCCAAAAATAAATGCCACCGAAAATAAACCTCCAGTTTTAGTTTCTTACGTGGTTTATATAGGCGTAATAAAATAGTCGGAAAGCTACTGACAAACCTCAGTACCACTGGAAATTCACCTAATTCCACCAAAAAAATCAGTGGGTAATGGCAAATTTTCCTGTAGTGTCTTATTTCATCTCTAAAATAGTAAATTATTTCTATTTAGTTTCATTATTTCGTTAAGATAGAATTAGATTAATCCCCATAGGGTCCCTAATGGGTTTATTAGCCTTTTTAGCAAACTTGACAATTTGCACGAGTCTAATGGGTTAGAGAAATTTAGGTTTGCCTTCATAACATCCCGGTATAGATTCACTCTCAAGGGATAGGTTTGATTTGGCCAATTGGTTAAGCTAATCCTCTTTGGAATATATGTCTATATTTTGGCTACAAAAAGACATGATTTATTTTAGCCAATTAAACTTCTTAGAGATTTCAAATTTAGTCAAGCCCAATAATACTTTTGTCCGTAACATCCCCATGTCACTCTCAGGTTATTAGGTTACATTTGACAAGTTGTTAGGTTAAACCCCTCTAGAATATGTATTTTAAATTCCTATTTTAGTTAATTTTGCTATTGACCAAACATGGTCAAATCATTAGTCAAATTGTGTTGACTAATTTTGAGTCATGTTTGAAACATCCCAAACAACTTTTATATCCATGAAATTAAGCTAATTTGATTTTTAAGAGCATTTTGGCTTTTTGACCAATTTAAACCTACATGAGTCAAATATGTCAAATGAGCCTATTGTCCTATCCATAGGTCAAATTGGTGTCCAAGGACTTCAAATGACCTATGGACATCTATTAACAATATAAGATCTTTTAGTTAAGAGCTTAGAGAACCGTAAGTTCATTTGAATCAAATTGTACATAATAAGTTTGACTTTTTTATTATTTTTTATTTTTTTACATAATAAGTTTGACTTGGTTCTACCATGATAAAAGTTGATAATAATGGTTAAATCAAGGATTATGAAGGCTCAATTATGTTTTAAATCTCTAGGGGTGCTCTAAGAAAAGTTTAATTTTATGTAATTGCATCAATTTTATTAAATTGATTTGATGATCAAAATATAAAAAAACCTTCCTACATTACATACCCAATTTTAAAGTCATATATCGATATAAATTATCATAACAAGAATATGATGGTTACTCAGTTCATTGATTATATCTATTAAGGTTAATCAAAATTGAGTATAAATATGTTTACTCTAATAATCAGGCTCATTAATTAATGGGTTAGAGTAATATTAACATTTTTCATGCTAACACTAGTATGGATAAGCTAAGATTTATATTATTTTGGGTATAGGTTTCAAATAAAAATAACCCTTTATTATTATTTATATTCTAAGATAAGTGATCACTTAAGAATACTCTTGGTGAAAATAATAGCAAATGCTTTTACATTGTTGAAGTTTTTAGAAGGATGCAGTTTTGGAATTTTAAATGGGATAGGTTTAATTTTAAAAGGAAGAAAGTATAGAGAACTGGATTACAAGAAGCTCAGAAATACTCCAAAATCTCCTATGTTTTGCATTAAGATTTAAGAAGTTTGAATTTAAATTTTAACTTATTAATTTCTTTAAATTTTGAGCTTATATTTCATCAATAAAATGTTGAGAGAGGCTTAAGAAATGAAGATTTGTCATGTAACAAATGTGAAACTAGTAGCCATTAAATTAAGTTGAGAACCATCTTAAGGTAGTAACTTGAACCAACCCTTAATGAAATACAAGTGACATACAGCTTTAAATCCAACCAAGGGTTTAAACAAGCTCGACCAGGGGCGGAACCCCATTATGGCTAGGGGGGTCAATTGCCCCCCCCCCCCCCTAAAAATGTTAAAATACTATGATCTTTAGATTGCCCCCAATATAATTAAATATATTGTGTAGATGTGTTATTGCTAGAGAATGATGAACCAAATACAAATAGAAATAGTAAATCAAAATTTTTTCAGGGGGTACTGCCCCCGGAAACCCCCGCAAAGGCTCTGCCCCTTGACCTCGCGACCTGACCGGGAAGGTCGAACCCCGCTAGGGGCGCTGCCCCCTTGGACCCCCGACATATATGCTAACAGTTATTATAAGTTTGCCCCCCCCCCCCCCCCCTCCCTAAAAATGTTAAAATACTATGATCTTTAGGCAATTGCCCCCAATATAATTAAATATATTGTGTAGATGTGTTATTGCTAGAGAATGATGAACCAAATACAAATAGAAATAGTAAATCAAAATTTTTTCAGGGGGTACTGCCCCCGGAAACCCCCGCAAAGGCTCTGCCCCTTGACCCCCCCCCCTAAAAATTATGGCTGGTTCCGCCCGACTCTATTAAACTTGTAATACTGCTTGACAAGAACTACCAATTAAACTCACTTGGTCACTTTAAAGTCATGATAGCAATGCAACCATGCAATGTAGGATATATTAGGCCATTTTATTTACAAATTAGGACTTACAACTTAGTCCTGATGTCAAGCAGCTCAACCATGAAACTTGTGCAATGCATCTAACTAATCTAAGTAATGCAAAGTTTTATTCTTAAAAGATTTTTGTTCATTTTTTAATTGTATCTAATTGTTTTTATTTTGTTTTTTTATTATAAAAAAATAGTTTCCTAGAATATCTATCATTAAAGCAAATCCATGGTTGTTCTACACCTTAGAAAAGATAGCATAAAAAATAATGAAACTTTATTTATTTAAGGAAATTGTTCATATGTAATGAAGTGCTAGGCATCAGAATATCACTAAAAAAAAAAAGAAAAAAAAAAAGCAACACAAAATAAATGCAGAAAAGAAAGTCCCTACTCAAGAAAGTCTATCATTGATGCCCTATTCAGCATCTAATGTTTGTTAGGCTATGAGGATGTCATACTAATTTTAATTTATTATTTCTTTATTTTAAAATATTTAATTTAATCTGAGAGTGATTTTAATTTCAGATTATTAATATTTTATATTTTTTTCTTGAATTTTCAGATTTGTTATTTCAATTTTATTTTTAGTATTATAAAGAATAAATACATAGCATGCATACACCACCAAGTATATCACATTATTTTGAAGGAAGTGACAATCAACAATGTTATCAAATGCAAGCAAACAAATGTATTTGATGATATTTAGTTATTTAAAATTTTAATATTAAGATTTGACAAAGAAAATTATATTTTAATTTTATGAGAATTTAAATTAATTAATTAATATTATTTATAATATTTAAAAGTATAAAAGTGTATTTAATATTTTTTTTATTTACCTTAAACTAGTAATAACTTTTCTAATTTCTAATCTATTTATTTGTTCCATTAACATAGAACTTGATTATTTTTTAACAATATCAAAATGCAGAAAAAGAAAATTATTAAATAATTGTTTAATATCAAGAAAAAAAATTAGAAAGACTCACAAAAAATTAAAATTTACATTATTCTGAATATATATTATTTTATTTTATTTAAAGATGAAATTTCAATTTAATATTATAATTGATACATCATCTCAAAATTATCTTGATTGGGCACGAATCTCGAGACAAAATCAGTTCGGAAACTTCAAAAATTAATTTCAAGAGCATATGAACTCCGATTTCAGCGAGCTTACAGTCAAACTGAGCGTCTCGGGAATACGAACCCAACGAAACCAAGATCAACCCAATCCGAGCCCAAATGAGTCCGAATCAAGGGTTCAAAGCGCTTTTGGAAGGTTCAAACCGCAATTTGAGTTACCAAACGGTCTTCGATTTTGATGAGCTTATACTCGAATCGAAGGGCTCGACGAGACGAATCCAACGAGCCCAAGATCATCGAATTCCGACATCATTAAGGCCATCAAATGTCCAACGAACGGTGCATGATCAAAGGATTCGATATCGGCCGTCCATTCAAACCACTCCCTGTTTGCCCTTGATCTCGCGCCTATTTACGGGCTATGCCACTCCAGAAAAACTATAAATAGAGCCCTCATTCAACACCAAGGGGGCTCAAGTGAAGAGAGAGAAGAAGAAGAGAAGGAGAAGGAGAAAGGGGAATAGGAGATTCCTCACCTCCTCGACCACCGCCGCCGGAGTTTTTCCTGCCGCCTGAAGACGCCGGAACTCTGCCGGATTTTCAGAAAACACAGGGAATTCGCAGGATCCTGTGAATTTCGTGGAAGAGACAAGTTGTATTTGGATTATCCCGACTTGTGGGAAGAAATCCGCCATTTGTAATCTACGAAAACACTAGTGGAAATTTGCAACTGGGCGAGGCCCCGTGGTTTTTCCCATTTTTTGGGTTTTCCACGTAAAAACTCTTGGTGTTCACTCTTTCTTTCTGTTTGTGTGTTAAACTTACGTGCAACGCTCGGACGCAAATTTACAAACTCTACCGCCGCGTATTTTCTAACACGCAACAGTTTGGCGCCGTCTGTGGGAACCACAATCCCACTACTTCGAGTACTGCTACGATGGTGAATAGGCGCAGCAGTCGTTTAGTTGGAGCTTCTCGCTCCAACTCTCATCAGTCTAGAAATCCGTCTATTAACCATAGACGACCAATGTCAGCATCTTTTCACCCTGGGGGGCAGAATGCTGCCGGAGAAGGGACTTTGGGACCTTCTTTAGAAGAAAGAATCCGGAAGATGGAAGAATCGCAAAACGAGATCCTCCAACTCCTACGAGATGATCGACAGCCGACGTTGGAGGAGATCCTTCTCCCTCGGGATCCACCAAGGGATGAAGATGTTCAATTCGAGCATCTTCAAGAAGAGACTCACCTTCCTCCGCCTAGGAGACATCCTCAATCACGACAGGAAGATGAACTTGCCGATACAGCGAGTTCAACACATCCTCGCATTTTTTCGGATCTCCCCGAAGGCTCTCCCCAACCACACATTGCGGAACTCCCTCAGAATGTCCTGCGTCGCGAACTGCGAAAATTGGTACGGGAAGAGTTCCCCCGAGGAGATGTGAGGCATGCTCTCCGACAGAAGAACTTCGAGAAGTCATCACCTCTAACTGAAGCTATTCTTCAGCATCACATTCCGGTCGGATTCAAAGTGCCAAACGTTGAATCCTACGACGGGACGACCGACCCATATGAGCATGTTGACTACTATAGAACCATCATGCATATTCAACGAGCATCAGACGCGCTCCTCTGCCAGGTCTTTCCCGCCACCCTTAAAGGACAGGCCCGAACGTGGTTCTACTCGCTTCCACCTGGAACGATCCCCTCTTTTGTCAAATTGGCCAAAGTATTCGTCAAACAATTTGTGGCCAATCGAAGAATTGCTAGGGATTCTTCCCACCTCTCCGGGATTCGCCAAAATGAGAGAGAATCGTTGAAGGAGTATTTTCAACGATTTTCCACTGAAGCACGACAGATTCCAGGAGTAGACCCAGAATTACTCAGAGGGGTCTTTCTGGGAGGTCTTCGTCCTGGCCCCTTCTATTCAGCCCTTATGCGAGACACCGTCCATTCGTACGCTGACTTGATCCATCGCGTGGAGGCACAAATCTCTGCGGATGAAGCTATAAATGCTCACAGGAAACAGTTTGAGCAAATCAGCGGGAAGCGCAAAGGTGCACCTGGGATGGATAATTCTTTCTCACAGCAGAAAAAACATGGGAAGAATAATCTACCTCATAGGTCTCCGTCACCACGACGAGAACCTCGTCAAGAAAAGGAGTACACAACACTTAATACATCCCAAGCAAATGTATTAATGGCCATCCGGGATCAGGAGAATGTGAAATGGCCACACCCTTTGAAGCCCAATGTCGGAAACCAGGAGCAATATTGCCACTTCCACCGTAGCCGTGGGCATACTACTGAAGCATGTTGGCAGCTCAAGGAAGAAGTTGAGAGACTGATCCGACAGGGATATCTCCGACAATTCGTCAAGAATACACCAACCCTAGATGAAGTTGATCCGACTGGGGGGCAGAATCAACAACAAAGACGACCATTGAATATTGTTCAGATGGTTGGAGAGATTGAATGATCACGCACTTCGTATATTTGTATTAGCAAATATTACTTGTCTTGTTGTCGCTTTTATGTTGAGTTGAGTGTCACTTTGATATCTCTAATATCTTCTCCCAAGTTAAATGTTGTTGTATTGTCAAAGTGCGTAGACCTTGCGTGTTGAGTACTTTGTAATTTGTAAGTCGTACTAGGGAACTATTGTACTATCTTACGTAATGCAGTAATAGAATGTTCATGTTATTATGATATGATTTTTCCTCTTATGAAAGATAAGAAAAAAACTTCTTAAACTCTTTCTCCGTGATTCGAGAAATACACAATCCATATTGTATCTCAATCACCGGACGATCAATCCCAGGGGGATTTGATCCTGACCTCATCCACACAGGTTAATGTCATCGAACAAATGTTCTGACATACAACCTCGGATAGGTCTTACATCCTTGGTGGATTCTCCTGACCTCATCCATACAGGTTAATGTCGTCGAGCAGGGCTCCGACATACAACCTCGGATAGGTCTTATATCCTTGTTGGATTCTCCCGACCTCTTCCACACAGGTTAACGTCGTCGAGTAAAGGCTCCGACATACAACCTCGGATAGGTCTTACATCATTGGTGGATTCTCCTGACCTCATCCATACAGGTTAACGTCGTCGAGTAGGGCTCCGACATACAACCTCGGATAGGTCTTATATCCTTGTTGGATTCTCCCGACCTCTTCCACACAGGTTAACGTCGTCGAGTAAAGGCTCCGACATACAACCTCGGATAGGTCTTACATCCTTGGTGGATTCTCCTGACCTCATCCATACAGGTTAACGTCGTCGAGAAGGGCTCCGACGTACAACCTCGGATAGGTCTTATATCCTTGTTGGATTCTCCCGACCTCTTCCACACAGGTTAACGTCGTCGAGTAAAGGCTCCGACATACAACCTCGGAAAGGTCTCACATCCTTGGTGGATTCTCCTGGCCTCATCCACACAGGTTAATGTCATCAAACAAAAGTTCTGACATACAACCTCGGAGAGGACTTCTATCTGACGTCAGACTTTTGCTCGTCAGCGGACTTCTACTCGTCGTCAGACTCCTGCTCGTCGACGAATTTTCAGTCTTCTACCCGACGTCGAACTTCTGCTCGCCAGTAGAATTCTACTCATCGTTGAATTTCTACTCGTCGACGAATCTTCATCGGTCTTCTGCCCAAGGCCGTACTTTTACCCGACGTCGGACTTCTGCTTGTCAGCAGACTTCTACCCGACGTCGGACTTCTCCTTGCCGTCGGACTTCTGCTCGTTAGCGGACTTCTACCCGTCGTCGAATTTCTCCTTGTCATCGGATTTCTGCTCGTCAGCAGACTTCTACCCGACGTCGGACTTCTCCTTGCCGTCAGATTTTTGCTCGTTAGCGGACTTCTACCCGACGTTGGACTTCTCCCTGTCGTCGGATTTCTGCTCGTCGACGAATTTTCAGTCTTCTACCCGACGTCGAACTTCTGCTCGCCAGCAGAATTCTACTCATCGTTGAATTTCTACTCGTCGACGAATCTTCATCGGTCTTCTGCCCAAGGCCGTACTTTTACCCGACGTCGGACTTCTGCTTGTCAGCAGACTTCTACCCGACGTCGGACTTCTCCTTGCCGTCGGACTTCTGCTCGTTAGCGGACTTCTACCCGTCGTCGGATTTCTCCTTGTCATCGGATTTCTGCTCGTCAGCAGACTTCTACCCGACGTTGGACTTCTCCTTGCCGTCGGATTTTTGCTCGTTAGCGGACTTCTACCCGACGTCGGACTTCTCCCTGTCGTCGGATTTCTGCTCGTCAGCGGACTTCTGCTCGTCGACGAACTTTCGTCGGTCTTCTACCCGACGTCGGACTTCTCCTTGCCGTCGGACTTCTGCTCGTTAGCGGACTTCTACCCGACGTCGGACTTCTCCCTGTCGTCGGATTTCTGCTCGTCAGCGGACTTCTGCTCGTCGACGAACTTTCGTCGGTCTTCTACCCGACGTCGGACTTCTCCCTGTCGTCGGATTTCTGCTCGTCAGCGGACTTCTGCTCGTCGACGAACTTTCGTCGGTCTTCTACCCGACGTCGGACTTCTCCTTGTCGTCGGACTTCTGCTCGTTAGCGGACTTTTACCCGACGTCGGACTTCTCCTTGTCGTTGGACTTCTGCTCGTCAGCGGACTCCTACTAGTCATCAGACTTCTGCTCGTCGACGAACCCTCGTCGGTCTTCTAACCGACGACGGACTTCTCCTCGTCAGCGGACTCTTACTAGTCGTCAGACTTCTGCTCGTCGAAGAACTCTCGTCGGTCTTCTACCCGACGATGGACTTCTCCCTGCCAATGGACTACTACTCATCACCGGCTTCTCGCTCGACTTCTACTTACAACGTACCCTCGAACTCTCTCATTTGGCTCCACACTCGATCGTTGACTGCTAGTGGGCTTCAACTTGATCGTCCATCGCCAGTAAACTTCCGCTCAAACGACATTGAAATCCCGTAACTCCTGCACGCGAGGAGGGGCGCTAATTCGAGCAGGGGAAGTTTCCCGCTCGCGAATAGCGGAAGCCTCAGCCGCCAGAGAGCCGTGGGGGAAGGAAAAGAAATCCCGTAGGTTTCTATCGCCAGTAAACCGGAGGGAGAGGAAGAAATCCCGTAGGTTTCTATCGCCAGTAAACCGGAGGGGGAGGAAGAAATCCCGTAGGTTTCTATCGCCAGTAAACAGGAGGGGGAGGAAGAAATCCCGTAGGTTTCTATCGCCAGTAAACCGGAGTAAACCGGAGGGGGAGGAAGAAATCCCGTAGGTTTCTATCGCCAGTAAACCGGAGGGAGAGGAAGAAATCCCGTAGGTTTCTATCGCCAGTAAACCGGAGGGAGAGGAAGAAATCCCGTAGGTTTCCATCGCCAGTAAACCGGAGGGAGAGGAAGAAATCCCGTAGGTTTCTACCGCCAGAGAACCGGAGGGAGAAAGAAAGAGAAGTTGCAGATTTTCTAAAGGCATGAGGGGCCTATTTATAGGTTTTGAAGAGAATAGGAGGGAGTTATCACAATTTTTGAATTTCCCTATTTTTCTATATTTTTTCTGAATTTTTTCGGATTTTTTGGGAATTTTTTGGACCCAAAAATGACAAAAAAGGACAAATTTCGTGCTTGTGGGGCCCACATTGGCGGTGCGCCAACCGGCCGCACCGTTTAGCGTGGCCAGGTCACGGATCCGCGGCCAGCGCGGCCGGATCACGGCTGGCCGGCCGTGGCACGCGCGCGCGGCCACAGCAGCCCGCGGCATGCGGGCACAGCGCGCGGCAGCGCTAGTCCGGGCGCAACCAGAGATCCGCGAAAGCGGATCTGTTCCGCGCGCGGTCTTTGACCGCGCGGTCCACGCGGTTCCGCGGGAGCCGCTGGCGGAGAGCGGCGGCGGGCGGCGGCCGGCCGGCTGGCCGGCCGGTTCGGCCGCCTACGCGTGTTCGGGCCCGATTTTCGGCCCGGACGGTCCTATTTGGACATTTTTGGGGTCCTCGGACACGTTTTTTGACATTTCGGACTCGATTTCGACACTTTCGGAACTCAACGGGGCCTCTACAATTAAGTTTGAGCAAATGTTCAACTTTTGGAACGCAATTTTTTGCGATTCGGCCAATGTAAAAGTTCGGAACAAGTATTTTCGGACTCCTGGAGCTTCAACGTCCGAAAATAGGGGGGCAACTGATACATCATCTCAAAATTATCTTGATTGGGCACGAATCTCGAGACAAAATCAGTTCGGAAACTTCAAAAATTAATTTCAAGAGCATATGAACTCCGATTTCAGCGAGCTTACAGTCAAACTGAGCGTCTCGGGAATACGAACCCAACGAAACCAAGATCAACCCAATCCGAGCCCAAATGAGTCCGAATCAAGGGTTCAAAGCGCTTTTGGAAGGTTCAAACCGCAATTTGAGTTACCAAACGGTCTTCGATTTTGATGAGCTTATACTCGAATCGAAGGGCTCGACGAGACGAATCCAACGAGCCCAAGATCATCGAATTCCGACATCATTAAGGCCATCAAATGTCCAACGAACGGTGCATGATCAAAGGATTCGATATCGGCCGTCCATTCAAACCACTCCCTGTTTGCCCTTGATCTCGCGCCTATTTACGGGCTATGCCACTCCAGAAAAACTATAAATAGAGCCCTCATTCAACACCAAGGGGGCTCAAGTGAAGAGAGAGAAGAAGAAGAGAAGGAGAAGGAGAAAGGGGAATAGGAGATTCCTCACCTCCTCGACCACCGCCGCCGGAGTTTTTCCTGCCGCCTGAAGACGCCGGAACTCTGCCGGATTTTCAGAAAACACAGGGAATTCGCAGGATCCTGTGAATTTCGTGGAAGAGACAAGTTGTATTTGGATTATCCCGACTTGTGGGAAGAAATCCGCCATTTGTAATCTACGAAAACACTAGTGGAAATTTGCAACTGGGCGAGGCCCCGTGGTTTTTCCCATTTTTTGGGTTTTCCACGTAAAAACTTTTGGTGTTCACTCTTTCTTTCTGTTTGTGTGTTAAACTTACGTGCAACGCTCGGACGCAAATTTACAAACTCTACCGCCGCGTATTTTCTAACACGCAACAATAATGAAATGCAAAAATTAAGAAACTCTTTTAAGAGATCGGGTCTCCATCAGAATGGTCAACCAAATGACACAAAAAAAAAAGGAACACATTAAAATTTTGAAATTTCTAGAATTTTGAATACTATTCAATAGCCTTGAATTTATTTTCTAAATCATCTCAAGATTTTATGAAATTTATTGCAAAAGTTATGGTCAACCAAAAAATTCTCCTAATTTATTATAAATAATTTGATTAAATGGTTTGTTTTATTAATGTATTTTAAAAAAGTGGGATTTCCAATATTAAAACATTAGAGCCTTGACTTTCAAAAAAAAAAAAAAAAAATTTGGACATTTAAACCATTTAAGGCAAACTCACACACAACGCATACACAAAGACTAGAATCCAAGACCTTTTAGTTAGAAGGATAAGCTCTCAACCAACAGGCCAAGGTGAGTTGTGCCGACTTTCAAAATTTTTGATGATCATTAATATCTAAGGAAATTTATTTCACATTTATAGTTTTTATTTACTTATTTTAATAAATCAATCAAAATCAACTTTAGTAAATAAGGGCTTCATTTAAAACTTAATAAAAAATGTTCAAAATAGGGAATAGACCATTTCATTACTATAAATATAATTACAAGCCAATATTAATGGGAAGACTATATCAAAATAACAGACAAAAGTAAGGTAGAGCTACACCAAAAAATTGTCATTGCTCAACAAAAGAGCTTATATGAATTTCAAGAAATAGCACAAACCAAAATAAAAAGCATAAATCAGTTGAAATATAACTATGAATGGCCTCCGTCAGACAAAACAAAAATTCACCAAGGAATAAGAATAGGCAGCCTGAAGAGCATCCCCAATTGCCTAGTGCAACGAGGAGAAATTATTAAATGTAATCATCGGACGTCGTCTGGAGACGAATCAAGACGCGTCATATCACTAATTTGCTATATACCGGGTGACGTGACACATCCTGATTCGCCTCTGAATAATCCAATGACCGCACGTAATAATTTCTCCGGTGACCGTCTAGTGGTCTTGAAATACCAATAACAGAAACGGGGAGGCAAAGGCTCATCATCTTTTTGCCCCACTGAACCAACAGCAGCTCAGGCTCAAGAAAACGACTCTTTCCTATTGTTGAGATGTTTCCATCATTCAATTTTTTGCATCACATCCTATTTAATCTAAATAAATAACTTCATTTGGCTATAAATTTCATTCCCAATCGTCTGATATTTCTTTCTCCAAAAGCTGATATATGAGAAGAAATAGAAAAAATAGTGAGCATTTTAATCGCAGGAGAGGCTTGCTGTAGATCATCAATAAAATGAAACAGCTACAGAATATTCTGTTGAAGCACAAAAGAGCCAAAACGCTGCAGAGTTCTACTAAGGCTGAAAGAGAAATTACATTCAAATGCTTGCAGAACTATCCAAATTGTCATTACACAAACTACAGAGAGAAGCAACTGGGACATTCCTCTTAATTAGAGCATCAGCAGTTTTTAGGGAGGCTCCACATGACATAATGAATCAAATTAGAAATTGTAGTGTTTGTTGGAAACACTACAAAAAAAAATCTTGTATTGAGCTCCAATGATATCATACCAAAATTCCTCCAAGCTACAGGGCAAGCTCGAAGGCACTAAGACACATAAGGTATGGAATAACTGAGTTTGAAGAGTTCAATAAGACGCATACAAAAATTACTTCTTATTCATAGATATGAAAGAACTATGTTTTAGAAAAACTAGGTTTAAATAGCTCAGTAGGATGCATAACAAATTACTTAATCTCAGATTCATAGATCTGAAAGAATGACAAGAATTAATCCACATCATGCGGTGAGCACCATAAGGTACACACAATCAGCAAAATCCCTACTCCCAAATGATAGCAGCAACATATCTTTTAGATGATCAACTAAAAAAAGTATATAACTCTACACAACACACCGGACCACAACAACAACAACAATAAAAACAACGACAACAAGTCTTTATCTTAATAAGTGGGGTCGGCTACATGAATCATTGTTCTCCATTGTGTCCTATTAAGAATCAAATTCTCATCTAAATAACACATCGAACCACAATGAAAAAAATTCTGGATGGAAAGAAAGCCCGTACCACTTTGAGCCTCAATCAAGTTAAATCATCACTCACGATAAGGCCAAAAAATATCAGACTGAATCATACTACTCTTGGTAAAACCAAAAATTAAAATACAAATGAAAAAAAAAAAACAGGTGGCTATAAAACAAATATTGCACGCCGAACCTCAAAGAGAGTAATAGAAAGTAAAAGGAATCTCGGGTATAAGAGACTTTGCTCACAAGCCAAGCAATGAAAATAGAGGACAAAGGAGTAGCCAAACCATTTAATTGTTCAACTAAAGGTGGACCAGTATTACCAATCACAAACCAAACTACAACTGAAATGAAAACCAAAAAATAAGAAAGCTCAAGCAAATCAGAGCCTTTAAACATGTCAACCCATAAACCACTAAAATGCCAGATGGCCTTAAAAAGGCCATATTGCATCCAGAAAGCAAAAAAGATAACCGGCAAATGGATGAGGCAACGAGATTGAAATAACAATTTGTCAAAGTAGTCCCAAAGAAGTAAATATAACCATTAAAAGATATCTCAATAGAACCAAAGCCTATAACTAATTAGAAAGTAACGGTCGCTGAGAGTAGCAAAATAGAAAGCGAATAAGGCCCATAGTCAGGAGAAATCATTCCGTCCGGAGACCAACCAGAATGCACCACATCAGCAATACCGAGCCGCGGTATCGAGCTGCGATACCGAGCAAGGGGTGACGTGGTGCATTTTAGTTGGTCTCCGGATGGCATTCGGCGCCCGCACAAAATAATTAATCCATAGCCAGGGAACCTGACAAGAAAAACAAGATAACAAAAGTCATATCACCGGTTATGATAATGTGAGCTATAAAGGTAAACCAAATTTATCCAAGTTTACCCTTACAATCAAATACTGTGGGATATTGACATGATCAAATTTATAAAAAATTTGACTGTTGGAACCAAGTCTACCTAACCAATTAGCCCAACAGTTCTATTCTTAAATAATGTGGAAGCTATGATGCACAGACACGAACACGACGACACGGATACAACATAACACAGACACACAACACGTCAATTATTGAAAATATAAGACATAAACACGTGTTGGACACTGTATTATAATTTTTCTATTTTAAAAATAATGTACAAAAATTGAATAAGTATAATATTAAAAATAACTTAGAAATAATAAATCATTTAATTAAAATTTGTGTTGAAATGATTAATATTAGGATGTCAAGAGTCGAGCATCGATGTCATGTATCAGGCATCGAGAGAGAAGACATCAATATTGTCGAGAGTCAGACATCGATGCTATGCAATAAGAATCGGGCATTGATGTCAAGAGGGCGTCTGTCATCGATATTGAAAGGGTATTGGCCGTCGATGTTAAGACATCGGATAAAGATGAGTTGTCAAGTTGTGGATGTAGAAATTGCTAGCGTCAAGCATCAATGTCAAAACAGTGACAGAATTTGATGTTGAGATGGTTTTGAAATGCCGATGTTGAAATGACGTTAGACGTCGATGTTGAGATGACATCGGTCAGTGTCGTGAAACCAAAGTTGCGATCCGCCAAAGAGAAATAAAAATGAGAATATTTATGAATCGGGTATTGAGTGTATGCAATTGATTTGGTATTGTGGATAGGCAAAAAGAAATTTAGTTTCATATTTTAAACATAATAAATTATATTTAAAAAAAATTAAAATATTTAAGACACGTATGTCAGATATTTTAAATAAATAAAAATCATAAATATAATAAATTATATTTAAAAAATTTATAAAATATTTAAGACATGCGTGTCGAATGTAGCGTCCAATTTGTATTTAATATTTTTTTAATCGAACACGTTTTCGACATTTCCAACACGTGTCGGATGCGTGTCGGATACTGCATGGCTCTTTGAGGAGAAGTGTTAGTGCATCATAGTATGGCAGCAATATAATGAAAATTAGAAAGTATTTGATATTACTGATCAAATAAAATAACCTAGCATTCTTAAAACCTTTTCTTCATCTATAACAATATGAATTATTCACAAGGCATCCAACTGGATCCAAATGTTTAAAATGTTAAGATCGAGGCACCTTTTAAGAGCTTAATACATAGCCAATAGTTCAACAGATAAAATTAAGCATTTTTAGAGAAAACAGGCATGACCAGCACAAAAGGAACCTCTATCATCCCTGAGAAGAGCACCCACAGCCATAATTGTCATTCATGACAGAACAATCCATATTAATTTTATAGTGCCACATGGAGGTTTAGTCCAATGAATGGATTGATATATTTTATCCGGCCTTTATTCCATAAGAGTTATGTGAAAGTAATCATCAACAAAGATGCATTTTGAATAGCTCTTGTTAAGGAGATTAGCATTAAATAATAGGTCAACTTTCTTATTGATCCTCAAAATTATCCTAACAAACCCATTTTTGCATTTTTAAATTTGAAATCATTCTGCTGAAGCCAAATATATTACAAGATAAGGATGGGAACAACCATCTTAATGTGGCCTTTGGCATCAGATAAATTGCACTTGAACCAAGAACAAAAAGATGGCTGAATCAGGAAGCACTAAATTCAAAAATATTATTTCTGAAGATAATTTCACATCATAACCAAATCATGGCCGCAATGGGGCTATTTATAAAGACATGCTTAATAGTTTCTTCATGATAATAACAATGGCATTAAGAAGGCATCATCAAACTTCCTTTTTTTTTTTTTTTAATTGGGAATCCATCAGCATATTTCGCTTCAAAGTTATCCAACATAGAATTTAAGAAGCATTGAAATACATTTATGCCAAATACAAGAAAGGATGTGAGAAGATTCCAATTTGATCCTTAAATGTTCCCAAGTATCTTTAAAGCTAAAATCCCCAACAGATGAAGAATTAAAATTTATAGTCATTGTTAGCCTAAAAAATGGTATCGGTAGATTGAGGTCCACTATGAATTCTAGGACATTCACTTGATGTTTGATGACATCCTAACAACCATTACAGAATAACTTAACTTTTATTTAAAAAAAAAATAGTGAGTGCAAAGCAAACTATCAATAGTGCCCAAACCGGACAAGTTTACCAGCCAAAAAAATGAGCAACCACGGCTAATGCTCTATTGAATTAACTCCATCATGGCCCACTTGATAGAAGAAACCTGTTTCCAAGAAGGATAATCTCTCAATTTGTAGGGCAAATGGTTAGGTGTTTTCCTTTACAATATTTTTCATCAGAAAAGTAGATCAAAGGCTATCACACTTTCTGAAATTTCACCAAAGTTTAATAGAGAAAGTATTCACCATGCAAAATATACTTTTACAGCAGGGGCCAGTTTCATGGAGAGTACTGCAACACTCAAGCTAAGAGGTCCAGTCAATTTTTGTAATATAGTGCTCAAACCCAAGAAGAATTTATTAAAAAGCCTATGAAATCTACTACAAAAATAGAAGGTAGGCTTAATGGTTTGAATGAGATAAATAAGGAGAGAATAAAGGACAATCTTAATTTGAGCAAGCCCCCCACCACTGAAAAGAAATTTGAATTCCCTAGTAGATATTTAGTTAAGGATTAGATTGGACGAGATATTCAAAAGAAAGGAATATTCAAAAGAAAGGACTTATTTCTAAATAGGAGTACCAAAATATAAATATACTAAATATTTACATTTAAAACCTGTAATAGCAGGATTCTCACTATTCCTCTTTTGAGGTAAGCCATTCGAAGGAATGAAACAGCTTGTAGAATTATTAATGGGAAGACCACTTTCAAGTTCAAGGAAAGATAAAAGTTTTCTCAAGATTTTAACCTTTGAGATGGAACCATCTATGAAAATTATAATATAATCAGCAAAACTGAGATGGGATATAACTGTCCCATGTTCCAAAAAGCTAGACTAAAAGTACGCTCAAGATAAAAAATAAGCCCTTTGGGAAAATACTCAGCAGAAATAACAAAAAGCCCAGGGGATATAAAATCCCCTTGTCTTAGACCATGTATAGATTTAATAAATCAATGATATAAGGCTTTGATAATAAGCGAGAAACATAAAATTTCAACAGAATTTGCAGGGAATTTGAGGCTCCAATCATTAAAGCCAATAGAAATAAAACATTATAGAGAAATTTCTATTTCAGGTTATCATAAGCCCTACCAATAGGATTAGGTCCCCTACATCTTTCACTATTAGTAAGAATAATATTGACATCACCAACAACTAACCAATGACCCACACACAATGTTTGGAAAAGGAAGAGAGGTTCTCCCATAGGAGGGAACTTGCCACTCCTCATACAAGCTGCATAAATAAAAGAGCAATTAATATTAAGAGCATAATTAGATAAGTAAATTTAAAAAACTTGTTCATAATTACCAGCAGTCAAAAATTAAAATCATTCCAATAAAGGCAGAGACATTGCTACACGCATTATGAAATCCTATGATATGATAGGTAGAAATAAGTTTAGTGGAAGAAAGCATAGGTTCATTAAAGGTTAAAGTTTTTTTAACTCTTTTCATAGAAGAAGCCTTCCAAACCCCTCTAATATTTCCAAAAAAAAACTCAAATCAGTGCAATGAATTTGCAAGTGAATGAGCCCTGGTGGTAATAGTAGATTTGGGCATTAACTTTGAGACTTTTCTTTTTCTTTTTGTTGGCAAGTTTGAATCCCTCATTTGTATCTAGTTCATCCCCTAATGATCTGTAAGAGAAATATTTGTTAATGGCTAAATCATACATAGGAGTAGATAAGTAAGATAGGACGTCACCCGCTTCCACGTCATTATTATAATCTTCTCCACTAACCTATAGATTACCAAAGTTAAAATTTGAATCATGAAACTAATAGCATTATCTAATGCGCACAAATTTTGAAGAGAAGATGAAAAAACAGTAATCAGGTCCTCCTGCATCAATAATTGAAAAGAGGGAGTGCTGAAAGCCTGAAACTAACACCAGAGATATCAGTAAAAGACACAACTAACATGTACACCTTAATTTGAGAAGTCTCATGGCTGCTTTTAATAACAACAAATTTTTTAAATTTCTCTAGACCACGATCCTGAAAATGGTTAGGTTAAGAGGATTTTCTTCAAGGAGCATTTCCTTCATTTTGTTAAAATTTCCATTCTCATGTCTTAGAAAGAGTATTATTAGTGCAAACAATAGCAATATCATAAACTAAATCATCATTAGCCTCATTTGATTGATTCGTTTGAGTCTCAGAATGACTATTTTCAGTCACAGCCTCAGTGCCAATTAGAAAAACATTAGTATTAACAACGTAAGATGGAGAAGGGGAGGTGAGGGAGTTCGTTGGTGGTCAGCCATTGGATGAAACAATAGTTTCTTGATCCACAAGCGAATCAAAATTAGGCTTTAGGTCAGCAGAATTAATAACGTGTATCGATTGGTTAAGTGGTAAATTGCTGGGGAGTTCTATTAATGGTTTAGTGAAAGGTTTAAGTTTGTTTTTTTATAAGCTCAGGGTGAAAGATAAAGCATTATGAATTTCAGTGATTGTGAATCTTCCAATGAGAGTAGGTAGGTTCTCAAATTGAATAGTTTGGATGTAAATATTAGATTCCATCGCATACCAGATTTCGTCAAGGTTTGTGGCACATCCAGATCAGCAAAAAAACGAGCAACCTAGGGCTAGGTAGCTGAAGCGATGGCTTGATCAATTGGCGCATGAAGAGCAGTCACAGCTGGTTTCCTATTAGTGTCAACAAGAAAACCAGTTGTAGCTCCCTTCATTAGTTCCTAATCCTTGCATGAGGAAGAGGACGCCATGAAAGATAGAGATTAGGCACCCAACACGTTACCAGCCAGAGGCAAAAAGCACCAAAGGTAGCCAGCTTGAGGAACTAAAGATGCTCCTAGAGCTGGATGAAAGAAGCTAGGGCAAAGGAATTCCCAAATTGCAAGAGCCGAAACCAGAAACATAGAAAGAAGGGCCAAGTCAATAGGTATAGGGTAACTTGGTAACTAGAAAATTAAGGTTCATTATTTTACCACTTAAATGAATTTGGAAGTCCAAAAAAATTTGGATCAAACATTAAAGATTATTAGGAGAGAAATCCCCATAAAATGTTTGAAATCATGTGGAAGTATTCATAATTTTTTTATTTATTTATTGAATAATAATTCATTAATCTTTAAATTTCAAAAATGTGTGCTTATATTGGATAGAAATAAGTGTCCAACATCATGGACTTGGTTTTAGACAACATTTGGGTTGATTGGGCCAAGGGCTAGGCCAATTGAACTCAATGAACTACCTTTGGACAGATTGAGGTTTCTAGGTTTTGGGTTTAAGTTCAAACTATTACAATGGGGCTTGCAATGGTTGAAAAGGCTTTGAATTAGTTTAAAAGAAGCTAGGGTAGACTCCCGAGGGTCCATGTATCAGCTAGGCTAAGTTAGGGCTAATCTTATTTATAGGATTCATGGTTCGAAGGAAAGACCTAGGCAACTATATGGTTTGATTTTGGATTGAATTGCATTGATTTAGATAGATTTGTGTGGATTTATTTGAATTTGAATAAAATCATAATTAGTCTTCTAAAATCATAGCATATATTAAAGGTCAATAAGGCTTATTCAAGGCTAAGAGGGTCATATAAGGTTGGTTTTGCACAAGTTAAGTCAAGAGCTCTTATGGATACCACGGTACCACCTATGTTAATAATTTTTATCTTTGGTTCTAGGTACTCCTAAAAAAGTTAGGCTACCTATAACTAACTTTTTAATTAATTCCAAGACTTCTAAGACTAGAAAAGCAAAGTCCAAGGTTTGGGCTTTTCTAAAGCAAGCAATTGATAAGTCTTTATGAATCTACATAAGGGATTATATAAGGAAGGTTCATGCTAAAGGAAGATTATCTATTAAAGAAAGCTATGTACAGAGATGAATGTGGTCAACCTTAGTCGAAAAATGATTTTAACACATTTGTGCACTTAAATTTGATGATTGTGTGTGTATTCATATAACAATAGCATATAAATTTTGGATAGATAAAATATTACTTTTGAAGGTACTAATAAGGTAAAATAATTTTATTTAATATTTATATTTTAAACTACAAACTATCTTGCATGATCCTAATGGAATTATCACTGACATGAACACCAAGTTTGTCAAAATAGTTACTGAATTACATTCCTTAGGGAAAATATTTAAATGCTAAAAAAATAAATTTCTTATATGTTTGTTTATGTCTTGGGATGTCAATGTTATTATTATTTTTGAAGATAAATATTTATTAAATTATTCCATTGATCCTTTAATAAGCTTTTTTGCAGGCAAAAGATGTGGTAAATAATTAAAAGTTGTATCGATAAAGAGAGGGAGAAACGAATATTTCTAAGAATTTAAGAATTAAATAATAGTAAAGGGGAATCATTAAGTAATGATTATATGGCATTGTTCACAAAAAATTTCAACTTCATTCTTTTGAATAAATAGAAGAAATTTACAAATAGAAGGAAAGGCAAAGATATAGGTAAATTTGTAAATAAAATTAATGCTAATTTTACCTATTTTGAATGTAAAAATTCAAGTTACATATAGAGGATTGACACAATAATTAAAATACAAAAGAGGAAAATGGATCATAATGCTCTTCGCAAAAAAATTGTGAAGCAGATTTAATGTTAATTGATTCTTAGGTTAGACTACGGGTGAAAATGAGTTGAGTCGAACTCAAGTCATGGCTAAGTCAGTTCATCAATCAAATCACGAGCTCGAACTCGAGCTCAACTCGTGGCAATAAAGGCGGGCTCGTAAGGTTGCTAAAAATGTAAACGGTTTGGTGATCGCTGCTAAGAAAGAAGAAGAAGTGGGTCACTTTACTGCCAAATAATGTGGGCTTCAAATATTCCATGCACCGGCCTCTCTACGCTAGCTCTTTCTTTTTTGTTTATGCGAGGGGAGCATTTCAGCGAGTAATTTTTGAGGTAATTTTTTAGAAGGCAAATTGAGTTTATAGATAAGACACTACCCAAAGATCTCTCCCTCATTTTGTGAGGACTTCATAATCTTAGTTCTTGTTTCCTATAGGCACAAGCCCCTATTTTTTTTTTATTTTTTTTTTTATTTTTTTTAGGCACAAGCCCCTATGGTTAATTAAACCTCCCGATAATGAGAGAGAACTTTCGATTAAGGCTAGTCGTAAGATAGGTCACATATGTTGCAAACCCAGCATATACTAGCAATAATTTTAAAGTTTTAATTTGAATTTTGGATTTTTATGATTTTTAAATTTATCACTATATAATTAAAACATGTGATGGGAAAAATGAAGACAAGTCTTATCAAGATCACATGGTTCCATCATCCCGAACTATTATGGTCCCTGATCTACTTAGTCAGAGGAGGTAGTCGATCCAACCTGATAGAAGACACCTTATGTTGTTATCCAAGATCTTTAGCTTGTGATTTTGATGATAAAAAATATTATTAATTGATTTTTTATTTCTCTTAGCATAAATATTGGATATTATTTTTTATCTGTGTTTACTAATATTTTAGAAAAAATATACACAACTCAAGACTTCTGAAGACTCGAGCTTGGATAAAATAGGATGTCAAGTTAAAAAGTTTATAATTTTAACTTTCTTATAATTTGTTATTTCTTGAGTCTTGCCACATAAGATTGTATGTAATTGATGATCGAGTACACACACAAGAGGAGTGAGAAAATTTAAGATGATTTTTTTTACTAATCATATTGTACAACTTATCAACATATTTTACAATCAATCATTAAAAAAATTGGTTTTTTATCATGGTATGTGCTCTCTGATCGGGTGGTTTTCCTATAAAATGGTACTATTAAGTTACGATCATGGCCAAAGCCTGTATGTTCCCTAGTATTTCAAATCCTTGAGTAATGAATCATAGGGTATATTTGAGAAGCATAAAGACCTTTGTCTTCTAAGGTGGATTCAGATCTATCCCCTTAGATAAATATCAACTCAGGTCTGCAAGATATTCTTGGACGAAGTAATCCATAACTGCCGATAAGGTACCTTCTATCAGGTTGGGTCGACTACCTCATCTGACTAAGTAGACCAAGGATCATGATGGCCTGGGACGACGGAACCATGAGATCTTGACTGGGCTCGTCTTCACCCCCCATCACCTATTTTAAGTTTATGGTAATAAATTTTAAGTTTCAAACTACAAAATTCATATCCAAAGTTCAAACCCTAAAACAATTTATATTATACGCTGGATTTACAACCTATGCGATCTCTTTAATTGAAAGTTCTCTCTCATTATCAGGAGGGGTAATTAATTATAGGGGCTTGTTCCTATAATAAAATAAGAACTCATATCATAAAGTCCTCATAAAATGAGGGCGAAATCTCTAGATAGTGTCTTATCTAAAACCCAATCTGACTTATAAAAATTAATCCGGAACCTGAATACGTTAAAACTCTTTGTTGTCATCATAAAATAAGAAAGAGATCTAGCGTAGAGAGGTCGGAGGCGTATCTGGAATTTTCAGAGCCCACACATTCTCCTCTTATTCTAGAAAATAACCCCAAACCTGATATCCTTTATAAGTTCCTTTTTAAAAATTATTGGCTCAACACTTGCATTTTGGGATACTATCCACAACATTTTCTCAATAGCAACTTGGCAATACTATTGCCTTCTTTTACCTTAAGCTTTACTCTCTCATGAACGATATTAAAAGTAGGCCATTGGCCTCTTCGAACCACCTTCTCACTTCTTCTATTGAGCTTCAAATGAAATAATATTGGATCCTTCAATAGTTATGTAATATCAGCTTTTGCTTCAGGTTCGTCCGGGACGAAGTTGGATCGTCCGGGACGATCGGTGCAGGTTGTGTAGAAAAATCATGTTTGACTGTATGGTTCGTCTGGACGAAATCAGGATCGTCTGGACGAAAATAAGTCAGTGAACCCTTCGCCAGGGACGATATGTAATTTTTCGTCTGGACGAAATTCTTCTCTTCATGGATCGTCCTGTACGAATCTCGATCGTCCAGGACGATCAGTATGGATATATATGGAAATGAGATATTTTGAAGAGATAGAAATATCTGAGGAGAGAGAAAGAGAAAAGGAAAAAGAGAAAAGTTCGATTTCGAGGCCCGCGGAGCGATTTTCGTCGTTCGTTGCTGTTGGATAGTTTGTTTATCTCGCTGTAAGGACTCCGAATCCTATTTCTGTTTTCAAAGATGTTGTGTTTTGACCGAGTTGAGATCTGTTTTGTGTTTTCGTAGTCGAACTTTTGACGTGATTTGATATTGACACAACTTTCACCGCACAACTTCTGATATGTTATAGATATGATTATTACACACGATTTGAATGTTTTCTGCGATGATTTTACCGGTCGGAATTGGTTCTACGCGGTTTTTATTGAATAGAAAATTATCAGGATGTTTTCTGACTTGGTTTCTATAGATTGATAGTCTTGCATTGATGCCGTGGTTATTCTGTTGTAATTTGGTGAAATTCAGAATTTGTCTTTTTGCAGGCTTTTTGTGTAATTTCGATAGACTACCGTTACTCTGCCCGATTTTCGTATGATTTCTGATTTTCCCGGAATTGATAGATTGAATTGATCTGCCTATGACTATTGATATGATCGTTCTTGATTTCTTTAATATTGCTTATTGCGTCGATTATTGTATTGATATTGATTGATTGCTGAAAGACAAGTGGAAACCTAGTTGAACGTTGGTTATAGAAACCAACGTGTATTGAACGAACTACAACAGCACTATTGATATAGATTGACCACTACAACAGCACTATTGATATTGAACGAACTACAACAGCACTATTGATATAGATTGACCACTACAACAGCACTATTGATATTGAACGATTGATAACTACAACAGCATCATGACTAGTGTTTGGGCTTGTCGAGTAAGACCAGTGTATGAAATTGCATGTATATGATATAGCATCGTATAGATTTCCTGATTTGTATTGATTTATTGATTTTGGATCGGTTTATTGATATTGATTGGATTTATCGAATTGATTTACCGATTGACTACTGAGCATTGATTCTACTGAACGTTGATAGAACATTGATAGATATAGATACTGCATTGATAGCATGAACATGGATATCGTACTACTGCTTATTTGCTTATAGATTCTATTGCCTATAGATTTTATAGATTCACTGTTGCTACTGTTCTACACCGTATGGATTGTTTTATAGATCGCTCTTCTCGATTGACTTCATTGATTAGATCGTACTGATTTGACCGTATCGTTTTGATTGACGAATATTGATTGATTGAATTGATTTATCGATTTGCCTGCCGCTGCATTGATTGGTTTTATTGACTATTGATTTCTGTATTGCATTGACTCATTGATCATGTTCGATTGATTGATTTGACTTGATTTGATTAACCTGCATATTGTTTTCAGTGTCGTGCTTTGATTTCAGTTGTAGGCTTTGGTGACCTGCTGGGCTTTGTAAGCTCATTATATGTGGTCAATGATTTCAGGTGCAGGGCCTCCAGCTTGACGATCTTTCTGCCGAGTTCCGTAGCTTTTCTTTTGTAGCCTTGGTAGGCTTTCTTTTGTAGCCTGTATGGCTAGTGTAATATTTTCTTTTGACCGTACTTTGACTGTTGTATATTTTGTGAATTATAGTATCCGCTGCAGTTTCTTTTCTGTAATGTAATTATCTCTGGCTCTGGATATATATATGTATGTATGGATTGATATGAACAGCAAATGAGGAAAATTGATAGAAAGAAAAGAAAAGAAGAGGGAAATAGAAAAAAATCAGATGAATCCTTTCGCTACACGGATCTTGGGATATTACAATTGGTATCAGAGCAAGTATAGTGAAAAGGATTTGATTATATCCAGAGTTGAAGATTGCATTATTTGATTTGTTTTGTTTTACGTATTTGATTTCCGCGATTTTGATTCGAACGATTTGTATTGATCAGGCCGATGGATCCGAAAGGAAAGAAAGTTGAGTCTACTACTGATCTCCCACTCACATCTGCAAATATGAATAAGTTTGCTAATATGGTCGCTCAGATGGTGAGTGACAAATTAGCAAAACGCTCTGGCCGTAGCAAGAAGAGTGGGGAAAGTAGCAGAGCAAGATTTAATGTTTGTAAATGTTGTGGGAAAAGACATCCGGGACAATGTTATCTGAGGACTGGGCAATGTTTCCGATGTGGTGGATATGGACATAGAGTGACGGAATGCCCAAGTTCTGAAAGACAAGGACCTGTTCCGATGGTTCTGACTGCTCCGACTGTCCCGACTGATCTGATTGGAGATAAGCAAGAGATGGAGGAGGATGCACCAGGGATGCCTGTAAATGTGATTGGTACGAATTTTGTTTATCGTCTGTTTTGTTGTGATTTGTGCGATTTATTGCATGATTGGGTTTGTTTCGTTTTGCTTTTGTTTTGCTCTGTACCCTTAGGGAAATGTCGGGACGACATTTTTCTAAGGTGGGGAGATTGTAATATCAGCTTTTGCTTCAGGTTCGTCCGGGACGAAGTTGGATCGTCCGGGACGATCGGTGCAGGTTGTGTAGAAAAATCATGTTTGACTGTATGGTTCGTCTGGACGAAATCAGGATCGTCTGGACGAAAATAAGTCAGTGAACCCTTCGCCAGGGACGATATGTAATTTTTCGTCTGGACGAAATTCTTCTCTTCATGGATCGTCCTGTACGAATCTCGATCGTCCAGGACGATCAGTATGGATATATATGGAAATGAGATATTTTGAAGAGATAGAAATATCTGAGGAGAGAGAAAGAGAAAAGGAAAAAGAGAAAAGTTCGATTTCGAGGCCCGCGGAGCGATTTTCGTCGTTCGTTGCTGTTGGATAGTTTGTTTATCTCGCTGTAAGGACTCCGAATCCTATTTCTGTTTTCAAAGATGTTGTGTTTTGACCGAGTTGAGATCTGTTTTGTGTTTTCGTAGTCGAACTTTTGACGTGATTTGATATTGACACAACTTTCACCGCACAACTTCTGATATGTTATAGATATGATTATTACACACGATTTGAATGTTTTCTGCGATGATTTTACCGGTCGGAATTGGTTCTACGCGGTTTTTATTGAATAGAAAATTATCAGGATGTTTTCTGACTTGGTTTCTATAGATTGATAGTCTTGCATTGATGCCGTGGTTATTCTGTTGTAATTTGGTGAAATTCAGAATTTGTCTTTTTGCAGGCTTTTTGTGTAATTTCGATAGACTACCGTTACTCTGCCCGATTTTCGTATGATTTCTGATTTTCCCGGAATTGATAGATTGAATTGATCTGCCTATGACTATTGATATGATCGTTCTTGATTTCTTTAATATTGCTTATTGCGTCGATTATTGTATTGATATTGATTGATTGCTGAAAGACAAGTGGAAACCTAGTTGAACGTTGGTTATAGAAACCAACGTGTATTGAACGAACTACAACAGCACTATTGATATAGATTGACCACTACAACAGCACTATTGATATTGAACGAACTACAACAGCACTATTGATATAGATTGACCACTACAACAGCACTATTGATATTGAACGATTGATAACTACAACAGCATCATGACTAGTGTTTGGGCTTGTCGAGTAAGACCAGTGTATGAAATTGCATGTATATGATATAGCATCGTATAGATTTCCTGATTTGTATTGATTTATTGATTTTGGATCGGTTTATTGATATTGATTGGATTTATCGAATTGATTTACCGATTGACTACTGAGCATTGATTCTACTGAACGTTGATAGAACATTGATAGATATAGATACTGCATTGATAGCATGAACATGGATATCGTACTACTGCTTATTTGCTTATAGATTCTATTGCCTATAGATTTTATAGATTCACTGTTGCTACTGTTCTACACCGTATGGATTGTTTTATAGATCGCTCTTCTCGATTGACTTCATTGATTAGATCGTACTGATTTGACCGTATCGTTTTGATTGACGAATATTGATTGATTGAATTGATTTATCGATTTGCCTGCCGCTGCATTGATTGGTTTTATTGACTATTGATTTCTGTATTGCATTGACTCATTGATCATGTTCGATTGATTGATTTGACTTGATTTGATTAACCTGCATATTGTTTTCAGTGTCGTGCTTTGATTTCAGTTGTAGGCTTTGGTGACCTGCTGGGCTTTGTAAGCTCATTATATGTGGTCAATGATTTCAGGTGCAGGGCCTCCAGCTTGACGATCTTTCTGCCGAGTTCCGTAGCTTTTCTTTTGTAGCCTTGGTAGGCTTTCTTTTGTAGCCTGTATGGCTAGTGTAATATTTTCTTTTGACCGTACTTTGACTGTTGTATATTTTGTGAATTATAGTATCCGCTGCAGTTTCTTTTCTGTAATGTAATTATCTCTGGCTCTGGATATATATATGTATGTATGGATTGATATGAACAGCAAATGAGGAAAATTGATAGAAAGAAAAGAAAAGAAGAGGGAAATAGAAAAAAATCAGATGAATCCTTTCGCTACACGGATCTTGGGATATTACAAGTTACACTTGTATTGACCTCATTTTTATATGTGGTCATCAGGCACTACCCCAAATTCCTGACCATATCTGATGGTTGATAATCAAACTGTTGTCAATCATCCAACCATTTTAAAAGTCAATATAGCCTGCATTCAATCAACCTGTCATTCACTCAATCTATATTATATTCAATTAATCAATCACACATTCAATTAAATCTTGATCTTTAGCTTGCAATCAAATCAAATTAATCAAAATCCTAGTTAATTTTCAATCAATCATCAACCAACCAGTCAATCATATATTTAATCACCCTGCATGTTAGTCTACATTTCAATTAATCACTTCAATAAGTCATTCAATCTAGTCTTCCAATCAACTTCATTCAATCTTCTAGCCAGTTATCAATCATCATCTTGCATTCATAAATCAAAACTTCAAGCAATCATTCAATTTCTAAATATCCATTCAACCTTCAATACATTGCAATTAGGTGGCTCAGTGCATTACCTAGCATTGTGTACTAGCCTTCATGACTTGAATCAAGGCCTAAATCACTTCATTAGGAGTAAACACCAATCTTTAGCCTTATAACCTATTGATTAATCAGTTTGATCCAGGCTAGCTCAGCTGATCATATATGTTAATTACCTCTAATTCAATTCCATTTTGAATATTAAGCTTCACTAAACTTCCTCAAACACCTCTCATAGTGAAATGGATTTGGCTAGTCACCCTAATCCAATCAATAGGTGATTGGGTCAACTAGACTTAAGCCTGGTCAATTGAACCTTTTTGTGCTCAATCATTATATATGATCCAATCAAGACCACTTCAAAGCATGACTATAAAATCCTCAAACATATTTTGAGTCAATTCATGGTGGGTATGACTTGGTCAAACCCACCATGAATGGTTAGACCCCATTATATAAACAATTCTTAACTCATACAATTGATTTAGCCACCTAAACTACTTACAAATTATTCAAATAACTTCTATGTGCTCTCTAAGGTCTACCTCATCATGCTTTGACCATTTGACTAGTCAAATTGTGTCAATAAAGCTTTAAATGACCTTATTGGGTCAATACTTTATTTAAATACCCACACGATAGTTTCACATGGCTTACAAACCCTTCCATCAGTCGCTTGGGTTTTCCTATCTACCACCTAAGCTGCCTTCATTCTTTGACTAGTCAAAGAGTTAATCAAATCTTCAATTGAGCTTGTTTGATCAAAGCTCTCTCCCCCATGGCTTTTCCCTCCAAAACTCATATCCACATCATTTAAATGAAACCTAAATCCCTCCTATACTCTCCTTGACCTAAACCCAATATATGATATGACCCCTAACTCAGCCTAACAACCCTGGTGGTCCCCTCATGCCAAGACAAACCTAGAATAGCCACTCCCTCTACCTTCTAACCACCTGAGTCAGCTAGGATTCATCCAAGGAATGCACTTGATACATCCTAGCCATCCATAACATCCCTAGTAGTTGAATAGGGCCCAAAGGATGGAATTCTTCGTTCAAACTTATCTCCTATCTCATTAACTCCTCAGAGTTCTTATCATTTTGTTTTTCTTCTCTAAGCCGTCTCTGATATTTCCATACCATCTATGTTTGGAGGTTGTCAGCAGCAATATTGTAGGCAAGGTGAAGTGAGGTCTATCTTGTTTGTTTGAACTTCATGTAGAAGCTTCCTCCAAGATTAAAACCTTCTAAAATATTATAGAGGGACTATCAAGGAGCAAGAAAAACATATAAACTCCCTCTAAAATGCCTAGTATCTAGGTAAATCTCAAACCCTATATTTTTTCTAGGTTTCTAAATAGGTTTCTAAGGATGTTATGTCAAGCCTTGAAAATTATTCCCCATTGATTATCTAATCTACTGTCATGAATAATTAACTCTAATATCTTGCCATTTATTTCATTGTAGGTAGAATTTTAAATCAAAAATTTTAACTATGGTTTACAATGGCCAAATGAGGAAGATGAAATCATGGTCGTTGATTTCATTTATTTGATTTCAATAGCCATGATATTGTCGTTCTATTTGCTCAGTTTGATCTATTCAAACCGCACGCTGAATGGAGTTCGCCCGGTTAGATCTGGGACATCCATCCAAAATGTGCGGATCGGACGATTCTTTTTTTAGTCATATGTGGTTAAGTCCTCAATCATGCATCGCCATATGCTTAGTCTTTCTTTTCTTTCCTCTAGGATCCCTGGCTACTTGGAGGCCATAATCTGTTTAGGATATTGGATTCTAACCAATTGCTTTATCATATTCCTCAAGTTGCCCCTATATATGTTTTCTTACTGGTTATAGATGGCTCCTTCCATAATTTCTTCATGAGGACCTCAGAATCACGATTCACGACCTTGCTATTAGTGATGATTTTGGCATCTACTGGAATGATAAGTCTCATCATAACTTTAAAACTTTCCATCATGATTTTTATCATGAACAGATACTTGTTCCTTAACATTTCCTTATTTGGCATAAAAAAAAATTTCTTTGAGATATGTTTTTTTTTACTTGGTTGGTTGTGGTTGGAGGTTTATAAACTACATATATTTAATTAGGAGGAATATTCACTTAAATCCTCATTGTTCATTTTGCTTAGAGTCTAGTGAATCCTCTTCCCATCTCTTCTTTAAATGCTGAAACTCTTATGGCATCATTAGTCACTTTATTCCTTGGAATTAAAACCTTTCTCTTTAGACATTCCCAACTCTAGTTATTGTCTTCTATTTGTGAATATGAAGAATATTTGGAATCATGTTAAAAACTTCTATTTTTTTTACAACTTCCCGCTCTATACTACATTTAGACAGAGAGAGAAATACTAGAAAATTTGGGAATGAAATTGATAGTGCCACATCAACTTGTTTCAAAATCAAGAACGCCCTTCATCTTATGACTGCTTCGTGAAAAAATTATGTGAAAATTTGCTAGCTTATCCCCTAACTCAGCCTTTTCTGTTGGTTTACACCTTATGTTGGGTGTTGTAGAGGAAGTTTGGGGCTGTTCTGTTATCGTTTCTTGCTATTGTTTGTTGGTAGTGTTTTATCTGCTAAAGGATTTTTTGTGGAGTTTGGTGTCTCCATTTTCTAGCTTTGTGATCATTTTGTGGGCCACGTGAACGGTTTGCAACTTGTATCGATTACTTGTCAAAGAAACAAGCTTCAAGTCTGTGACAATAGTGGTAGCCAGCGGGTCAATGATAGGTAGCCATTATGAATTTGAAAGAACTTCTATAGTACTATCTTAATGACTTCGTATGATCAGAGGTACATTACCCCCTCTCAAATTTTAAGATGTTTTTATATATGATATATTTTATTTGAGTAAATTTAATTTCTTTCATAATTATTTAATTTGTGACTTCTTCAAAATTTTAGGATTTTGAATTATAGAGATCTCTTGAAAAAATATGATATTTTTAAAATAGTCAACTTATGTATTGAAAGAGAAAACATCTTATTCCGCCATTTCTAGTTTTAAAAATAAATAATAGATTTGAAAAACAAATTAAAAAATTGGTTGGTGTAGGTGAAGCTTGGATTAAGGCTTCTTTTGAGATGACTTACTTACCGTTTATTAACGTAATTTTTTAGTACAAAAATTTTAAAAATACTTTAAAAAGCAGTAAGAAAGCCGTTAGAAAAGAGGTCTGCCTTGTTGGGACGACTTTCTTACTACTTCCTAAAACAGCTTTTTAGTAAAAAAAAACTTAATTTTTGTGCTAGTTTTAAAGCAGTAAAAATGCCGTCTCAAATGAAATCTAAGGCTTCATTCGGGAGAGCTTTTGACTATTATTTCTACATTGCTTTAAAAAGAATTTTGTATTAAAAAATGGAATAAGAAATCAATAAAAAATTATCTTAAATGAAGCTAAAGTTAATCACGTTCAATTATAATTTTATTTCTAAATTTCAAGTATCAAATTTGTTATGTGACAATTTATATTAAAAATAGATATTATACTATGAATTTTTTTAAATCCTCCAACAGAAATATAACTTCAAGAAACTGTAGACTTTTTATTAGTACTATTTCTTGTGAGTACGCTTAGGTTTTCTTTTTTTTATTAGTAAATATCGCGTTACAGATTAATAGTATTCTTTAACATGTGCCCAAAACTAGCTTGCAAGAAAACTCCTCATGAACCCAAAAAATATGAGCATATTTATTAAAAAATATTATCAGAAATAATTTAATGTACAAGTACTGTTTTCACACTCATAAGCTTCCTGAAATGCTATAAAATTCCTTACATTTAGACTTTCTTTTTCATAATATTATGTGTATGCTAAGGTTACATCATTTTTATAGAGAATAAGTCTTTGTTTGAGTCAGTTTTATTACTGTTTTTAAAAAATAATAAGAAAGTTGTCTCAAACGAAACCTAAGGTTTCATTTTGGACAACTTTCTTACTGATTTTAAAGTAATTTTTTATTATAAAGTTTTATTAAAATAAAAAAATTTGTGATCAAACGCTATCCCAAATGAAACCTAAATTAACTACTTTTTATTTTTTCTTATTATTAAATCATAGAGGGTGTAGTCTACATAAAACAAATTTATAATATTAAAATTTTGTGAAACAATATAAAAACATCACAAATATGTTGCTTTTGGAATATTTTATGTTCGCTTTTTTTTTTTTTTTGGATATTTAGGTCATTTAAGACAAACTCACACACACACAACGCATACATAGAGACTCGAACCCAAGACCTCTTAGTTTGAAGCCTAAGTTCTCAACCAACAGACCAAGGTGAGCTGTGTATGTTCGTCTTTTTAATATGCTCTTTAGATAATATTTTGGACATTAGATGCCAATTAAAGTGTGAAATGGAAATTTTTTTCTCAATTGGAAAGAAACTCTTTTTGTTGCTGAAGAAAGGGAAGATAAGCCTTCCTTGATTAGGTCAATTCAACAAAACGATAGTGGATATCAAATTCAGCTGTCATTTAGTGGAATAAATTGATTGGTTTTTTCATTTTTCATAAAAGATTTGAACCTCCCAACTCAAGACAATTTAGACAAAGATTCAACATTATATATATATTTTTTTTAAATAAAATCTCAAAATAGTCCCTGGATCATTCAGGTACGAGTCCTAATTCAGTCCATCGACTATATAAAAATGACCTAAAATATTCCCTCATATTATAATTGTTATATAAATTTAATCATAATTTAATTAGCCCCTCTATTTTTTAAAGTTGTTCCCATTTTAGTCTCAAAAAGACTATTTTGGATCAATTTTGTATAGTTGATGACTAAATTGGCATAATATTAAACTTTGTGAATAAAATGCTCGTATTTGAATAGTCAGGGGACTAGTTTTAATGAACCAGGGCATGACAAAAAATCGATTCATATGATTATCAACACTAGTTTAAAAGAAGTTATTCTGTGCATAGACCGGATGCATAATGCCATCCGGAGACCAACCAGAATGTGCTACGTCAGTGATACGGATCTGCGGTACCGAGCCGCGGTACTGAGCGAAAGGATAACACGGCGAATTCTGATTGGTTTCTGGAGGGCGTTCGACGTCCGCACAGAATAATTAATCCTGATTTATATAGGATAAATTTGTTCCCTTTCTTGAAGATACCTCATTTTGCTCATTTTTTTTTTTATTCCTCTTGCTTAATCCAAAAAAAAATTCTTGTTCCAAGGTAGCCAATTCAAAAGGCATTCACAACCACCACATTTTTTGACCATTGAAAACGTCGTTAAAGGCAACTTATTTTTTGTTCTTCAAGAAAAAGATGACTTGCAAACTAATTTGTATGTGGAGTAGACTATAATTTGAAGTTTTATGTTTAGATCAACTACTACAAGCTAGAAAATTATAAAAAACAATATGTGTATAGGGCTAACTATTTAGTGGGTGGGGGCTGAAAGAGAAACTAAGGGTCTAATTTTATGAACCATCATCTTCTTATGTATTATCTACACATATTTTGATCAGCTTCTATGAAGTGCTTACAATATTCTGCATATATAATGCTTATTCTTTAATGAAATTTCTATCTATCATTTTTTTCTTCTAAAACCTCCAAAACTTGTCTATCAACTAATTCAATGGGTATAAGTTTAGATCACCTAAGAGTTTTAGTTAATATTTCTTCAATAGAAGCGACTCCAACTACTTCTCTCATGAAATCATTTCTTAATTTATTAGTATTCAATTTTTTAAACATTCATTGTAAATGTCATGCTTAAATTAAATATTTATAATATTTTTACTACCCAAGAATTTAATTCAGCAGTATTGTTGGCATTATTATAATTTTATAATATTTAATTTTAATTCTCATGAAGTTCTAAAATTGCTCTTGAGGCACTTCTTAGTTTGAACCATTTAGTTATATATATATACCCCAAAAAGAAATTTTTATTAAAGCACAAGAAAGCGATACAAAAAAGTATAGACTGGGAATAAAATGCCACCCCAGCTCCCCAACACACAAAAGCAAGTAGAAAAAGGAAAACAAGAGAAAATAACAACCAAAAGAAAAAAGGGGAAAGAAAACCCTCATATGGAAACAAGAGACCCCCAAGGTATAGAAGAACACTCAAGAAGGCCTCAAGAATTATCATTTGAGGAGTCCGAAACCCCGATCAAGATCTCATCGGTTGCTATTTTCCTCTTCCGAGGGGTAGTGGTGACAAGCCCCAGCTTCAAAAGTTCTTTATGAAGGTGACCATTAGACACCCTCGGTCTATTCTTGGAAAGATTCAGACAGTTTATGGAGATATAGCATTGCTGAGATTTTTGAGCAGTGAAAACAATAGACTATGGGTTAGAGATAATAGATGTTGACAAGGGCCGTATAATTTCATAACCTTTAGAAGGGTTGGCTAGAAGCTTGCCTTTCTTCTTAAGCTTTCGCATTCTAGAGACAATGTTCCAAGTTCCCAAGAGCTCTTGGGAAGAAGGTGGATTAGATTGTTGAATATGCATAGACATAGCTGGATTATGCATCTCCATTGATGAAGAATAAAGAGTGTTGTCAACATTACTTGCAGGCTGCTGCTTAGTCTTGCAAGGGAAAGACTCCACTTTATGGCCAATAAATCCACAATGGAAACAAAGATGAGAAAAACCCTTGTACTCAGAATTTTCATTCAAGCCCTTAATCCAAAACCATAGGGAAAGTTACTGTCAAATTAATGTGGACACTAACTTTAGCAAAAGAACTTTGACCCCAAGATATTGAATGTTCATCCATCCAAAGAGGTTCACCAATCATAGCAACCATATGAGCAATATTAGAAGGATCCCAATACATCATAGGAAGCCGAGGAAATCGGACCCAAACTAGCAAGGGGTTCCCCCTTCAAATCCTACAGAGAGAAAGAACTTGACCATCGGTCGATGCCAATAATGCTCCCAGCTACAATCCAAGCACCACCCCTGAGGATGGTATCTCGAGCATCAGAGCTTTGAAAAATACTCATGAAACAATTTGGAGCAATGGTGATAATCTAAACCTCTCCAACATGAGACCATCACCTTGATAGTTCATCGTAGAGCCAAGCAAAAGAAACTTGATTGCCTAGAAGCTTACATATAACACATTCCAATTTGGAAATATTTTCATGAACTTCGTTCAAGTTCTGGCTCATACAAATGCCATCCTCATCTTTAATGACCTTGTCTAAATGCATATAAGATAACTTCCTCCAAGCAAAATGACCTGGGCTCCGATCACCAAACACATGAGATTTAGGGGAATCTTTAATGTGAGATTGTGGCGGAACATCAACACCAACAACCCCCAAATTAATAGAAAATTCCTTTATGGCATTAACAAAAACATCAGATGAGTATAGTCCTGAAGCAATGGCCTCTTGAGCTAAGACTATGTGATTTTTTACACACTTTCAAGAAGAACTAGCCAAGCTCCCATCCAAAACATTCACAATAACAATCAAATCTTTATCATCAGATGAAGGAATATCCGACCTAGGATTACCAACATGTTGTAGAGGGATGCAACCTGAATTAGTGGAGGACTCATGGGCCAGATGAAGACCATCAGAGTTATTCAGAGTAGGTAAAACATGCCCGATATCCCTAATGGGAACAGACACCTGAAGCTGGTTAGCAGCTTACAAGCTCGGGTTGCATTCATACTTAAATTCGTAAATGGATAGCTCCAGGAAATGATGAATAGGCGGAAAATCCTGTTAAGGAGTGGCTTGAAAATCAGAAGGAAATGGTTGAAAGTCATTGACTGGGCTATACTCTTATTCGGATCTGTTAGATGAACAACCTGCATCTAAGATATCAACAAACTTAGCCGATAAAGCCTAAACGCAATCCATGCCATCCAAAACCAACATTCTAACATATAAATAAGGGTCAGAAGGAAAATTTTGAAAAATGAAATCCTTTGGCTATCTACTAAAGATGTTCCAAAGTTTCAGTCCCTAAGTTTCTCTCTCTCTCTCTCTCTCTCTCTCTCTCTCTCTCTCTATATATATATATATATATATATATATATATATATATATATATATATATATATATTATAGCTAAATGCAAGCCTATAAAAATTTTAACTCGATATGAAATGAAAATAATAAGTTGATAACTAAATGCAAGCCTATAAAAATAGCATAGATTTTTAATCACATTTGTGTTTTAGCATTTTACTTGAAAGGTAAAAATTTTTGTTATAAAAGTTGTCAAATTTGATATTTTGATTAAGTCTATATCAATTTTATTAAAATTTTGAGCAAATTTAAGACCTATTTGAATAGCATTAGCTTTCAACAAATTATGTTATATGGCTATCTTTTAAAAAAAAAAAAATCTGCAGTTGTTGTTGCTAAAGTTGTGATTATTGTTTGGAAGATTAAAAAATGAGATTGTTTTGCTGTGGCTTAAAGGAAATAAATTACACTGAGGCCCTCGCTTATATATCATATTACATGAAAATTAATTATGATATTTTTTTATACTGCTACATAGACGAAGTTTCGTTTAGAATTGTATGATAGTAGTTAACTACTGGAATTTTTTTTTTTCTTTTTAAAAAGAAAAATAAAATTAATATACCTTAAATTTTAATAAAATAAATAAATAGAATTAATTTAATGTGATATATAATGTCAAATTTTACATTTATTAAATGAAATATATATATATATATATTTGTGTTTGAATTTATTGGAATTATATATATCAAATTAACTTTGTCAAACATACCCAGCCATAATTTATATGTTACGATCAATGCATGCTCGATTGACAATTTACGTAATAGAAAAAGCCTATGTAGCACTTGAACACAAGTCAATAAAAGAAGTATGAATTATTCTCTGTGGACGCCGAACGTCGTCCAGAGTCTAATGAAAATACTCTAGTTTGGTACCACTCGGTACCGACCTCGATACTCGATGATGTGGCTACACCTAATTCTCCTCTGGAGGGTAAGCTCTTTCTGGTGTCCGCAAAGAATAATCTCTCGAATAACAGAGAATGTAAGTTCATTACAATTTAATTATATATACAAATTACCTTTAAAAATTAAAATGCCAAATTACAATATACATTTTTTTTTTTAAGATCACTAGTAAATTTATTTTCACCCTTTTTCATTTGTTATGAGAAAGTTCTTTTTCATTACAAGAGACAATAATAAGCTGCACCAGTTTAAATTTTGAAGAAATTATTACATGCGGAATTTAGGAGTAGCTCATGTTTGGACTTCAATAAATTCAAATCATGTGGCTTTTACACATCATGTATGCCAATTATACATAGGGTGAGTATATGCACATCCTATATGAAAGCCATGTTGCTTGATTTCATTATAGTCAGAAAATATCTGGATTCTACGTGTAATAATTTCTCCTACATTTTTCCTTCTTCTTTCAACTATTATATATGGTTAGGGGTGTCAGTATTTGACACGACACGAAAATCCGACTCGAACCCGACCCGAAACATTTGGGTTGACCAACCCAATTTCAAAATGGGTCGGGTTCAGGTTCCTGGATTCGACTCGTTTGAAAAACAGTTCAGGTTCGAGTTGACCCTACGGGTTGCCGGGTCAATCCAAAAACCCGTTTAAATTGAATTACCCGCAGCTGCCAGAATTGCCACCCCCCCATGCCAGCTGCCCCTCGCACGTGCCCCAAGCTTCCCCCACCTACCAGCTGGGGCCCGCGTGCGCCCCGCTGCTGCCCGCTCGTGCGCCCCACTGCTGCCTGCTCGATCAGCGCCGGTGTCAGCTAGGACCAGCCGCCCGCTTGCACGCGTCCGCGCCAGCCTGCCGCTGACCGTCCCGCAAGCTCGATGTCTGCCGTCCCACCGCCGCCAGATGCCAAACCGTGTCGGGTAAGGTCAACCTGCCGACCCGACCGGTCGGGTCTGGGTTCAAGTTTCTGACCCGTTTACATACTCGAGTCGGGTTAGGATTGGTCCGTTTGAACCCGAATCAGTTCCATGTTCTATAGAAACCCAACCTGGTCCGAACTCAATCTCAGATGATTGATCCGAACCCAAAAACTTGGAAACGTTCGAATCGAATTTATTACAGGGTCTCTCGCTTTCTTTCTCTCTGAATTTCATTAGAGGGAGCGCTCATCTGCCTCGAAGGGAACGCACTCGTATTTGTGGAATACTCCGTCTTTTGCCTCTTGCGATCTTCTTCTTCCCGTTCTTGATTAGTTGAATGCTTCGAGAATGAATGCTCCCTTCCCTCATCCTTATCTTTTGTCCCAATGATATTCTATAAATTGGGCTATTAATTCGAAACTAAAGTTCCAAACTTCTTTTCTAATCCCTTAGGCTTATAGTGTTATCACTTCTTCATCTTCTACTCTAACAGCCTAGAAAGAAGATAATAGAAGTCATGTTTCAGAAGCAGTTTTCCCGTCCTTCTTCCTTCAAAGGCTCCCTCAAGGCCCTTGAAGCTGACATCCAGCATGCCAACTCCTTGTAAGTCCTCTATCTCGTTTTTGGTCCTGCCCACTGTATTGATTTTCTTTGGTTTTCTGATTCCCATATCAATAGAATTATATGAATCCCTAAACTGTAGATGGTAGAAAGCGAAACAAAATGGATTCTATAATGAGTACTTCAGAATTCTTTTTCTGGTTGTTTAATTTGGGGATTTGTGGTAGTTTTGATTGTTAGGGATATGGGTTTTTCAGGGCTCATGCGGTTCAGAGAGCTTATGGCGGTGCTTGCCTGCAGATGAAACTGTCGTATGGTCCTTTAGCTCCGGTCTTCGTCTTTCTTCTGCAGTGGATGGACTGTGTCCCGACTTATGTGCTTCCTAATTATCTAGGGCTCCTTCAAATACTTGTATATAAGGTTATTTTTCCTTTTTAATCATTAAATTTTGCATTTTTAATTTATTTTCCAAAATTTCAGCAAAGAATACAAAATGTTTCTTCAGTAGGTTTTTGCTGCTTTGCTCTTATTTTGATTGTTCTTATTCTGCTGATTCTATTGAGTACAGAGTTTAACAAACTTAGAAAACTTCAATTAAAATTATGCAGGTATATGTTGATGGAAAATCGTCAATATCTGCATACGAACGGAGAGCCAGTATTAGAGAATTCTATGGTACATATTAAATTATATCCCTTTTGCTTTCTTCGTGATTATGAGTTGCTTCAACTTCCCACCTTCCTTGTTTCGTCTGACAACTAAATGCTTATATTATCTTAGGTATCATTTATCCTTCTCTTCATCAACTTGAAGGCAACCTGTTGGAGAAGGAAGAGCCCTTTGACAGATTTAGAAGCAAGGAGATTGTTGGAAGAAAGAGAGCAGAAGAATTGAGGAAGATTTCAGATAAGGATTTGGAGAGGGATGACGAGTGTGGTATCTGCATGGAAATATGCACCAAGATGGTTCTTCCTAGTTGCAATCATGCAATGTGTATTAACTGTTACCATGACTGGTAAATAATCTAGCTTAAAAGAGTTTCTTTCTAATTAAACTGTTTTGCCATGAATGGTTAATTAGTCTAGCTTGTTCAATTCATTCTTATAACTTCTGATTTCAGGAACACGAGGTCACAGTCCTGCCCATTTTGCAGGGGAAGTCTTAAAAGAGTTCGTTCAAGAGACCTATGGGTGCTAACAAGCAGTTGTGATGTGATCGATACAGCATCTTTAGAGAAAGAGAATGTAAAGCACTTCTATAGCTTTATAGATAGCTTGCCTCTCAACGTTCCAGACACGCTTTTCTTGGTCTATTATGATTACTTGTTCTAGTCTTTAGACAAAAAGGAAAGCGCAATCTGTAGATAAGTGGAGAGTGGAATACAAACAGCAACAAAGCCATCCAATTCTTTTTGATCGAGTTTGGCTTGAGAGAAACCTCTTTCATAATTTTAAAATCCTCCTAACATAGTTGTTTAAGAAGTTTGCAAATTAATGCTTTTCTGAACAGCTGTAAATAAAATTCTTAGTTATTGAATAGAAATTTGAGAGTTCAATTGCAAAGTCATATGATGTGCTTCTTTTTAGCCTGAAAGCTTACATAGTTTTGCAAGCCTCCTGAAGATTCTACGTAGGTGATATACTGTTTTTAGACTTGTTGAAGGTTTTCATGTTCTGTTTCTAGGAGAGAGAGTTTCTCTTACTGCCCTTCTGGATGTAATTTCAAATGTACGTTGTAAGTCAGCAACTTTTTGTCCGAGATCATTTAATATTTGAAGAAAGTCGGTAATTTGACTAGTCAATCTACATGTTTTGGGGGTATTGCTTCTCGTAAAAGTGGCATTAGATATTTAATGTTCATTTGTTCGGTTTTCATCAGTCAAAATGAGATGGTGAAAAGCTGGTAGATTAAGCTTCGTATGATATAGCTTTATTACTGTATTTTAAAATAATTTTTTAGTATAAAAATTATACTGAAAAGTTTTTTTAAGAAGTAGTAAGAAAGTCATAAACGAAGTCTAAAACATGATGCCGATTTATTGGGGCTCATTGTCTTTTGACTATGTATGTAATGTAATACAAGCTTTCAATTCTTAAAATTAGTGTGAATTCATATATTTAATAGCAATGGTTTTCTAGAAGTTACCTTCTTCACCTCGAAACTTCTCAAATTAGTCGTTTGATTTTGATTTTAATTACCCTTCACCAAATGTGCGTTCTTCCTTGAGAGTCATATCTAAGTAAATGTTATTCCTATTGTTTTTATAAATTTTTAATGTAAATTATTAAGCATTATTAAGTGCTAGGAAATTTACAGTGATATAGTGTGTTTAAAATCTTAACATTATAATAAAATTCATTACGCTTAGATAAAAGTGATAAGAGATTTTGGGCTCCAAAAATTCACTCTCCGGTCTCTTCATGGCCTTCTTTAGTTTCTTTCTTTTCTGGATTGTCGAGGAGAGTTTTTGAAGACGGATAGAGGTGAGGAGCATCTCTTCAATCGGTTGCTTGTGTTCCTGCATTAGAAAAAAATAGATCAAAGAACAGACAAAAAGAAGAAGAACTGATTCAGGGAAAGACTGTCGAATTGTATTGAAAATGTTCACATATTTGTATACGAAAATGTAATGAGTGCATGTGCACACAACAGGTGTTTGCTATAGATGGAAGTTGGATATTGATTGGTTTGTTGTAAAGTATAGGTTAGGATTAAAAGTTATAAAAGTGGTATAGATAATGTGGCTTGCTTACTAACATGTATGCTTATCACCGCCCTGCAAATTAATAAACCTGTGAGATGAGCGTTAATTTGGAGCGAAGCTGTAAAAAGCTTGCCAGCGCGAGCAATTTAGTGAGGATATCAGCTGGTTGATCGGTTGAACGAATGTGGTGAATCGTTATTTCGCTTAAGCGAATGTGATCTCGAATGAAGTGTTAATCAATTTCAATATGCTTTGTGCGAGCACGAAAAACAGGGATATTGGCTAGAGCCAGAGCTGAGGTTTTGTCACAATGAAGTATTGTTGGGGAGGTTTTAGGGATGTTTAAGTCCATCAGAAGACGACGTAGCCAAACTATGTCTGAAGAGGCTGAAGCAAGTGCTCGATACTCTACTACATTGGAGGATATGGCTACGGTGGGTTGTTTCTTAACATTCCATGAAAAAGATTACTGCCCAAGAAGGTGTAATATCTCATGATGGAGTGGTGATTATCTGAATCTGAGGCCCAATCTAAATCAACATACAAGTGCAGGGTGAGGTTACCATGGTTGATGGGTAGGCCGAAGGTAATGGAACCTTTGATTTATCAGAGTAGTCATTTGAGTTATTAAAAATGCTTATGGAGTGGTTTGTGCACTGCTTGATATTGGAGATTAGTAGTGAAGGAAATGTCGGGTCAAGTGATGGTGAGGTAGTGAAGTGAACCAACAATTTGGCAAAACATAGTTGGGTTGGGGTATGGCATATTGTGTGGATGGTTTGGTGGACATTGGAGAGAGGGTTGGCATGCTCGCCTCGACCATCCTCATCACTCCAAACTCAATTCCATTGCCAAGCAACTTCATCCAAAGTTATCTACTACTTTAGTTAGTTGTATTTCTTTTAATGTGGCTAAGAATCACAAACCTTCCTTTCTTAAATGTAGCTCATCTCAATGCAAATTACTAGAACTTATACATCCCGACGTTTGTGGCTTTTCCCCCATCGCATCTTTTTTCGGTTTCAAATACTATGTTTTTTTTGTCGATGACTACTCCCGATTTCCTTGGATATTTCCAATGCATTACAAATCTGAAGTTCTTAATATATTCATTAGCTTTGTTAAAATGATTGAAACATTTTTTCACACAAGCATAAAATTACTTAACTCAAACTGTGGTGGTGAATACACCTCAAATATGATTCAAACCTACCTCTCCTCTAAAGGTATCATCCATCAATTTAGTTATCCATACACCCAGAACAAAATGGCGTGGCCGAATGCAAACATCGTTACCTCATCGAAACCACTCATACACTTATTCATGCTGCTAGTCTCCTTCTCATGATAACGAGAGAAAACATTCGATTAAGGCTATTCATCGAATAGACATATGATATATGGCATATAGTAGCATCATGATTTAGATATTTTAGAATTTAATATTTAAAAATAGACATTTTACAACTTCATAATAAAAGTGGATGGTGAGGGGAGTGATGGTGAACCCGATCAAGATCCCATTTCCATCATCTTGGGCCATCTTGGTCCCCAGTCTACTTAGTCAGAAGAGGTAGTCAAACAACCTTGCAGAAGGATTCTTGTCAGTAGCCATGGGTTGCCTTGTCCAAGTGTACCTTAGAGACATGGGGTAAATATTGGTATAAGAAAACAAATATGAATCCACCTTAGCTATTAGAGGGTTTTGTGCCTTATCGATTATATCATATTAATTCATGACTCAATAATTTAACACCTTTGAAGAACATACGGGCTATGATCATAATCCTAATATAATGGTACCATTTAGCTGCAAAACTACCCTGTTAGAGGGTCCCAGTCATAATTGTTTACCTATGGTGTCATTTAGCGGCAAAATCCATAATGTGGTGTCATTTGGCGGTGAAACCATAGGTTAGAGGACACATGCCAAGTCCTAAATGGCAAGAGATAAATTGACAATGAATCCAAGTGATATTCTCGACTATACATTAATTCTTTGTGAACTGAAGTGATTTTTAATTTATCCATCATAGTAAACTGTTGCAGAAGGTGGATAAATTTTTGCTTGAATGTTTAATGGTTTATTTCTTTAAAATATTTGAATTTTGGTATAATTTTTAGAATTTTTGATTTTATGGTCATTTCAGGGATTTAAGTATGTTTGGGCCCCTTCCGATTAAGATTTTGTTTCAACACAATCATCATCGGGGTGACTTTGAGGTCATTTGAAAATATTTGTATTTTATATAAGTTTAAGGGCATTTGAAAATTTATGATCCCTTCGGACTGAGATCAACTTTTAAAATGGCCATCATTAGAGAATTTATGGGCTATTTCATTTTATGGGTCTTATTTTGATGACAGAGGATTCAGTTCATTATCAATTTATTGCTTTGATAGATTCTTAAGAATTAACTCCTATGGTTGACATTTACTTTCAACACGATCATTATTGGGGTATCATTAAAATCACTTATATTTTATAAGAATTTGAAATGTATTTTAAATAATTATGGATCCCCTCTAGTTAAAATTTACATTCAATATGACCATCATGGGGGTTTTCACAAGCAAATTTATTTTACTGATTGAATCTTGTCGACTCAATTAATTTACTAATAGAAGATCAGGTTTAGACTTATGTTCATTTGTTAACCTGTGTAGCCTCCTCACACATCATGTGTGTACCCATAACACACTTGCCAAGGCACATACATGTATATACTATTGGAAGCATCTTGCATGATACATTTATATGATTGTTACATGTATGCATGATATTATTAGGTTGAAGCTCTCTGCATATTATAAATGCATGCGGGAGTATGCTTTGAAATGTAATTGCCATGTTTAATGCCATGCTTAAATGAAAGCTTATGCATCCTGCCAATGTATGCAATAGGTTATTTTAAATTATGGTTGTAATGTCAAATGTCATACTTGAATAGAAAACTCAACATCCTAATGAAACATGCAGGAGGTCATTTTGACATACAATTGTGATGTCGAATGTCACGCTGGAATTAAACCCTTGGCATCATACAAATATATGTCAGAGGTTATTTTGGGGTGTAATTGCAATGTCATATTATATGCTTTAATGAAACCCTCTACATCATGTAAGAGGCCATTTTGGATTATGAATGTAATGTCAATTGACATGCAAGAATGAAACCCTCTGCACATTGTCAATGCATGCCAATTATCGAATGTACATCAATGCATATTTTAATACATAAGAGGGGGTGTTTTTCATGAATTATTATGCATGCTATAATGCATGTATGAAGGCATTTTAAAATATTTGCATGTAGTTTAAAGAGTTTTTTTTTTTTTTTGTAACTATCGACTATGCAAATAACCAATATTAATAAATGCACCAAATTTTAATTAGGAATCTCTAAATACCTTATGTCCGCTTGCATGAATGTTACAAATCTAGTTGCATGGCATCAAGGCTTTTAAAACCGGACCGGTCAATGAACCGGAAGAAGGAGGGGTTAGAGGTTTGATGGTTCGACCGGGGTCGAACCGGGGTCGAACCGGATGACGTAATAAATATTTATTATATTTAAATATTATAATAATGACACAACTATTTATAAATATATAGCAAAAATTGATGAAAATTATAAAGTTTGAGACAAGCAAGCAAAAAAATGGCATACCTCAGATCCATTTCCTTGCACCAAGACTTCTCATGAGACGTTCAACAACCATTTTGATCGAAGAATATCTAATAATGGCATTGTGTAGTTGTATAGAGGTTAAGGATTATAAAACCACTTTCATATATGAATGAACATTAAGTACATGGCATACTAAATATAAGTAATGGCATAATAACATAACAAATGAATATATAATAAATCACCTATGAAATATTAAAGAAATCAAACTTAACAAGCAAACTAAATGGCAACACAGGGATTAAAAACGATACAAATAAACAAAAACATAACATATATGTAAGATCAAACAAGTTTCATATATGAACCAACTGATAACAAAAACAAAACGCAACAATCTAATCAAAGGGCCTGCTATCTTTGAAATAATAAGACAGTTATCCCAAAACTTCAAGTCTAAAATAATTGAAATTACCTCCTTTCCCTTGGAAGTTTTGGATATCTTTGAATCCACAAAGAACTTGCTTGTGATTAGTGCTTGTAGGTCATGATGATGCTCATGCACACTTTTCAAAGTTATAAATGTTGTTGCAAAACGGGTTGCTCCAGGACGTACGATCTCCTTCCAACCTGGCCTTTTCCTAAGCCATGCAAGTATGAAAATGTGATTATAACAAAAAATTGTCAACTTTGATGCTTTTTTTGTTAGGTCCTCTATAAGAGGCATACTGCCAATATCTTTCAGAATTAAATTCATACAATGGGCGGCACAAGGAGACCAGTAAATATTATTGAATCTTTCATGTAATAGTTGACCTGCCTTTTTGTAATTAGCTGCATTATCAGTAACTATTTGAACAACACTCTCTGGACCAACCCACTCAACAACTTCAGCAAATAAAGAGCACAAAGTGGTAGCATCCTTTGTGATGTCTGAAGCATCAACTGATTTTAAAAAAGCTACACCACGTGGACAATATATCAAAAAATTGATTAAAGTTCTGCTCCTACTATCAGTCCATCCATCTGCCATAAGTGTACAACCTGTTTCCTTCCAAGTTTTTCTATAACAATCAATGAGTAGCCTGCATTCTTCCTTGCAATCCCTAAGTAAGTTTACTCTCATGTTATGATAACTGGGGAGTTTGTAACCAGGACCTATTGCAGCAATAGCATCAACAGCTTTCTGTGCATATATTGAAGTAAGAGCATTAAAAGGAATACAACAATCAAAAAACCACCTTGCTAAAGCCATATCTGCACGGTGCACTACTTCCTTAGATGCTAAAGCACTCTTAATTGAAGGTTGGGCACCTCGTGTAGTTCTAGGAGCAAAGAAGGTATCTACATCAGAAGCTTTTCTTTTCCCCTTACTAAGTTCTGAAACATGTGCATGAGAAGATTATGTTTTTGGTAACGAGCAAGAATCTCTTTCTTCATCTATAGCATCATCCACAGGAAATGGTGTACTGTCCAACTCTTCCTGTGCTTGTTGTTTTTTTCTTATAATTTCCTTCAAGTTTTCATTCATTTGATATCTAACATCATGTAGAACCTTTTTGCAAGCTGCTATATTTCCCTTTACACCTGCTAAATGCTGTTTCATTCTATTAATTCCTCCTCCCTTGTATGAAATACCACAATGTAGACACTTAAATTGTTTCTTCCCATCATGTCCTTTAACTTCAGTAAAATGGTTCCAAGCAATGTCTATTTTCTCACGCACAGCATATGTTGAATTTGAAGTCTGATTACTAGGTTCTTCCATTCTAATTTGATTTACCAAATAAAATCACATACAAATAAATTAAAACCATGCAAAGTAGAAAACTACAAAGTAAAAAAGTATAATGTAGAAAACAATGGAAGGTAAAAAAGTTTTAAAAACTATGCAATTTAAAAAATCACAAAGCTAAAACAACACATAATACATACCTCAAAGAGCCGAAATTTTATATCACTTGAAGTTCCACCACAACCTAAAGTCACCAACCTATACAAAATGGAAAAACCATTATCAGCAGAACTTCAAGGCATCAATGAGTTAGAGAAATCACAATTTTCATCTAAATAGCATCAGTTATATTATTTGCTATTCAGTCTATTCAAAAATAAGTAAATAACAGTATAACACACAATTCATGCATTTCCTGTTGTAGAGAACAGTAAAGAATAAATATTTTAGAATTGCAAATGAATAAAATATGATTTCTGTTTAAGAGATTTTGAAATTGCAAATGAAAAAAATATGTAAGAACTCTGTTTAAAAACAGAGATCCCGCAAATAATTGGATTTCATTATTTCAATTTTCAGGAGAACTAAACTAACTAAACTGTTGAGAAGAGCCCAACAAAGATGCAACAGTAGGTTTCCGGAATTTCTTCGACCATCAACCCGTCGATATCAATAATCAAGAGCAAGCACTCAATGCCTCTGCTGGTAGTTTTTCATCGCTGAACAGAATAATCCGTAGAAATTAATAGGCTTGGCTGCTTGCAGACCGGATTTGCAAGCATAATTTCCTAAAATAAAGCCTGAATGGCTGAAACAGGGAAACTCACTCCACCTGTATTACGTTATTAGAATCCTTGCTAGATTGTGTTTGCTGCTCCACAAATCTCATGCATTTGCTGATGTAGAGAACAGTAAAGACTAAAGAGTAAACGTCGGCCTACTACCGAATGCAAGAAGAAGCCGAGAGAAGAAATGTCGGCCTACTACCGAATGCAAGAAGAAGCCAAGAAGGAGAAACATGTGAAGAACTCACAGTGGTCGGAGAAGATAGCTTCGAGCCTTCGATTCCTGGTCGGCTTTGAGAAAGAAACGAGTCGTCGTCGAGAGGGATTCGGCGATTCGCGAAAGGGGAGCGGACGGGAAGAGAAGCCGAACGAAAGTGAACAGTAGGGTTTTTTTGTTTTGTTTTCATATCAGTTTGAACTCAATCGGCTTGATCAAATCCAACGGTGGAAAAGCCTGTTTGCCGAACCGTCCGGTTATTCATAACCGGCGCCGGTTCGCCGGTTCAACGGTTGAACCGGCGGTTCGCACGATTCAACTCCGGTTCGACGCAAAACCGATCCTGAAGCAAACCGTAACCGGCCGGCCGACCGGTTCGCGGTTCAACCGGTTGAACCGGCCGGTCCGGTCTGGTTTTAAAAGCCTTGCATGGCATTGTGCTTTAGTGGCCCATAGTTTTTTCTACCGATTACTTGCTTTTGCTAACAAGTGGAACGTAGAATTATTAGCTGGTACATCCATGAGATACTTCATTGTTCTGATGTAGGCCCCATCCATATCCGTAGTAGCAATGACATGAGTTGCATTCTGCTTTTGTTGATAAGTTATAAGTACAGCATTTAGTCCAACAAGCTTTCTTATGATTGCTTTTTCATCCTTAGATATTAGATTCATAAGTCACTCGATCCTTGCTTAGACTAGATAAGGACATCCAAATGACATGATGTCATTTTGAGATAGATGAGGTATCATAATATGATGAAACCAAATGCTTACTAGTATATTATTAGATTTTTTGTCCTCACTTCGTCTTAAGGTGACCTCTTTGAAGCATGAACATGAAAAAACACCAGGTAATTTTTAGTATCCCAACGACATTCTAACATCTGATATGTGTATGGGGCATGGAAGTTTTTCCGGAGTCTTTGACATAGCAAGAAAGAGCAGTTTTCTTCAATCTATAGCTACAACTTTTAATAGTGCTCGTGTAAGACATTAAGCTGTAAGGTGTGATATCCAAATCTTCATTCTAATAATGTGGTATTTCTTCAGAAACCTTAATATTTCTAAAAAAAATGTTATAATGAGAAATTTATTTCTTCAATTGCTCATTCTTTGACACTACATGGTCATTTAATCTTGCATGTTTAGTATTGCATGTTGTTGATTGCACCGTCTCGTATGTGATGATTCTGTCATTATCATCAGTAGGTGCTTACATTTTTTGAATGTTACATTATACATGTTGTGGACCTCCGAAAGAACACCGCGCGAACGGGTCGATTGGAAGGGCAGATTGGATCGTGCATACGACTGACCATTGGGGATAGAGGCTGTCGCCAACACACCCCGATGGGTAGTAATATACATAACCAAATCACGGGTTTCCCCCATCCGATATGAGAGATCGAATGGGGTTTAGTAGATGTGGGATCAAGTTTCCCACGGGCGCAAGCCCCCGTGGTTAATTACATCCCAGGCCGGAGCCTGAGAAAACTCTCGATTAAGGATCATACATTATCCTCTCCTAAAGTGGGATTGGCACATGGGTATAGACTAGGAAATCCTATCCAAGAGGAAGAAGGGTCCGAAGGGCTGAATCAACATGCACGGTTCACACCAGCATTCAGAGGCTCTAGGGTACTAAAGAGAAACTGGAGAAAGAAAGACAAGCAATCGATCACATGCGTGAGAGAAGGATGGAGGTGGCGTCATCCTGTGACGCGGATAAGTAGGATTTATAGTCCCTGAAAGAAGGAACCTACCTACTATTTAAGGCATACTACGAGACCGAATGTAGTAACCTCGAATCCTAGATCTAGGTTAGGCTTAGTGTTCGACGAGTAACACTAAGGCCCGTGTCCTAACTAATGCAATGCCAAATCTGGACTTAACCCGGCCTGGATGGGGGAGCCAGCTAACCACCTAATCGATTCAAAACCATGTTGTCCAGTCAATTATGAAAGATGGGTCGGTAGTACAGTTATTGGGAATAGGACCGACATCTAGAGGATTTCCTAAGTGGTCCTGGACTTATGTGGGTTAGATGCTCCTAGCTAATGCAATTAAATTTTAATTAGTTAGTTACTAATGCAATGCATGCTAATTGAATCGTCAGCTCATGAATGCTATAGAACTTTAAAAACAGGCTTATAAAAAATAATTTTTTGAAAAGACTGAGTCTCCCTAGGTCCGGCACTTCATCCTCATAGGCCAGATTATCCGGACTCTACCCGCAGGCAGGGAGATGTCTTATAGCAAGGAAAGAAGAAATGCAGTAATATGCATGCGACCCCGGACGGTTCCGGCAGTTCCCTAGGTTCGTTAAGTTTCTATGTTATTTAAAACTTAAAATTTTAAGGGTCAGTTGCGAGTAGAAAAATTTTATAGTCCTTAAAGAGCCTAACAGAAATCCAGGCGAAAACAAAACGGGCATGCAAGAAAGAAACCTAGAAAAAGCAGGTAATTCTACTGCGCAATCAGGTAAACACATCAATATAAATCCAAAATTAATCAACTAAATGGCCATAGGCAAATTGCCCTTATTACACCCCAGATATGCATAAAATAAAGTGGCCGGGCACCACTGCCAACAACCCGGATTTCTAAGCCTATGACAGACGCCAACAACTTTGAGTGGGATATTGGGTCTTCAAATCTTTAGTCCTCTGGATATCTTCTCCTCAGACTTCTTGGATCTCTCCTCCTCAGACTCTTTGGAATTCTCCTCCTCGGACTCCTTGGAAATCTCCTCCTTGGACTCCTTGGATCCGTCGTGGCTTGAATATCCAAACGAAGAGACAATTCTCCCAGTATGGGGGTATTGCCTTTTCTCTTTGGATATCTAAAGCCATCCAACTCAGTCTTCCAAATGGAAGAAGACTCTCCCCTTTAGGGATGCCTTCTTCTTTTGGAATCTGAGTTGGATAAGAATATCCCGACTCATAGTTGTTTTCACAACTCTTAACAATTATTACAAATTTTTACATTCATTGGAAATAAAAAAAAATTCTAGACTCCCTGCATGGTTATCCTAATAAAAATCCCAAGCAGTTTATATGAAAATGAAAATGCTAACACCATTGACCCTGTGCCAAGCCATGCTCTTAATTTTGAGGGCTAAGCAGCTCCATCTGTGCAGTTATAATTATTAATTTAGCCCTCATTTATTCAGGGGGGCTGAGCAAGCACCTGCATAAGACAACATTAGAAAATATAATGGTGCCCCCCTTTGATTAGCATTGAGCATGGCCACCTGCACGGAAGAACAGTATGTATATATGGCGCTCCTAACCTAGGGGTAAATCTAGCGTTCACATCCAGAGTGCAGAAAAAGTAAGCAAACACAGCAATTCAATTTTCAAACAGCATGCAGTGAAAACCACGGAAAGCTCCGGCACACAGCAGAAAAATAAAACCCAGCGGCCTAACCTAGGTCTAGAAGTGGTGCCCTAGCAAACAATTCTATGTGTGTGTAAGGCTGGTGTGGTTTGGATAGGTCCTAATATGGGTAGTCAGTTAAAATTGTCTAAAGTTCAGGTCTGTTGTAGGCCAGAAAAGGAAATTTTAATTGAAATTCAAATATTAGTGAATCCGGTCCATTTTAATTATTTCAGTTTGTTGATCAGTTTTAAGAGCTTAGAACACTGACATTTAAAGTTTAAGTGATATTAGCCAATTTTAGAAAGTTCTAGGTCCTCCTCTAAACTAAGCTAAGGGTCCAAAAGGTCACTATGGGGAAAAGGCTAAGTCTGGGATTCTACCACCTTAGGAAAATACTAGACCTTAATACGAGTAGTTAGACTGGTAGTAGGCTGAAATCAGAGTTTTCTAGGCAAAGTTATGAATTTTCTAAGTTTCGGGCCCTATCCTATAGACTAGGGTTGACCAAAAAGTTGACTTTCTAATTTAGGCCAGTTTCTGGAAACTTAAAATTTTTAATAAATACTAGACCCTAATTGGAGTCTAATGCAAGTGAGTTTGCCTAATTTGGAATCTTCTACAATTAGTTATGAATTTTCTAAATCTGGGGTATTTATGGAAATTTCTAAATTAATTAGGAGAAGGCCCTATTTTGCAATTTTAGCCCAAATCAGCCCCAAACTGAGTCGAATCACTCTCAAAAGTCAGGGATGACCTGAGAAAGTGATCCCCTAGGGTTTGGGGAAGATTTGGGATTTTTAATAATTTTTAATAATTTATTAGGGGCAAAAAGGTAATTTCTGCCTATAGTCAAATTAAGGGTCAACCTAGAGTCAAACTATGGAGCCCTATTTATCTATGGTTAAGGATCAGATTCTGGTCAGTTTGAGGTATTATGGGTAATTTTCTGACCTAGGGTGTATTTATTGTAATTTTTAGAAGGTCTCGGGGCATTAATTAGCAGATTAATTAGGGTTGGTTAATTAAGGGCTCTAAAAGCTCCTAAAAATTTCCAGAAAATTCTAGAAGGTTTATGATGTCACTAGATTCAAGTGTTGAAGTTTTTCATGTCAATCCGGGATCTATCCTAGTTCCTAGAAAACTTCTAAGTTCGCTAGACAGGTCCTTAATTATTGTCCTTAGGGTGTCACTACGTTGTATAGGTTTAAAGTGCTGTTTTGTCTAACCCTCAAGGTAATAAATGCATGGGAGTACAAAAATGAAATAAACACACCATGTCCTTAGATCTAGGAGAGCCTAAGCTAAGTGCTCGTGGTGCGATCCTACACATGCATACTACGACAAAAATAAAAGTACAGACACTTAATGAAGGGATTAGTGAATGATTGAAACTCAATCACCCACTAACCCACTCCCCCATGATAGCTCTTCATTCATAGAATCCATATCTAAAATTTCATACGATAGCGGGTCTCCCAAAGTTAGGATTTAATTATAAGTAATTTTTAAAATAGTTTCAAAATACTTATAAATATAAATATGCAATTTTGAAAAATAAAATAATTAAAAAGTAAGTCAATTCATAATACATAAATATAGGAAGACCCACTGACCACCCAATCGAGGCTTCAAACGGTTTGAAAATAGGTTTGTATCCTGAAAATAATTATTATATTAATATTTAATATCAAAAATACTCGAATAATCGAATCCAAATAGTGATTGGTCAAAACAGCCAAAATCGAGGGCTGGAAATGGTTTCAAAACATAAAGCTCGCTTTTCTGAAAAGAACGAGGGGTTACACGTCAAAATCCGACTTAAAATGGCGAAGATACGAATTTCTGAAGTTTAAGTACAATAAAATAATATTTTAAAATAGTGTAGTTTTGCTGTTTTTGAAATAACAGAAAATACAGACAAACTTTTCATCTGAAAATAGTTTTAAAATATACAGAATTTAGAGTACATACAAAACAAGGTGCTGTGCGTCGACAGCGGACTTAAAACGACAAAGTTATGTAATTTCGAAGTTCAAATACGATAATTAAATATTTTTTTAAACATTGCTATTTTACTGTTTTGAAAATAATTGCACACAGACCCAAAAATTTCAAATAAAACCAATTCCAGAAAGTGCAGAATCTAAATACGTTCAAAACAACATGTTGTGCGTTGAAAACGGAGCGAAAACGAGAGAGATATGAATTTTTGAAGTTTAAACACAGTAAAGGATATTTATAAGTAGATAATTATTAAAAATAATAATGATAATAATAAAATATAATAAAAAATAATCTCAAAACTAATTAACAATATTAATGATCATAAAACAGTAAAATAAAAGCTTAAACTAATAATAATTAATATTAATAATTATTTAAATAACAACATAATAATTATTATACTAAAATAATAATTTAAATAAAAATAAAAATAAGGTTACTTTGCTGTTTTAATAATAATCATTATTTTTATAAAAAAAAATTTTCCTAATATAGAGAATGAAAATACGATCAATTCAAGGTATTGCACACAAAAATCGGACGAAAAATGAAATTTTGGCGATTTTTTGAAGTTAAAATAGGTTTTAAAATAATTTTAATATTAAAATATTCGGCGGCTGCCACGCGGCGTAGCGGGGGAGGTCCCGCGGTTTCGGCGCAATCATTGCCAATGATTGCGCCGCCGCGCAATCATTGGCAATGATTGCCGCGGCGCGGAAATCAGCGCCGGCTGACTTAACCACGTCGGCGAAGCACAGACACCGTCCGATCCGGCGCTGTATGGAACGGACGTCCCAGATCTAGCCGAACGGACGGCGGAACCACAAGATCAGGTACTGCGGTCGTTCTAGACCACGGATCGACGGAATCACGACCGTCGATCAAGAAATCAACGGTCCAGATGCCGTCAACCTGGGCTTAGGGCGAAACCGTAGACCGAAACGATATTTCTTATCGTTCTCTCGATTGACCGAACCAAATGCAATGAAACTTTAGATCTAAGTTCTACTAGTGAAGAGCATCCGTGGGGGGGTTTTATTTTGAATTAATAAACGCTAATGACGACACTAATTAACCCTAAGTGTTCTAACTAGGGTTTGAGATTTACCTCAATCCACTCAGTGGATTCGGGAGATCTTGGTCTTGTTGGACTCGTGGGATCCTCTAGAACAAGTCTCTAGTTGACGCCAAGCTCCAACGCTTCCTCGATCGAACGGAAATCAACCGAGACGGGAAATGGGCTCGGTCTCGCCGGAATCTCGCCGCCGGCGTGGGTTCACCGTCGGGAATTGGTTCGAAAAAGTGGAGGGGAGTCGTGGGAGTGCTCTCACGAAATTTCGAGGCCTGAGGTGGTCTCTCGATTCAGCAAGAGCCAAAAAAGATCCCGATTCGACCTAATTTTTCACTATTTAAACCCCTTGACCTCCCTTGGACGGTGGGGATTGGATCAAGAGGTAAATAGGAGGGAAAATCATCAGATTAGGCCGTGGATTCGATTTCAAAACGAAGGGATTTGATTAGAGCATTGAATGGGCATTTAATAGGGATTTAAATGAGTCTTAATGGGTCGATTTGACCCATCATGACTTGGATTGACCAAGTCATGTGTTGACTTGGTCAACTCAGTCAAATGGGTCCAATGGGTATGAGGTTTGAGCCATTAATGAGTTGGAATTTGATTTGGGCTTGATTTGGGCTCAAAAGGCCTTAATGGGTCAAAATTGACCCAATAAGCCTTGGGTTGACCAAGTCAACAGTTGACCTGGTCAACCTAGTCCCTCATGCCCAATGGTTTGACAAAATCGAGGTCAACACATGTTTGCGAAGGAGTCTCATTATCTACAATTAGGATAGTTGTGTCTCTCACTTATCAATATATATCTTGTTACAAAAACTGTGTAAAATTTGATTAGAAGGCAACAACATTGGTTGGTTCAAAGTATTGAAGTAGGCTGGTCCATTGAGCTTCAACTTCATCTTTTTAAGATGGGTTCAATAGCTGAATGATACCTTTGAAAGCCTCCATATACTTATCTTTCATCTTTTCCTCAGGTAGATGCCAAGTTATCCACTTTATGCTCAGGGGCACGATAAATTCCAATTTGGTAACATTTTATATGTCATTGGAGATTAATGGTGCCTTCTTGCATGTTGCATACATATACATACAATGAGACATTATTATGTGTCAGAGAACTTCATATGTTTATATGTACATTGAAGTGGGTTATCAGTTAAATCATGATCGCCACTAATTTATCTTTACATGTCAGCTGGCAAGTTACTACATCAGCATGATGAATCTACTTAAAAAAAAATTGCATCATATAAAAATACATAAATCCTAAGTATATAATCTAATATATATAAAGCCTTCATTATGATCCTTATGATGACTTTACTTCTCTTCTTGCTTCGACTATTTGTATTTGGCCTAGAAGAAAACACATATGTTCACTTGGACTTCGATTGAGTTAATATTATCCTTATGGAAACCCTAACTAAGTTAAAAATGTTGCTAACCATGAAATAATTTAATAATGTCTTAGGTGATCTTACTCAATCCTTAATGCTCAATTAATGAACTCGCCCTAGCAAAATCAAGAAAGCAAGCACTTATAGCTACTCGTTCTTGAGTGCTCCTTCTCACCTAAGGTACTCAAGCTCAATTTAGAACTCATCCAATATCCTCTCCCATTGAAATCAATCATTTGGCTTATGCACCAATTCCAATTATAATTGAATTTAAATTGACTAGATCCAAATCAAATCAAGCTAACTTGAGATTTGATCAAATTATATATGATCAAATTTATCTGTCCAAATTAATCATATCCATGTGTGTTGGATTTCACTTATTTTAAAAATTAATAGTAAATCCAAATTGAAATGATTTTTTTGCTTGGACTTAGCTCAAAATAAGGCTTCGTTTGTCACAGCTTTAGTACTGTTTTTTAAAACGGTTTTCTAGTACAAAAATTTCAAATTCAAGAAACTTTTGTACTAGAAAATTATTTTAAAAAGCAAGAAAAAGCCGTCCCAAACGAAGCACAAGGCTTCATCTGAGAAGGCTTTTTTATTGCTTCATAAAGCAACTTTCTAATGAAAGTTTTTACTAGAAATTACTAAGACTTCTTTTGAGACTGTTTTTATATTGCTTTTTAAAATAACTTTTTAGTTTAATTTTTTTTAAGGAAAATTTTTACTTAAAATTTACTTAGAAAATAGCAATAAAACTGTCCCCTATGAAACTTAAATTGAATTGAAATGCCCATGCAAGTTACATCATTACGCTTTCACATGATTGTAAGTTAGGCTGACTTGACAGTTAGCCTGCTGGGCTAGCTCATCATAGGCTATAGTAATCCAGATTAACTGGTTTTGAAGCCCTTCACTGGCTGAAGCTAAAAGAACTTTTGTTAAACGGGGTTAAGAGGGATTATGCATTAAACCATTTAATACCATATTGATGTTTGTGTATTCAGTCTACATAGCTGTGTATTTTGAGCGTGAGAGTAACAGTCATGTGGTAGTACAATAAAATATGCAAAATTACGTTAAGTTTATGTCACTGACAAAAAGTTAATGCCAACCTCATGCAGTGGATTTGTAGCGGTTCCTAAATCGCTGCAAATAAATTAGTAGGTGTTTAAATCATTATAGTAGAACCTAAAAAGTGTTGCAAAAGTCTGATTTATTAATAGTGTGCGCGTAATAATTCCTTCAAACGAATAGCTTTGTTCGAGTTTTTGGAGATCAGAACACCTTATTTTTGGTGTAAACAAAATTGGCGGGCTAACGTTAGACTGTTTGACTCCTTCCAACTTTTTTCTTGGAACATTTAGGTCAATTAAAGCAAACTCACACACATCATATACGCAAGACTCAAAACTAAGATCTCCTCGTTGGTAATCAAAGCTCCTAACTAACAGTCCAAAATGAGTTGTGTCACTCCTTCCTCTATGTTCATAAAAATTGATTTTTGTATCGTCAGTTCTAGACACATATTCAAACAAAAATTAGTTTAAAAATTCATTAGGGAGTGTAATTTTTTTAGTTGTCTAAATTGGGAATTGAATCCATATATATGAGTTGGGTTGATGCCAACCTCATGCGGTATTGTGTTTATTGGATCGAGGATTTATGCTTCGTTTGTGATAATTTTAATATTGTTTTATAAAGCATCTTCTTAATACGAAATTTTTCGACTTAAAACATTTTTATACTAAAAATTTGTTTTAAGAAGAAGCAATAAGAATTTCGTCCCAAACTAAGCTTTAGTTAAGTTGGATAGCAATAGCACCAAGAGAAAAAAAAAAAAAGTGATTGCGTTCACTAGAAAAGGCTCTCCCTTGCTTCTATTGATTCCATAGCGGATGGGTACAATCATTCCATTCAACAAAAACAAAGAAAGAGAGCACCGGATCTTGCATGAATGTGCACATCCGATTTGTTCACATCTTGAAGCTTAGCGCCCTTTGGAATCCAATTTTTCCCATTATTTGACTATCCATAACATAATAGTGCGAAAAGAAGGCCCGGCTCCAAGTTGTTCAGGAATAGTGGCGTTTAGTTAATTATATTTTTCAACCTTTTAATAGATGAGTCCAACCTGGGTTGCTTATATTTTGGTTAGATTATTTTTGTGTTGACCTCCAATCCCACAAGTTATAACAAATTAATACCTATGGGTGGACGGTGGCCGCCAAGGACATGGAGACTTTTAAAGAGAATGCTTTGATGTGGCTTTAATGGTTAGTCTGTATAATTATTAGAACCCATAAATATTTTGTCAAATTCTCATAATAAAAAACCAACTCAACCCTTTCGTAGTGTTATCAAATTTCTAAGGGCTAGATTTTTTGGTGTTATTAAAGTACCAACTGAATTAAAAAATGCTGAGTAATTGAACTGTAAATATAAACAGCCTTTCATTTCCATAGCAGTTTTTTTCTTTCGTTTCAATTTTCCTTCAAATGGTGTAAATTCTGTTTCTTTCCTTCCACTGGAGTTGTAGAGTACTTTAGTTGAAGTAACAAAACTGTTTATACTGGTTTATTTTTGGTGTTCTAAATAGGATATTCAAATTACATATTGAATTTGAATAAAGCAGATAGATCTGAAAATGATAGTTGACTATGAGGCTTCATTTGAGCCAGCTTTTAACTGTTGCTATATAAAGCAATAAGAAAATTATCTCAAATGAAATCTAAATAAGCTTCTGTTGATGTTAAATATGTGTGTGTGTGTTTTTTTTTTTTTTTTTTTTTTGAGAATTTATCGGATAAAATCAAATTTTAATGTGCTCAAAATTAGGGGTGTCAATTTTTGACACGACCCGAAACCCGACCAGGAAAAATTTGGGTTCGGGTCAACCCGGATCCGAATCGGGTCGGGTTCGGGTTTAACAAATCAACCTGTTTTAAAAATCAGGTCGGTTTGACCCAAACCCGAATCGGGTCGGGTTCGGGTTCGAAAACCTGACCCGTTTTTTAAATCGGGTCGGGTTCGGGTTGACCTGAATAGTGCCGGGTCAGTTCCGCGTTCGACTCGAACCCGACCCGTTGACCCGAATTGACTCCCCTACTCAAAATTAAGCTACTTACAATGCGCTACTATATAAAACTAACACAACAAAATCCTTTTAAAACATTACTTCCGCTTTCTTTCTCCTTTGTTATAAGTTTTGCGCGTCACTTAGTACCTAAACATTAAAGAAAGGAGATACTAATACATATATAGAGTTTTTTCACATCACACAAAATGTATTAATACCTTTGCGCTTAAATTCTTTGAATTAAATTTGAGATAAGTGCAATATATGAATAATCAATATGTTATCCTACTTTGAACCACTCTATGGTTTTTATAGATACTCATTGGATGTCTTAATGAAGAGGGATGGAAGATTAACACAAAAGAAGAACTATCCCCTCTACCACCTTTGCTGCCTTCATGCCATTTTCTGAACCTTAATTCATTTCTTTCTTCTTTCTTGGGCTTCTAATAAAAGTTATCTCAATACTGACAAGCTGAGCCAATCCAACATGTAAATGTTGCAATCTATACAGAAAGAACTTAGGACTCAATTAAGAGAGCTATGCTTATACCTGCAGATGTACCTTTCTTAACCCAACTAATATACCATCACCAAAGAGACTTATGACCCAAGCCATTTATAGATGAGTTATATTGAAGCAAAGGCCAGCTTTTCAAGCATGCTGGGTACAGGTTAAATACAAGTAGTCCTTAAAACACAAATTGTTCATAAATTGTTCTCTCAGGATTCAATGGCACTATAGAGATTGAAGGATTAGAAAGCATCGGATCTTGGCATACTACTAATAAATCAGGCTTTTGCAGTATTTTTTGATAGCCTATTGCAGCGGTTTAAACACCTACGAATTTATTTGCAGCGGTTTAGAAACCGCTGCAAATCCGTTGTATTTGCGTTCGCTCAAAGGCTTTAGCAGTGGTTTTATGAGTGCTGCTATATGGAGGCTTTAGCAGCGCTGTTAGCATGTGTTAAAACCATTGCTGAAGGGTGAATTTAACAGCGGTTAAAACCGTTGTTAAATTTATCTATAGTGGCGGTATTAAAAACGCTGCTATAAACTGTTGCGAAAACATTAACTTTTTAGTAGTGGCGCACATGCTACTAAATGCATATTTTCTGGTGACTTAATATTATATATTGCTCTAGTTTTTTTTTTTTTTTTTTTTTTTTTGGGGAAAATATATTGCTCTAGTTTGCATGGTTTTTCAAGTGGGTACGTACGACTTATCAAAATCTAACGTCTCCTAATTTTGTATTGATCTATATATGGGCTTTCATTGCATCAAGGTCGTCCGTTTGTATAAATTTCTCTTTAGATATATCTCTAAGAAGCTAATTCAATCTTATTTATAGGCAATAGAATCCGACATAGATTTCTCCTCAGAGAGATATTTGAATAACATTTTTTTTTAATAAATAATGTTTACTAAATGCATAGAAATGCATATTTAAAAAAAAAATCATATACTCTAAGCAAGTCTTCATTTCAGAACAAATTATCGGAATTTTTCCTAAGAAAAAAAATTGTTGAACCTTTAACTATTAGGTCAATAGATTAAAATGATATAGTTGGTAGATGATTTTCAGTACAATAAGCTTTTAGTCAATAGCTTAGGCGGCCAAGCTAAAGAGTTTTTTAATAGTTCACCCACCAACTAGGTTGAATTATTTTAAGTAAACCTCTCTATCAGCTCATAAAATCAATAATCAAGTTGATTAAGCCTTTTTGAGGTACAATATACTTGGGCTAAGTTCAAACATATATTGAACCTTACATGTTTGGTGACTGACCATTAAACCCTTTTAATTCACTTGTTTCAAAGGCTGAAATTGAAAATTATCCTAGTTCATCTCAAAAAGGGCTGAACCTGTAAAATATTCTAGAGGATTCTAATAATATAAAACTAAAAATAAATATCCCATTTGTCATCTTATACATCTAATTAAATTACATATGACTTCACTATCTCCAAATTTGCTCGTCTTTTCTTGGCTAAGTAACATACACACTTAGTTTTAGGTTTTATTTGGGACAGCTTTCTTACTGCTTCTTAACGCAACTTTTTAATTCAAAAGTTTTGATTTTTGTATTAGAAAGCTGCTTTAAGAAGCAGTAAGAACGTCATCCCAAACGAAGCCTTAGTTTGGGATTGCCTTCTCATTGCTTTCTAAATTAGCCCTAAACCCTAAAAAATTTGTAGTTCAAAAATTGTTTGCAATAAAAAACCGTTTTGAAAAGTAGTAAGAAAGTGGCCCCAAATAAAACCTTAATCAAATTTGATATATTAATGTGCTTTGATATATACCCTTCTTTATCCCTTAGTATACTAATGTACTTTGATATATTATAAATTGAAATTCATCAATGGCTAGAAGAAATCTAAGCAATCAAACCTTGCATTCCCTACTTCATGTTCCAGACGACAAGTCAGTTCCATGAGATGTGTACTTTGATATATTATAAATACAATTTGAAAAATCCAAAGCCTTTGAAAAATTAACAAAAATATAATACTTATCCAAATTTAATGAAATGAATAGTATTAAATTTCTAAACTTAAACACCACTAATAAAATAAATAGTTCTTTTAAATTTTAAATAGGTAATGGTTTTATGTAATTTAAATAATTTAAAATTAAACAAAATTTATTATAAATCATTTTAAATATAAATATATTATTCAGCATCTTTATATTATTTTAAAATTATTAAAACTCTATGTTATTCTATTTTAAATTATTTCATTAGCTAATTAAAATTTGACTCTAAATAAATTTTATTTTAAATAATTAAAAAAAGTTTAAATCAATTCCAGATGTAAGTAAATCGTTTAATATACTTCATAAGAAATTTAATCACCTATTGTCCAAATATTGAAAATTTTTTAAAGTAAATTTAAATAATTATACCCTTGATTACTGTTAAAGTTGAATTTTTTAGTCATCAAAACTTAAAATAAATTATTTAATAAAAAATTCTAAAGCTTTTTTTTATAGATGTTCAAAATACTAACCTTATAATGAATAATTATAGGTTTAAAAATTTATTAATTTATCAAACTATTAAAATACCATATAGACTATTCATAATTAAAAAATAAAAATATTATGATTATAAAAAATGCCAAAAAGAATGGTGAAAATTATTTTAGTAACATTGGATTAAAGATATGAATTTTAAAAGTCTTTCGATGATTAGAACACTAGTTCATTCTAATTAGGGTTAAAATCAAACAATACAAGAAAAATGTCATTTTCCGGCGGCCATTTTCGCCGGAAAATGACCAAAATACGTCAGAAATTCGCATTTCCGGCGGAAATATTTTCGCCGGTTCAATGCACGTCGGAAAGGCCTTCCGTCGCAAAATAATTCGCCGGAAACATTTCTAGCGTTTTTCTGACAGATTTTCTGCTGTAAAAATATTTCTGACGGATTTTTTTCGTTGGAATGTCAAGAAAAAAAAATTAAAACAAAAGAAAAGCAGCCCAACCACTCCGGCCCGAGCCCCGCCGCCCAATGAGCCTGCGTGGAACCCAGCTCCGCCCCAACCCGCATGGAATACTTTCTGGCAGCCCAGCCAAGCCCGCATGCACTTGGCTTCAGCGGGGTTCGAACCCCGCCAACCCCGGCTCTGTGCACGTGAAGACTTTCAAGCCTTCTACCATGTAGCCATTAAACAAAAAGAGTTACACGAGATAAATTTTTTTTTTTTAACTTATAACATATAAATATTAAAAGTAATAATTATTTTTAAAGTAAAATTTTTTTAAAGATAAAAATATATATAATTTAATTTAACAATGAATTATTAAATTAGTTAATTTAGTTTGATAATAAATTGTGAAATTATTTAACTTAATTTAACAAAATAAATAATTATAAAACTTTATTATAATTTAAGTTTTACTTTAAATCATTTCATTTTTTGTTATTAAATAATTAATTTATAATATAAAATATTTAACTTAAATAATTTAATTTGAAAATAATTTATTAAAATATAACTTAATTTTTTTTAACTTTCGTCGAAAATATGTCTGAAATTTCGCCGGAAATTCCTTCGAAAAAAATCCGTCGAAAAGCCAGTCGGAAATTCGCCAAAAATTTTCTGTCGGAAATCCGCATGAATTTGTGACGAATTTAATTCTGTCAAAAATTCTGCCAGAAATGAGCTGTTTTCTTGTAGTGAAATCACATAAACAGACTTATTGACCAAAATATTATCAAAACACATTTCCTAAAATACAACCAAAAATGGGATTTTACTCTTTGAAATAAGGAAATGCTAAAAGTACACATATATCCTGTCACGACCCGACCCGACGGGGACGGATCCCGCCCGAGCCGGATCGCGACGTGAGACCTTTCTTAACCAGGATCTGGCTTTGGATTAGGTTACTGAACTGATCTTCCAAATTCTTAACTCAACAGAAGCACACAGAACAACAGAGCTACTAAAAACATCAAATGCAGCGGAACAAAACATCTATCTTTTCATTTCCTCAAAATAATCATCTACAGAACAGTACAAGGCTTTCAACAGAAAGAAAGACAGAACAGGAAAGCCATGACTGTACAAAAATCAAAAGTACAAAAGTACCTAATCTGATCAGACTCTGAAACCTAGTCCTGAACTTCCTTGCCCTTCCCAGAACCTGAAAACCACCAGAAAGCAAGGGTGAGCTCAACAGCTCAGCAAAGCAACAAACCTCCAATCAAAATTCTCAGAAAACAAAACCAAATTCATCGGATAGAAATCAGATCAGAAATCGGAACAGAATCGGAAATCAAAACTTACGGACAGATATCAAATCACATCAGAGTCGTACAGATCGTATCAGAACAGAACAAATCAACAGAGTCAGAATCAGAAATCAGAATCGTACGGATCACATTATATCATAATCACAATTTCGTACAGAACAGAACAGATACAGAAAATAGTACAGATACATATAGCTAAATGCCCTGACACTGACGGAATCTCTACGGATTCCGGCCCCTTATGCCTCCCTTCCCAGACACTGACTGAATCTCATAGGATTCAGGCCCCTTATGTCTCCCTTTGTGCTCACGGCACCAAAACAGATGTGCTTATAGCACCAAAACAGAATTCATCGGATCCGGAACAGAACAGATATCAGATTTGATCTCATTGCAGATTTCCCGTTTCACTAACTGAATCTCATAGGATTCAGGCCCCTTATAACTCCCTTTCCATAGCATATACACATAGCATTTCATTTCAGAGAAAATCCGGACAAATCAGGAATTACTCAAAAATCGGGCAGCACAACGGCAGTGTACAGAATTTACACAATTTTCCTGAAAATCAAAATTCACCAAATTCGCACAGAATATAGATATCAACATTTCAGAACATTTATTCTACCGCACAGAGAATTTCCAAGTTCACAGAAAAATCCAGTCGACTAAAAACACAGTCGAAGCAAAAATATCCGGACAAAAATCTTCAAAATATAGTCAAAACGTGCACACCCGGCACGGCAACGATATACAAAAAGTTACGCGGTAAAAACTGAACCGTTCAAAAGATACGGACGAAAATCGCTAACGGAAACAAAATCCGGACAGAAAATACCGCCAAACACGACGGTTCTGAAAATTTAGAAAGTCGGATTGTGCCTTACCTCGTGCACAGCAATTTCCTCAACAGTCTCCTCGGACGAAAACAGCTCGGCGTCGCCCGAAAATCCGCTTTTCCACTTTTTCCTTCGTTTTTCTCTCTCCTCAGCTTTTCTCTCTCTTCAAAATATCTCATTTCTATATATATCCAGACTGATCGTCCTGGACGATCGAGCTTCGTACCGGACGATCCATGAAGAGAAGAATTCCGTCCAGACGAAAAATTACATATCGTCCCTGGCGAAGGGTTCACTGACTTATTTTCGTCCAGACGATCCTGATTTCGTCCAGACGAACCATACAGCCAAACATGATTTTCTGCACAACCTGTACCGATCGTCCCGGACGATCCAACTTCGTCCCGGACGAACCTGGAGCAAAAACTGATATTACAATCTCCCCAACTTAAAAAAAATGTCGTCCTCGACATTATCCAATCCAACCTCCGTCAAAACAAGTACGGGTACGACCGTCTCATATCAGACTCCTTCTCCCAAGTTGCTTCCCGTGCAGTCCGGTGCTTCCACTGGACTTTAACCATCGGAATCTCTTTATTTCTTAACTTTCGGACGTCGTACGCCAAAATAAGCTCTGGCTCTTCCTTGTACACCAGATTCTCCTGAATCTCAACTTCATCAGCAGACAACTTCTTCCCAGAGTCTGAAACCCACTTCCTCAGAGTGGATACATGAAACACATTATGCACATCCGGCATAGAATCAGAAAGCAATAGGCGATAAGCAGATTTTCCAATTCTTTCCAAAACTTCAAAAGGTGTTAGGTATGTTGGACCTTGAACTGAACTTGCTGAATGCCCTTCCAAAGTCTGGAAGTAAAACGTCCATCCGATCAGATACGATCACACGAGGCACACCGTGCAATCTGACTATCTCCTTCACATAAATCTGTGCCAAGCGATCAACTGAATCCGTCTGTCTGATCGGAAGAAAATGGGCTGACTTGGTCAATCGATCTACAACCACCCAAATGGCATCATGACCTTGTCGTGATCGAGGAAAACCCATCGCAAAGTCCATTGTTACCTCCTCCCATTTCCACTCAGGGATTGGCAACGACTGCAACAGTCCACCTGGTCGCTGATGCTCTGCCTTCACCAACTGACAGGCTTCGCATCTCGACACAAACTCTGCTACATCTTTCTTCATCCCAGGCCACCAAAACAAAAGCTTTATGTCAGCATACATCTTACCACTGCCTGGATGAACAGTGTAGCCTGAATGATGAGATTCACACAGAATCTCCTGCCTCAAGTCTCCAAACACAGGTACCCACAACCTATTCTTACAGAAAATAGCACCAGAATCAGAAATTCGAAGTTCAGGAGTCTTACCAGATCCAATCTGTGCAATCAACTTCGAATAGTCCGAATCTGACTCCTGGGCTTCTTGAATCCGTGCTTCCAAAGAAGACTGAATACTCATCTGAGCCAACTCCAAATCACTGGAGGAAATCACCTCCAACTGCAATCTCTCCAAATCACGAACCAGAAAGTCATCACAGGTAAGCTGAATACCTGATAATCCAAAAGACTTTCTGCTCAAAGCATCTGCTACCACGTTCGCCTTCCCTGGCTGATACTGAATAGTCAAATCGTAGTCCTTGATCAACTCGAGCCACCTTCTCTGTCTCAGGTTCAGATCCTTCTGAGTAAAAATATACTTCAGGCTCTTATGATCAGTAAAGATCTCACACCTGACGCCATACAAGTAATGACACCAAATCTTCAAAGCAAAAACTACTGCAGCTAACTCCAAATCATGTGTCGGGTAATTCTTCTCATGTGGCTTTAACTGTCTCGAAGCATAAGCAATTACCTGACCATGCTGCATCAGGACACATCCCAATCCTTTCAGTGAAGCATCACTGAACACCTGGAAACCCTCCGTACCTGACGGAAGTGCCAACACTGGAGCTGAAGTCAAACACTCCTTCAATCTCTGAAAACTCGTCTCACACTCCGGTGTCCAAACAAAAGGTACTAACTTCTGAGTCAGTCTCGTCAGAGGAGTCGAAATCTGTGAAAATCCTTTCACAAATTTTCTGTAATATCCGGCCATTCCCAAGAAACTACGTACCTCAAATACCGTAGTCGGCCTTGGCCAATCAGCAACAGCCTGAATCTTCTGGGGATCTACAGAAATGCCTTCTCCGCTAACCACGTGCCCCAAAAATGAAATGCTCTTCAGCCAGAATTCACACTTAGAGAACTTGGCATACAGCTGATGCCTCCTCAAAGTCTCCAACACAATCCCCAAATGTCTGGCATGATCATCCTCAGATGCAGAATATACCAGAATATCGTCAATGAAGACGATCACAAACTGATCCAAATACTCCCTGAATACTCGGTTCATCAGATCCATAAAAATCGCAGGCGCATTGGTTACCCCAAAAGGCATAACCAAAAACTCGTAGTGCCCGTACCGAGTACTGAAAGCAGTCTTCACCACATCAGTTTCCTTCACCTTCACCTGATAGTATCCGGATCGCAAATCAATCTTCGAAAATACCGAAGATCCGGAAAGTTGATCAAACAAGTCGTCAATCCGAGGCAAAGGGTACTTGTTCTTGATCGTGACCTTGTTCAAATCTCTGTAATCAATACACATACGGAGTGTACCGTCCTTCTTCTTCACAAATAATACAGGTGCTCCCCAGGGCGAAACACTAGGACGTACAAAACCTCTGTCAACCAACTCCTGAAGCTGAACTTTCAACTCAGAAAGTTCTTTCGGTGCCATCCTGTACGGAGCTTTCGATATCGGAGCGGTACCCGGAAAAACATCGATAGAGAACTCCACATCTCTATCCGGAGGTAAACCAACCAACTCCTCAGGAAAAACATCAGCAAACTCCCGTACCACAGGGATCTCAGAAACAGAACCAACCTCCAGGTTCAGATCCCGCACCGAAGCCAAAAATACTGGGCATCCTTTCTTCCACATTCTGCTCACCTCCAACGCAGAAATCAGACTGGAGAGAACACCTCGTAATCCCTGAAATACAACTCTCTCTCCAGCCATAAGCAAACTCACTTGCTTCTTCAGACAGTCTATCTGGGCCTCATACTGACTCAGCCAATCCATGCCCAGAATCACATCATACGACGAAATCGGCAATCGAATCAAACTCGATTTCCACTTCTTGCCAGAAATCTTGATCTCACACAAACAAAACTGTCGAGCAATCAATGGATTCCCAGCCGGTAAAATCACAGACAAAGAAACCGGTAGAACCATCGAATCCAAATGTAAAATCTCAAAACAATGCTCGGACAGAAAAGAATGACTCGCTCCAGAGTCAAACAAAACACGACAGGGCTGATCAGAAATGTAAACCGTACCTGTCACAACATCCGGAGCATCACGAGCCTCCTGCTGACTCAGACTGTAAACTCGTGGCTGAACTGGAACAGGAGCTGAAGCAACAGAACTACTCTGCTCCCTCTGAATCGTAGGTGGTCTCCGTGGTGCAGAACTAGAACCACCACCTCTACCAGCAAATCCCTCAGGACGTGGAGGAACAGTCCTCGGTCTTCCTGCTGCTGAACCAACAGGTCTGACAAAGCCCTCAGATCGCTGCTCAGAACGCTGATCAAATCCCATCTGCGGACATTCTGCAATCCTATGTCCCGGCTGACCACATCTGAAACAAAGACCAGCTATCCTGTAGCACTGGCCATGGTGTCGTCGTCCACAACTCTGGCACACAGGTGCCGTACTGACAGATCCAGAACTAGTCGTACTGGTAGCAGTACCAGACGATCCTCCGCTCTTCCTGGAATCTCCAGATCCAGATCCAGGAACAAATCTCCTCTTCCCAGAGGAACCACTGCCAGATGTCTCTCCTCCAAACCTCTTCCTACTCGCAGTCCACCGCTGCTGAGTAGCCGTCATGTCATTCTCAATCAGACGAGCTCGCTCCACAAGCTCAGAGAAATCAGTAATCCGGAACGGTATCAGAGGCTGCCTCAAAGTGTCTCGTAAGCCTCTCAGAAATCTGTAGCACCTCTCAGCAGACGTGCTAACCAGCTGCGGAGCGTACCTGACTAATGCAGTAAACTCAGCCTCGTACTGCATCACCGTCTTGCTCCCCTGAACAAGTCTCAGAAAACTCTCCTACATCTGCTGTCGTGCAGAAGGGGGAACAAACCAGTCCCGAAATACTTCAGTGAACTCCTCCCAAGTGATCAAGGAGTTCAATCTGCCCTGAAATCTGGCTGCTTGCTGGCCATCCCACCAGTGCTCAGCCTCTCCGTCCAACAGAAAAACAGCTAACGGAACTTTCCTGTCTGCAGGACACTGCATCCCGTCAAAAGTCTTCTCCAATCTCCTCAGCCACTCCTCGGCTGCTCTGGGCTCAACAGCGCCCTCAAACCTCGGAGGTTTCAACCTCAGAAATAACTGCAAATGTCGATCAATGTCCTCAGATCTAACAGTCGAAGCTCTGCTCTGAGTCTCGCTCATCATCTGAGCAACAAGTGAAGCAAACTGTGAAAGCGTATCAGCACCGACCACTGGGGCTGTACTCCCCACTGGTGCTGCCTGATCGTCACTCTGACCGTCTGTCATGTCTGGGTCTGGCTGATCCATACAGAAAAATCCAGAAAATCCGGAAAACTATCACAAAACAACACAAAATAACACAATAAAAAGCCAAACGACCCAAAACTACCTCCCAGACAGACTCACTGATCACTTCCTAGAGCTCTGTTTTACAATCCAACCTGTTTCCAAAACCAGTGCTCTGATACCACAAAAAGCTTGTCACGACCCGACCCGACGGGGACGGATCCCGCCCGAGCCGGATCGCGACGTGAGACCTTTCTTAACCAGGATCTGGCTTTGGATTAGGTTACTGAACTGATCTTCCAAATTCTTAACTCAACAGAAGAACACAGAACAACAGAGCTACTAAAAACATCAAATGCAGCGGAACAAAACATCTATCTTTTCATTTCCTCAAAATAATCATCTACAGAACAGTACAAGGCTTTCAACAGAAAGAAAGACAGAACAGGAAAGCCATGACTGTACAAAAATCAAAAGTACAAAAGTACCTAATCTGATCAGACTCTGAAACCTAGTCCTGAACTTCCTTGCCCTTCCCAGAACCTGAAAACCACCAGAAAGCAAGGGTGAGCTCAACAGCTCAGCAAAGCAACAAACCTCCAATCAAAATTCTCAGAAAACAAAACCAAATTCATCGGATAGAAATCAGATCAGAAATCGGAACAGAATCGGAAATCAAAACTTACGGACAGATATCAAATCACATCAGAGTCGTACAGATCGTATCAGAACAGAACAAATCAACAGAGTCAGAATCAGAAATCAGAATCGTACGGATCACATTATATCATAATCACAATTTCGTACAGAACAGAACAGATACAGAAAATAGTACAGATACATATAGCTAAATGCCCTGACACTGAAGGAATCTCTACGGATTCCGGCCCCTTATGCCTCCCTTCCCAGACACTGACTGAATCTCATAGGATTCAGGCCCCTTATGTCTCCCTTTGTGCTCACGGCACCAAAACAGATGTGCTTATAGCACCAAAACAGAATTCATCGGATCCGGAACAGAACAGATATCAGATTTGATCTCATTGCAGATTTCCCGTTTCACTAATTGAATCTCATAGGATTCAGGCCCCTTATAACTCCCTTTCCATAGCATATACACATAGCATTTCATTTCAGAGAAAATCCGGACAAATCAGGAATTACTCAAAAATCGGGCAGCACAACGGCAGTGTACAGAATTTACACAATTTTCCTGAAAATCAAAATTCACCAAATTCGCACAGAATATAGATATCAACATTTCAGAACATTTATTCTACCGCACAGAGAATTTCCAAGTTCACAGAAAAATCCAGTCGACTAAAAACACAGTCGAAGCAAAAATATCCGGACAAAAATTTTCAAAATATAGTCAAAACGTGCACACCCGGCACGGCAACGATATACAAAAAGTTACGCGGTAAAAACTGAACCGTTCAAAAGATACGGACGAAAATCGCTAACGGAAACAAAATCCGGACAGAAAATACCGCCAAACACGACGGTTCTGAAAATTTAGAAAGTCGGATTGTGCCTTACCTCGTGCACAGCAATTTCCTCAACAGTCTCCTCGGACGAAAACAGCTCGGCGTCGCCCGAAAATCCGCTTTTCCACTTTTTCCTTCGTTTTTCTCTCTCCTCAGCTTTTCTCTCTCTTCAAAATATCTCATTTCTATATATATCCAGACTGATCGTCCTGGACGATCGAGCTTCGTACCGGACGATCCATGAAGAGAAGAATTCCGTCCAGACGAAAAATTACATATCGTCCCTGGCGAAGGGTTCACTGACTTATTTTCGTCCAGACGATCCTGATTTCGTCCAGACGAACCATACAGCCAAACATGATTTTCTGCACAACCTGTACCGATCGTCCCGGACGATCCAACTTCGTCCCGGACGAACCTGGAGCAAAAACTGATATTACATATCCTCTAACCTAACTTATAGTGGAAAGGTTTCTTCAAATTATTTTTCTACCATTGGATTAGAACCCTTTGCAACTAACCTAGCCTTATTTCTTTCAAATGATTAAAAGTTATTTAATTTATTTTTTAATGACCTTTTCATCCCCACATTACTTTGATCAGTTGGTCCTGTCATTATCTTCCAAACATCACTTCTTATAAATTGATTTAGTTGCTCCTACATCACAATAACCTAGTATTCATCCTTTAAGGCTTGGTATACACCCTTGGGCTCTACTATAAAGATGAATGCACTATGGTTGACTTTTTTCCTAAGTTCATGTTTAATCCTAACTCTTATGGATGGGTCTTCTATGATCAGCTCCTCAAGATGACTAGATCATATCTTCATTTTCTAGATAAGGCTTCCCGAGTCTCAATTATATCCTCTAATCCTATGTTCTCACTTCTAGTATTGATGCCACCCTCTTATTCTCTAGGTTTAGTAGCCCTAGAGATCTCATCAAATATAATGTGGGTTGACTCTTCTATTATCAATATTCTTTTTTGAGAGACCCTATAGGCATTTTTTACATATGAATATCCCAAAAATACTTCTTCATCAGACTTTGCATCAAACTTTCCTAAATTAGATTTTTCATTAATTAACTCATACCATTTGCATCCAAAAATATGTAAGGTTGGGTGTTCTACCATTCAGATGTTTCTAAGGAGTTTTATTCAAGTTGTATATAATAATCACCATATTAAAAACATAGCATGTAGTGTTGTAGACTCACCCCAAAAGTATTTGGGTAATCTATATATACTCATTCAACATAAGTCTAGCATCCTTAATTAAAGTCATATTTTTTTTTTCTTTGTTATGCCATTCTACTAGTGCTTTCTAGGTGTAGTAAAATTGTATTCTATTTCTACTTCTTGGCAAAATGATTCAAACTTGTCAATTATAAACTCTCCTCCATGGTCATTTTTGATGGTGGAATTGGTGCATCCTAATTTCCTTTATATTTAAGTTGAGAATTTCCTAAACTCTTTAAATGAGCAACTTTTATTTGCTAGAAACCTAATCCAACTAAATCGAGTGAATTCATCTATAATAACAAAGCTATATGATTTTCCTCCTAAACTAATAGTACTAACATGTCCAAATAGGTCCTTATATAATATCTTATGTGGTTGACTAGTACTTATCTCCTTGATCGAGTGAAATAAGGATTTAACCTATTTCCCTATTATATATTCATCACAACGATGTTTCTTAGTGAATTCTAATTTTGGTACTCCTATAACTATGTCTAAGTGAGTGATCTTTTTAAGTATCTTCATGCTTCTGTGACACAGTCTCTTGTGAAGAAACAAAGATTTCTCTATTGTAGTTTTAGTGCATATTACTAGACTCGTTTAAACTCTCTAAGTCAATCATATAAACATTCTTTACTCTAAAAATATACAAAATATCCTTAAAATTAACAAAAATCAAGCATTTATTAGAAATGAATTTCACATCAAATCCCTTTTCACATAACTAGCTAATGCTAAATAAATTATGTTTTAAACCTTCTATTAATAATACTTTTTTAATAATAAGTTCTTAATTTTACCTATCATTCCTATTCCAATTACTCTTCTTTTAGTATTATCTTTCAGGTCACTTTTCCTCTACTAGTGGAATATAGCATGATGAACCTCTTTATATCTACCATCATATGGCATGAGCATATGCTATCTAGGTATCATATGCCTTCACTAGACCCCTTGTGAAGACACATCTACAAAATAAATCAAGTTATAATTTTTGGAACCCATGTGAGTTTGTGTCCCTTCAAGCCATGAGATTCTTCATGTTATGTTGTATAAATGAAGTATTATGCCTCTAGATATACTATGCACTAAGGTGGACTCTGTGAGGATATAATTGTGTAATGTGTTCTATCATGCCGCAAGAGAAACATTTCTACCATTTAAAAATGATTGAACTAGCCTAAATGCAAGGTGACTCTTCTTCTTAAGAGGGGGTGCTGCATGAGGTTTTCTTACGAGTTGCTAATGAGTATGTGATGATCCAGATGCAAATTTTCTAAGCTGTGTCCTCCTACTTATGGTAATCATTTATACTTGATATTATACCAAACATAACATATACATCATGCTCATTTTATTTCAAATGGAATACTTCATCCTTTAATGTTTTGCATGCACTCTCTAGTTACATGTGTTATTTTTCATCCTCCAAACATGTAAATTTATTAACCAAATCAAAATACTCATCCACAAATGCAATATGCTTCCTTTTAAGACATAAAATTTTCTTATTTAAACTTAAATATGGAATTAGTAATCTTATTAAATCCTTATATTAAATCAATTTGGGTTGCTGGAAGATGAAAGAAAAATTAATATTCAAAATCATCAAAAATATACATTATAAGTATGAAAAAGAAAAAAAATGAAAATTTATAAGAGAAAAATTGAAAACGGAAAATGATGGGTACATTAAAAAATTGATATCTATTGAGGTCCAAGTTTAAAAGCATCTTAGTACTTAAATTAAAGAGGACGAGGTAAGTGAACTAATATATATGATTTTGCACTAATGAACTTCTAATTTAACTAAAATCATAAGTAATGCCTAAGTAATATATTATACATTTCTAAAATCAAAAGTAAATTTTACACTTACACTCATAGTGGATAGGTTTAATGCAAGCAAAAATAAGTATTATTGATATGTATAATTATCATAACCTTTCAAATTATAATTATAACTTCGATCAGTCCAAATCACTTTTATACTATAATGTATTATCTTACATTTTAATAATTTTAAACTATCAATTCTTACTTTGGTTTTTAAGGTAATCAATAAGTGATTTCTTGAGGACAAGTAAGAGTTTAAACGAGGAAAATTTGCTACGCGAAAATTTTGTATAATTTCTTACATTTAAATTTAGCAAAAAAGTACTTTTAATTGTTGTTGTGTTGGAACATCTCAAAGAAAGCTAAAAAATTTATAAGTATTGAGCCAGTGACATAACACCCTTAATTTAAACACCACCTACTTAATTTAAACACCACATCAATATCATACTCACTGCTCCAGCACCTTACTCAAATATTACAGTGCCTATCACTCTAAAATTTTATAGAGACTAGCTTCATGATAGAGCCAAGGTCAGCTCCCTTGTACATCATTGTGCCTCTATAACCACATGGAATAAGTTGACACATAAATTCTTAGCTAAGTGTTTCTCACCTTCCGAAACTACCAAGCTTATGAATGATATCAAATCCTTTTCCCAATTTGAAGGAGAGTTGATCTATCAAAGATGATAGAGATTTAAGGAGATGCTTGGAAAATCCCCTCGCCATACTTTACCTAATTGGTTAGTTATTCAGACATTCTATAATGGATATGTAGGATCCCTTAGGCCAATCAATGATGTTGCAGCTGGAGGATCTTTAATGTCTAAGTCATTTAATCAAGCCTATGCATTAATTGACTAAATAGCTATAAATAATTTTCAGTGGCCTTCTAATTAAGTGAATCCTAAGAGAGTAGCTAGAGTGTATGAGTCAGATGCCTTATCTATTTTGTCTGCTCAAGTAGCTATTATATCTAAAAATTTAGATAATTTTAGTCTCAATCACGATCAAGATCACCTATGCAATTGGAAGAGAAGAATTTGAATTTTGATTGGTGGAACTAATGTTCGAGGGATTGAGAATATAAATTTGATTCAAAAATAAAATAAACCTTATACAAATACTTACAATCTAGGTTGGAGGAACCACCCTAATTTTAGTTGTTCTAATTATAATATTTGTGATAACAATCAGTGGAATGCAGGCTAAGCTAGTTAAGAAGGAAATTATAAATAATCCTTAGTAACTTGTAGTAAACACTAGACCTTCTTATCATGAGGTTTTAATTAAAGCAATCAATTCAGAGATAGGAATACACCATTGAAAGAGGTAGTGATTCAATTGGGAACTCAATTGCAAATTTCAGCTAGTTCGATTAAAATTTTGAAAAATTAATTAGGATAGCTTGCAATCTCTTTTGGTAGTAGACCTCATGGATTATTGCCCAGTAATACTGAAATTAATCCAAATAAGAAAAAGAAGGGTCATAGTGTTGATTAGTTGAGGAGTGGTAGTTATTTAACCTAGCCAAAATGATATATTTAGGCAAGTCTAGCTAAGACTATAAACTTAGCATTGCTTGAGAAGCAGACTAACTCAAGCAGACTAATTATGTTGATGTTATGTTTTAGTTTTTATTTATTTGTGTAATTTTAATATTTTTATTGTTGTTTATTTTGCAATTATGAAAAATGTAATGATTGTGTTACATGTGTTTTACTAAGTATGGTTATGACCAATGTTATTACATATTAGTTTTTTTTTTTGGAATTCACATAAGTTCTAAATTTAGCCTAGCACCGTAACAACAAATCATTAAGCACCACAACATTTTATTTCCAAGGGCTGCATTATTTAAATTAAGCACCAATGTATTGATGTCTCAGGAAAATTGGTATGTTACAATGTTTAAGTACTAGTTATTTACGTGATATAGTGTTATTCATAATCACATAAATCTTAAACCTTGGTCCATATAGTGTCACAATGCCAAAATTGATCTTTGTTACAACATTGGTGCATAATATTTAATGCTATTGTATGATGAAACTGCTTTCATTATAATTATTTATGAAACGCCAGCATTGGATCAAAACAATAATTAGTCTTTAAAGTGCCATAGTAGTGCTACAGCGTTATTCATAATCGCCTAGGTATAATACATGTTTGTTGGGAAATCCTGAGGAGGAAGAAACTTCTTGATCTTTCTTGGATAAAAGGGAGAGGGAGAAAATGGAGAAAGAAGTTTTGGAGTAAAATAAAACGTAGCTTTATTCAATTTTTTCTATCAAAGACATACAAGAAACCCCTAATTATAATAAAATAATTAGAGACAAAATAAGTAAAATCTATACTAAACACCTAAATCTAGATTATATATTAGCATTATTAAATAATCATATATTACATAGAGTAGGTATGTTATTTTATTAATTTTTAAACACTGTTTTTAATTATTTCATGCTTAATTTAGTTTATCTATAAGTTATGTACGAATTTTAAATTTAGTGTGATCTTGAGTCTCAGTTGAGGAGTAGAAGAATAATTAGAGGTTTTAAAACGTAATCTTGTCATGTATAGGCATGATAATTAAGGTTATGAGGTCTTATGGAGATAGTAAAATTATAGTTGGGAGGAATCCTAACAAATACTCAAATGAGCTCAATAGAGATGAGGAGTACTTATACTCTGATTCACAACCACATTAGAAATAAACCACTCTTATGCAAGCATGTGTTTTTAAATATCGTAGGTTTAGAACTTTAATTTTGTCATCATTTTATTACTTAACACGATACATATACATGCATCGAATATGTGTTATATCATAGAATTGAGCAAATTATAATTAGAAGAATAAAGTAGTGTGGGTGAAGTGTCTGTCAGTAGTCCTAGAAAGATATAGATGACTAGCATCACGAGGTCATTGGTGACTGGTAGTGGAGTTCTATCATGGATGGCGATGAGTGCGTTTAGGTTGCGGGTATAACAGGTTCCATGGTTGACTGGCTATGACAGGTGAGCTAGAACCCTCTTGGATGGATGTTATTTTCTAGTTGATGTGATGAGAATAGTTGGCGACTCTGTCATGAATAGGGATGAGTGGCGAATTGAGTGATTTGCAAGACCCTCAATTATCCTTATGTAAGGCGACTACCTTGTGAGTGCCCTATGGAATTTGATCTTATGGTCTTTGGGCAAGCTCTCTTATAAGCCCATGAGGTACGAGCTCAACTTATATGAGCCGTCAATTACTTGCCGAATACCTGAAAAGTTATATACAAATATAAAATTAAATTGTGATCAAATTGAAAAACATATTTATTTATCTGTCATTTGTTGAATTTATTTATTATATCATAAACAGTAAATATTGAAAATTCTGTTAATAAATATATTAAATTTAAGGTCATACATATGAAGCTATTATTACTAATAAATATATAAAATTTAAGATCACTCTCGCTGATCAATTTTGCACCGTAAGCTTACATGCTAATGAACACCAACCAAATAATAAATTAATTATATTTTGGTTACATCAATTGCCAAAAATTATATGATATAATATTAGGGGTGTCAATATTTGACATGACATGAAAACCTGACCCGGAAAATCCGGGTTTGACCCGACCCGATTTCAAAACGGGTCGCCCGTTTAACTTGAACTGCACGCGCTGCCCCGCTTGCCCACGTAGCTGCCCTGCTTGCCCGCGCACCACCCGCGCCTGTCGGACCCTGCCCGCTCAACTGCCTGCGCGACAAAGCCTACCAGCGCACGCTGCCGCTACTGCCAGCCCCGGCTCCCCGCGCCCGAGGCTGCCCACGCACGCTCGCCCGTGCGCACCCGCGCTCGCTGCACGCACCCGCGCTCGCTGCACGCACCCGCGCTCGCTGCACGCACCCGCCCGCACGCTACCATGCGCACCCGCTCTAGCCCGACCGAGTCCGCGCTTTTCGGGTCCCGTGTCGGGTCGGGTTAACCCGGCAACCCGCCGGGTCAGGTCCGGGTTCGAATTTCTGACCCGTTTATCTACCCGGGTCGGGTTAGGGTCAAACCGTTTGAACTTATGTCATACCAAATTCGACCTGAATACAACCCGTGACCCAAAATTGACACCCTATATAATATTCCTCAAAAAAAGTCAGAGCAAATGTCAGCTACCACGCCTCTCTTGTAAATTTATTAGATCCCCATAAATTTCGGAACAGAAAGTAGGGTAGAAAAATAAAAGAAAGAAGAGCGGAACTGTGACCTTCTAGACCACGGATTGGGCCACAATCGCGGCCGCCCACAGGTTGGCGAAATGACCGAAGACCACCAAATCCAACGGACTATGATGGGCCACTCCATCTTTTTTGCGGACATCGTTCGCCATTCCCCTATTTAAATCCCCGATCCCTTTGCCTTCTTCCATACCTTGTCTTCATAGTCTGGTTATTATTTGGCTTTTTTTTTTTAACCTCAGAGATCACGAAGATGTCTTGCTACCGTGGGAAGTACGCCGGTTAGGATTTCTTTTCTTCGTGTTCTTCCTTTTTTTTTTAAGAATTTCAGATGATTGATTTGTTTCTACTTTAATTCTCTGCACATATTTCTCTTACGGAGATTCAGATCCTGAGTAGATCGAGAAATTTTTATTTTTTCTTTAAACGAAAACTCCTTTCGCGTTCTCCGCTTAGATCATCCGTCGATCCTTTGCCTTTTTGATGATTCAGATCATGGATTACGCTATTGGATCAATTCTCAAATCTTCCTTTTTAACGATTAAATATTCAGCTTTAAACTTGAGTAATGTCTTGCTACAGATGAACTGATCAAGAACGCCGCCTACATCGGCACCCCTGGCAAAGGAATCCTTGCCGCGGATGAATCGACCGGCACAATCGGGAAACGCCTTTCTAGCATCAACGTAGAGAACGTGGAAGAAAACCGCCGCGCCCTCCGTGAGCTCCTCTTCTGCACCCCAGGTGCCCTCCAGTACCTAAGCGGTGTCATCCTCTTCGAAGAAACCCTCTACCAAAAAACCGCCGACGGCAAGCCCTTCGTTGACGTCCTCAACGAAGGCAGCGTTCTCCCCGGCATCAAGGTCGATAAAGGCACCATCGAGCTCGCCGGCACCAAGGGCGAGACCACCACTCAGGGTCACGATGACCTCGGCAAGCGCTGCGCCAAATACTACGAAGCCGGCGCCCGCTTTGCCAAATGGCGAGCCGTTCTCAATATCGGAGCCAACGAGCCATCTCAACTCTCCATCGACGCGAACGCAAATGGCCTCGCACGCTACGCCATTATCTGCCAGGAGAACGGCCTCGTCCCCATCGTAGAGCCGGAGATCCTCGTCGACGGCTCTCACGACATCAACCGCTGCGCCGAGGTTACAGAGAGGGTGCTCGCCGCGTGCTACAAGGCGCTCAACGACCACCATGTACTTCTCGAGGGGACCCTTCTCAAGCCCAACATGGTGACCCCAGGTTCCGATGCAGCCAAGGTTTCGCCGAAGGTGGTGGCGGAACACACTGTGAGAGCACTGCAGAGGACGGTGCCGGCGGCGGTTCCGGCGATTGTTTTTCTCTCCGGCGGGCAGAGCGAGGAGGAGGCGACGCTTAATCTGAATGCGATGAATCAGCTCAGTGGGAAAAAGCCCTGGAGTCTGTCTTTCTCGTTTGGACGCGCACTGCAGCAGAGCACGCTCAAGGCTTGGGCTGGGAAGGTGGAGAATGTGGAGAAGGCGAGGGCGTCGTTCCTGGTTCGATGCAAGGCGAACTCGGAGGCGACGCTGGGGACTTACAAGGGTGATGCTAGCCTGTCCGAGGGGGCATCGGAGAGCCTTCATGTCAAGGGATACAAATACTGAGTTGCTGTCTTTCTTCTTTGGTTTCCATTGCTGCTGTTGTTTTTTGCTTTTATGATGGTGATTTGGTCTTGAGATCATTGATGAATTCTACTTTTCTGGTCTGCTTCAGTTTTCTGATTCCGTCATAGTAATATCTGGGAGGTAAATCATGAGGATTTTCTTTTGGGTTTTCTTGTTTCATGTTTAATTTGACTCTTTTCGTGTTTAAATTTAAAGGAATTTCTTCCAGTTTTCTTGTTAAATGTTGAATTGTACTGTTGTTTTCTTGTTTAATTTTACTCATTGATGTGTTCATGAAAATAGTTGCGCTGCTGTTACACTTAATTTCAATTTATTTGCGTGTTTTCGCCATAATGTTATTCTGAGTTATGATAGCTAGAAGAAGAAATTTTAAGAAGAAGCAGTGTTTAAATTTAAATTAGTTGGAGTAGGACTCTAAAAATTTTTAAAAAGAAGTGAAATAGCGAAATGGTTGGCGCATGGAGGGCTACAATGGAACCAAACGTTCAATGAGCTACTCGTTGTTCGGTTTGATTAAAGCTTGGTTGTGATTGTTCAATTTACTAAATAAATAAATTTGAATAATATTTTAAATATTCGATCCGTAAATAAACAAGCTTGAAAACTAATGTGTTTTACTCATTTATGTTCATGAACAACATTATTTGAAGCTCGTGAACAACCTCCATAAGAAACTTTATAAAAAATCAATATTTGTTGCGAATAAGCTCGATAAAAATTTAATTAATATTTTATTATAAAAATTAGTTCTATATGTTCATGAATTTGTTTTTTTTTATGGCTTAAGAATACTCATTATATATGTTTACGAACGCGTTTGTTTGATAGTTTAAAAAAAATTACTAAATATGTTCATAAACATGCTTATTAATGTAATTGTTTGTTTGGAGGTTTGATAAAGCTCGTTTGTTAAGTTAATTGATATCTAGCGGTAGAGTTCTTTTATAGCTCATTAAGACGTGTTAGTTTAAAGCTCGATAAGGCGGATAAGCACTAAACGAGTCGAACATGAACTGAACATAAATCAAACATCAACACTCATTAATTCAAATAAATCAAATATGAACAAAAACAATAAAGTTCGAATCAAACATGAACCAAACTTGAACAAGCTAATAATAAATGAACTCAAACATGTACACTCACATACTCGGCTTGGTTTGATTCGTTTGCAACCCTAGGCGCATTTAATGAGATTCAACAAATTGTTTGGCGCATTCCATTGAATGCACCAAACTGCTTGGCATATTCTGAATTAAACAAACAGTTTGATGCATTCAATGAAATTCGTCACATTATTTGGAGCATTAATTCTATGAATGTTACAATCGTGCAAAATTTAATTTGAGTTTGACAACGTGGCTACGTGAAATTTGTTATTAAAAGGAGCATATTTGTTGTCGAAATAAGCGAACAAAGTAGTATTACGTTGTAATTTAAGGAGCAAATTAATACGGAGAAGATTTGCATGCATTAAGAAGAATGCGGAAAACCCATCCCTGTATGTAGAATGAGGAGATCCGAAATCCACATTTAGTAGAATGCAGAACTCGGTTATTCGTAAACATTTAATTTAATAAATATATGTTATTCATTTTGTAATTTTATAATAAATAATTTAAGTATGTAATTAAATGAGTTGTAATTAGGTCAAATTTTATAAAGAAGCATAATAATAATCAAAATTAGTAAAAGGAGCATCGATTAATAAAAATTTAAATTGGAGCAGATTCAATATATTAAATAATGCATTCTAAGAAGTCCAAATAATTTGAAGCTATAAAAAAAATGACATTTAATTTGACATATTATACTCATGCCGAAATAGAGAGGAAGAGAGAGATATATGACAGTTGATAGCGGAGAGAGAGAGAGAGAGAAAGAGAGATGGCAGCATATAGAGGGAGGGGAGAGAGAGGATAATCAATTATTTAAATTCATATTTTAACTATTTTTAAATATTTACATAGTTTAAAAAATATAATAATTAATACTTATTATTAAAATACATATATATTTAATAATTTAAACTAAATATATATATATAATTTTATAAGTTTTAGTTAAATATAACAATTAATTATTTAATTTATATTATATTTATTTTATAACCTAACATTATTATATATTGAATAAAATTATAATTTAGTTAATAATTTATATTGAATATTAATAATAATAATTTAAATAGTAATTATGTTATTGAATAAAAATAATAATTGTTTTATTCAAAATTTTTAGTTTTAAACGAATTGATTTTCGGTGGTTAAATTGAATTAAAAATGGTTATTATTTTATTTATTAATTCATCATATACCTAAAAATATGCTTTTTAAAAAATTATGTTTAATTTGTATTTTCAGAATAATTTTTAAAAATCAAAATTATTTTAAATTCCTATGAATTTTTTGTAAAAAATAACATTCAGCCTATATTTAACATAATAATTTTGAAGTATAAATAATTATATTATATTTAAACATAAGATAGCATAATTATATTTAAATAATAAAATTTTTATATTATTATTAAATATCTAAAAATAAAACTTAAGAAAAAATGAGTTCAATAAATTAATATTTAAAAATCAGTTAGAATAATAGTTAAATATCTTAAAATATGTTAAAATACTAATTTAAATATTTAATTATAATTTAAAATATTAATTTAAATATTTAAATATAATTTAAAATATTAATTTAAATATTTAAAAATTGTTTAACTCTCTCTCTCTCTATGCATGAGTATAATACGCCAAATTAAATGGCGAATTCTTACTACCTCAATTGACGCATTTTATACGCCATTTAATTTATCATTTTTTCTCCTATTTAAATTTTTATTAATCTATACTCCTATTAATTTTGATTATTATCATGCTTCTTTATAAAAAATTTCCTTATAATTAGTAATTATGTTAAAATAAATTTAAGTATATAATTATGTAATTTTTAATTTAAATGTACGGTAGATATTTAATTAATTCAAGTTGTAATATAATTCTATCTTAATATTCGTTTTGTTGATAAAATAATAATTATTTTTAACCAGTTTTATCAAAGGAAAAGTTTTAACTTAAGCATCATTAGTGTCCTAATTAGGAGATTATGCATGTTTTAAAAAAAATTAAAACTATACAAAGTCTTAAATGTTAGAATTAAAAAAAGACTGCTTCAATTTATATCAAACTTGGTGAATGGGTGGGAGTGATATTAAATCTATTAGAAATTTTGTATTCATATAAGATATGAACAACTGTCAGAATGCAGTGAGTAGTCTTAATATATAAACTGTAAAGTTATATGTCAAAAAAATATGTATTGTCAAATTAATATTGCAGACATGTATTATCTTATCATTTTTATAGTATTAATTAAAGTTATTTTTTTTTCAGCTCACATTAAAAAGATCTAATGACCTTGCTATATAAATTGAACATGTATTGATTATTGGGGTGAGTGAGATCAGTATCCTTTAGGGTCAAGTTTATTTGGATATCTTTTTAAACTTCTTACTTATTCATCTATTATGAATAAGATTTAGAAATCCTTATGAAGAAGTTGATTGTTAAGGGTATCACTCGATTAAAAGAATGTTTGGTGCATTCTATTGAAGAGAGCATAGAGGAGAAGGCTAAATTGAATAAATTTTTTTGATGTTTTATGCATATCAAGTAAAAGGACGAAGATTAAATATTATGGTATACACATGATGAAGATATGAAAATTAAATTTTATAGGGATGGAGCATATTTGACAGATGTGGGTTAGAGACATTTATAGCAGAGGTTCATGGAACATGATGACCATTTGGCTCCTATAAGCATTCTTAATTAAGGCCAAAATTCATGAAATTGGGCGCAATAAAAAAGGTTTTGTTGTTGTGATTGTTGAAAAGTCAATAAATGATATAGATCATTGTATTCATTATCATAAAGGACATCATGTGGAGGATGCTTTCTATTTGAATCATATAAAATACTGAATGTTTTGGCATGTCATGAGAGGAAGGAGTTTCTGAATGCAATAGATTAGTATACATTCAGCATGAGTTAAGTATAACTTCAAAGGTTATCCAACTCAAACCCAACTTCAAGCTCGCATGCACACGGTGATCAAGAATGTTTAAAGGGCTTATTTTTGTGTTAAAACTTCTTTAAATATTTTAGTTCCATAAATTTTTCCTTTGTGTTGATATTTTATTAAGGTTTATATATGTGTAGCTTCATGTATGGTTGTAGTTAGGGCTGTCAAAAGCGAGTCATTGCTCGAGTTTGGGTCAAACTCGAATCTAACCTGGTACTGTTTGACCCGATCCAAACCTGACTTGTTTTTGCAAACGGATCGATTTTTTAGACCCGAACCTGACCCAAAATGGGTCCAAGTCAACCCGACCAACCCGACCTGATAAACCATAGTTTGAATCTCCTCTACACTTTATTTTCCTTAATGGATAGAGTTGGTCCAATAAACACGGACTAACAGTCTAACGATTGTATCAAATACTTTATTAAATTCCCTTAGTTATCACCCTAAGGAGACTTGGAGAAGTACTTTGAAATGTATAAAAACTAAACAAGTGACTAAACTCTTTAACAAACATAACACATCGATTATTTATAAGAAAACAAATTAGGCAATTGGCGCTAAAGCGCTTGAAAAGATGGCACTATTGCTCCCAAAAATGAACTAAAGTCTCTAGGCTACGCTATTATTTTGGTTCTGCCACGATGTTTGATGATGTGGATCAGTTCCTTAGAGAATTATCACATCATTTCACTGACAAGTCGTGTCTTTGGGCAGTTATAATTGCCACATTGCAACACTTCTGAGTTCTGAAATTTGCATTGTCAAAATGGCAATGTGGTCTTCGAAGCGTAATATATTATGATGTTGTGGCCGTTAAAGATGGTAAGTTGGGTGCTGTGAAGCTAACTTTTTTGTCATCACGATAATGTCCAATGGAGAAGTTGGCGATGCCATGTCGAAATTATGACGGTCCAGCGGTGCCTTTAACAGCATTGTGGCGCTGTTTGGTCTGACGTCGCGCCATTGGATGATACTTAGACTTTTATGCTTTTTTTTCAATATTTTTTCCTACACAAACAACAAAACAACACATTTTCACTGGAAATATAACACATAAAATAATACATTATTTATGCTTATTAAATTCTCCCCAACTTAAACTCTTGCTTGTCCTCAAACAAATAAAAATATTGTAATATGCATTAAATGATTAACCAAAGTAAAACTAATAATTAAAAATTACTAAAATATAGAATAATATATCAATTTCTAGAAGTAGTAAAAATAAACATGATTGTAATTCCAATTTAGAAAAAAATAATTATTACATTAATTTGACATCATTATTATTGCTTGATTTGAATTCACAAGTTATGGATTTAATTATTAATTTTTTTAATTTTAAAGTGAATAATTTATTTTAAGAGTTAGATAGGTTAGTAGTTAAAACTAAAACTTTCATAGTTCACCATCATGTGTACTAGTTATTTTATTTTATCCTTTGTGAAATTTATGTATATGATTGTATTTGAATTCTAGGCTTTTGACTAATACCAATTTTATTTTTATGATTGAACTATTTTAACAGTACTTTTTTTTATTTGGAGTACATAATTAAAAATTTTGAAGATCAGTTTCTGCTTTGAACCATTTTACAATCTTAATGAATTTAATGTATGGATTTAATAAGCTTACTAAATCAAAATTTTGATTCCTTGTGATTTTCTGTTTTAATCTACTTGGAACTAATTTTTAATACAAATTATTCATCTTTTTTTAAAAATTAATATATAAAGTTATAACTTGTAATTTTAAATTAAAATAATAACTTAAATGATCTAAATTAGATAAATTTAGTTTTTCTACTCTATGAAGTATAAATAGTAGTGTTCATTTGAACTATGATCTATGGTTTTATTATTATACTAATTTTACATAATTTTTCATTATCATTTTTATTAAGGTTAATTAAATAATCATAATGTAAAAATTATAGCAAGTATGAGGGGAATTTCAATAAAATGTAAATAAAAGGAACAAAAATAATAATTAACAATGCACATGCTTTCATATAAATGATAAAAATCACATAAAACATGTGTTAACATAACATAACATAACATAGATTACAAAATAACTAGTGTACTATCCATTATGCATAGTATATCAAGTGTGTTGCCTCCCAATAGCCTTAAGTTTAAAGTCTTCAGCTTGATTATGCCATTACAACATATCAAAATAAAATAAAAATGCTAACCAATAATAATAGCATCCAAACTCTCTCTTTTCCTCTCTCATGCAAAAGAAAAATAACAACTCCTAATCCTTTAATCAGGGTCTTCTTCTTTCTCCTCATCATCATCCTTATGACCTTTCTATCTAAGTTGCCACACAAATGGTCTGTAAATAGGTGCAAGGGGAAACTTGTGCTACTTAGGATGCTCCACAAAAGGGCTACTTTTAAAAATTTTAACAAGTGCATTATTAAAATCTTAATTATGTCTAAAATGCTGCTCTTGTTGGTTCATGTTATGAGCAATCCTCATTTTCATCTCAAATTGCTAGTCCCTGGTTTTCTCACAAAAGTGAGCCCACTTCTTTTATTTTTCCCCTTATATCTGCCACCTACTCTCCCAATGTTTTAGGAGCTCTAGAACTCCTAACTACTATTACTGCTATCTGGTATACTAAATAATCTATGCTCACTATAATTACCTTCTTCCTCATCCTTTCTTGCTTGCTTAGAACTCAAAATCTTTTTTTTTTTAAGAGCTTGAATAGGGAACAATTGTTCTTCATTCTGATCCCCCTTAACCCCAGCTAGTACACACAAAGCATAAACAAGAGGAGGGTGTCCTTACCCAACAAACGTGGTACCCTTAATGATGTATATGAAAGATGAAAATATAAGTTTCTCTACATCAATAGAGTACCCCATTTGAATTGAGTATTTCAAAAGGTCATGGTCATGAGTGACTTCACTTATATTTCGACTCGAAAACAATAGAAATAAAATAATGTCAAGCTTTTGAGGATTGGGTCACAAAAGAAGCAGGAAAATTAAGAATCATATTATCTTTCTTCTTCCAACATGCTCCACTATTATGTCCACACAATACATTTAAGATGACATCAGGATTTATTAGTGTATTAATGAAGGCATTATACTCATCAAATTCATAGTCTTTAAGTCATTAAACCTTATTAATGGCTACATAATCAAAGGAAACCCACATACCCCTAACATAACACTTGTTATCCACTGCCTCTTTCCCATTTGCAAAAAATCATGAACAACACTAATAAGGCAATGTAGGGTTCTTCACAAAATCTTTCCCAACCTCCACTTGTTATGATCTACATTATCGATAAAATAGGAATCTAAAAACCTCTTTCTGGAATCAGTTATTTGTTTACCACTAAATCCACAAATCTTGATTCAGCATCTGCAGAAATAAATCTGCTCTTATCAAAAGCAGAAGAATATCTCTTCTTACCAAAGATCTTAGGAGTTATTTTTTCTAGAGAAGATTTCAAAGAAAAGAGAAGAGTTTGAAGGATATAGAAGGTGTGGAATGAAAAAATGAGAAATAGTCCGCCTACTTATAACATGACGAATCATTGTGATGCTCAATGCAAAAACAAAATGAGTGAAATGGTCACCCAACAAGCACTGCAACGGCTCAGGCCACATGGCACAACGACACTGGTTTTTGTAAATTAAATAGTCTCTTTGGGAAAGGGCAACCACCATAGCATTTGACATGTGTCAATGTCATGGCGCTAATGTGAGTGAACCGCTGCGGCACTATAACCAGAATAATTATGATTACTGATTATGTTGCAGTACTTGATAATTATGCAGCGGTGCTCACCTAACTTTAATAATTAAGTTATAACTACTCAATGTACTTCCAACTTTACGGCAAGTGCAACTTTTTGACTAAAATGACCAAACATTGTGGCTCTCAAACAATGAGCACAGTGGCACTTAAATTATATAGAGATAATTTAATGCATTAATCTTTAGATTATAACTCTAATTATTATTACTAACAAGAACGTAAAACAATTTTAAATAACAACTAATGCAACAATGAATTTGCAATCACAAACAACACATTAGATAAAGATTTTAAGTAAATCTAATTATGTAATTAATTTAACAATATAGTTAAATATTATAAAAAGTGAAATATTTCCCTAACAATGGTGCCAAAAACATGATGGGGAAGGGGCTGCTGACTGCTGTGGAGTGTAATTCTAAATTATAAAAATATATACTTAAGGCTCTATCTTCCCTAAATAATGCTTAAACTCTTTTTTATATAAATAACAAACTCCATTAATATGCACAAGTATACGTGATAAATCAAGTGATGAAGTGATATAGCAGAGTGTCAAACCCACAAAGAAGTATGCTTTCCAGCAATTAACTACTACTGTTTACTCTATTCGTAAAACTATCATACTTGAATAAAAATATTTATTATGAAGATTCGAGCACTGAATAAAAGTAGTAAAATAATGGATACAATATTTGTATAGAGTGTTTTGGATTGATATAGTTATATATATATATATTTAATAAAATTCTTAATTGTGATGTGATTCAGAGCGTATGCATCCCTAAATCTTTGTCGAGCTTGTAGGGGTGAAAAAGATATTTGCTAACCTCTTATAATTATATAATCTCCTTAAGAACCTAGCATAGTTTACATCATATGTCTACGATGCAAACACACTATACCAATATTACTAGTTGTTCTTGCATTCATTCGTTGATGCTATATATTATACTAGGTTTGAACTACACATATGGATACTCATTAGATAGAGAGCGGGATATTATGTAAAACATCTTTTACTTTAGAACACAAGAATTTTTATTAGTATTTAATATATTATCTACATTATCAATCCAATACTAAGGAATTAGCTATACATGAAAGAAAAGATAAGCAAACTCATTTCCATTTAAATCAATGAAGAAAATAAAAAATACAAGAGAATGATATCACTAGAAGGTTTAATGAATCTCATATGCACTCCTTCCATAATATATAAAGTTGCTTCAACAAATATAGACTAAAATTCTAATGATTGTATGAAATACTTTCCAAAATTCCCTTAGATGTCACCCTACGATAGATTTAAAGAAGTACTCTAAAATGTACTGGAATTAAACAAGTGACTGAACTCCCTTACAAATATAACACATTGATTATTTATAGGAAAATAAAATGTTGGAAACTGGGGCTACAGTGCTTGAAAGGTCGGCCCTGTTGTTCCCAAAAATAAAATAATGTCACTGCACTATTTTTTTGGCTCGACTGCAATGCTTGTTAACTTGGATTAGTTACTTAGTGAACAATCTTGCCGTTTAACTAACAGGTCATGTCCTTGGGCAGTTATAACTACTACGTTGTGGTGCTTCTGACTTCTAAACTCTACGGCACTAGAATGGTAATTTCGGCACCGAGGAATGATAGATTGTGATGCTGCGATGCCTGAAGACAATAAACAAGGTCTTGTGAAGCTGACTCTTTTATCACCACGGTGTTGTCCAACAGAGAAGTTGGCATTGTCATGTACTATGGTGCTCTAGCAGTGTCATTGATAGCATTGCGGTGTTGTTTGGTTCAACATCGCTGCGTTGAATAATACTTAATTTTTTGTGCCTTTTTCTGTATTACACAAAAGAACTAAACAATACATTTTACTAGAATAATAACACATTTTTACACTTATCAAGTTGATGGGTAGCATTAATAATAGTTAGATTTACACGAGTAGTTATATAAAGGTTTAGGAATGAAAAGAAAAAAGGGGTCGATGAAAAATTATGACAACATCACTTTATTTTCATATTGAAAAATTCATTTCTTTGAGAATAATTTAAGGTCACAGGTCAATAATTTTTTAAGTAGAAATATATAAAAAACATAAGAATTGCAAAAGGATTTAAGGCTTCATTTGGGATGATTTTCTTATTGCTTTTTGAAGTAGCTTCTAGTACAAAAATTTCGAGTTCAAGAATTTTTGTACTAAAAAATTGTTTTAGAAAGCAGGAAGAAAGCTGTCTCAAATGAAGCCTCGCTCAGTCCAAATGGACTACATGAAATCAAATAACACTTTTATCTTACGCTCCTACATGACTCTTTGATTAAGGAGCAAGGGTGGATCTCACATTAGCCCAGGAGGTAATTGCCCCACCCAAAAAAAAAATAAAAAAATACTCTTTATTACATGGTTCTTTAGGTAATTTGCCCCCCTCTATCTACTTTTTATTATTTATTACAGGGGTCTTTACATAATTGCCCCCCCCCCCTCTAAATAAATCAAATTACTTTGGTCTTTAGGCAATTGCCCCTAGTAAAATTAAACACATTGTATTGAGATAATATTGTTAGGGAACGATAAACCAAACACAAAATGAAATAATAAATCACGATCTGCAAAACACAAATAAATACAAGAGATTTACATGGAAAACCCAAATCTGGGAAAAACCATGGGGGTGAAGGGAGAATGTCTTCATGATAGAGAAGAGGCGGAGTACAAAACAACTAACAAACCCTAAGCCTTTTACAACATATTTAGAAAACAAGGCAAAAACAAGCAAAATATCAAAAATATCCTCACAGCCAAAATTTATTCTGGGGTAGAATTTCAAAAATATCTCCGCAGACACTAACTAGTTGATCTCATTTGTTCACCCAAATTCTCATTGTTCAACGCTTTATAGGCACTAACTAGTTGATCTCATTTGTTCACCCAAATTCTCATTGTTCAACACCTTATGGCCACTAACTTCTTTATTATGATTTTGATGTCATTGAAATAACATGAGAAGACAATTGTTTTGACTATGAGTTTGCATCATCAAGAATTCATTTAATCCAAAAGTAATTTAAGATTGATAATTTTGTACCAATTTTTGTTCTGAAACAATTAACATTTTTTATATCCCTTTAATGTGGTTTTCATATTTCTTACATTTAGATTTTGATTGGGACAACTTTCTTACTGCTTTCTAAAGTAATTTATTAGTATTAATTTTTTTAGTTTAAACAATTTTTAACTAAAATACAGCTTTAAAAAATAATAAAAAAGTTATGTCAAACAAAATCTTAAAGGTCATTATAGATGTCATTATTTCTTAAAATAATAAACCTTTTCTAACATGATTAAAAGTTTTTATGAAAGATATGTAGAGCTTTATTATTGCTTTATGAAATGATTTTTTTTTAATAAAAAATAAAATTTAAAAATTTTATACTAAAATATTGTCATAAAACAAAAAGAAAATTATCTCAAATAAAACTTCAATAATCTAACATAATTCCTTCTTATTGTCAAACAAAAAAAATATCACTTGGCAATAGATTTTTCAGCTTTGTTTGATCGTTCAAGAAAAATTATTAGGTGCGGAGTGCGCACCGTCCGAACAAATACTGCGTACGTAACGATACCCAGCGGTACCCAATGATATCGAGTGCAGATACCGCTAGATACCCAATACTTGTGCGGACGGTTCTCTCTGTCCACACTCCGCACCTAATAATGCTAAAAGTTGAGATGCGATACTTTACCATCAAATAGTAAGAAGCCTCTCTTTTCAGAACTTTTATTTGGTCCGGTGAACGTACGTAGAGGAACGTCCGATCGACACTAAAATCCCGCCAAAAAACTCGGTATTTGCTCGGTATTGCTTGGTATTATTTGGTAATAACGAGAAATACCATCATGTGAAGACAAAATACCGAGTTATACCGAGCTATACCGAGCAATACCGAGTTCTTCTCGGTATGTTTTTGTATTGCTCGGTATAGTTCGGTATTGGGTCTTCACATGATGGTATTCCTCGTTATTGTTTGGTATTGCTTGGTATTTCTTATTTTTTGGCGCGATTTTATCTCCGACCGTACGTCCGGTCGGAGGACGTAATAATTGTTCCTCTTTTCATGCGAAACGCAACCTTGAAAAATGTGGACACTGGCAAACTGTTTTGTTTTGTTTTGTTTAACTTTATATCGTTAATATTCTGCAAAAGTCGCGTCTCTACACGCCAATGTTGAATCAAGGTGATCAAATTTGACCAACTTTGTGGTGCGGCTACGAAAAAAAGAAAAAAATTTCGTCTTTTGTGGCGTCTGTAGTTGTTTATAAGTGATTGTATAATTATTATAAAAACTATGTAACGACAACAAAAATAACATCAAATTTTTATCCCACTCAGCTATCTGATTTTTTTTTTTTTTTTTGCATTTTGCCATATTAAAAATTATTTTTTCTCAACCAATAGGCATTTCAAATATTTTGGCCCTGTTCGATTTGCAGTAGTCAATAACAATAATTTCTACTTTCTAGAATAATTTGATTGTAATTTTAGTTAATTAAATTAGTTTGATTCAATGCACAAAGTTGCATAGATTATACATATAATGACTAAGATTTTATTTGAGACAACTTTTTTACTAATTCTTAAAGCAACTTTTTATTACAAAACTTTTAATTTTTTACTAAAAAAACTGCTTTAAGAAATAGTAAAAAAGTCATCCCAAATGAAAACTAAATATAATTATTTTTCTCCTTTTCTTCCTTCTCTTTATATTTTGTTCTTACCACAGATAATGAAAAAAGAGCTCTACCCAAATTTTCCCTAAAAAAAAAAGAGGTTTTCCCTCATAAAGTCTCCAACAAGAACATAAAATTTACTGCACCGTCTACTAAAGGGGGAATTATTGGATTCGGACACCGGACGACGTCCGGGACGACGTCCGAAGCATAATAAAAATGTGTCACATCACCCCCTACTCGATACTGAGCTCTATACTTCACAGTACCGAGCAGTACTGAGCTCGGTAGTGCTCAGTACCGAGCCCAGTACTGTGGAGTTCCGAACTCAATACTTCACAGTACCGAGTTTAGTATTACTTTGTACAGTGAAATACCGAACGGTAACCTGTGTCCGGTGTCCGAACCCAATAATCTCTCCTACAAAACAGGAAACTTCCAAAATAACTTCAATTTGATTCGGAGCAAAGAGGAAGCCGAGAGAAATTGATTATGTGATTATCATAAAAGAATATCAGAATGCTTTTGAGATGTTTGTGAGAAAAGAATCATATAACCATCATTAAAAAAAAGTTAAGCGGCACCAATTACTTTGGTCAATAAGATTTTGAAAATTACTGCAAAAAAACTTTGAAATATACTTAGTCTGCATAAAATTCAAATTTTGACGCAGCTTCAAAAAATAAGAATAGGAAAAGAACAGCCAGAGAGTAGAGACGTACGCTATTTGTATACATCAAAATCGAAGCAGCGTATGATCAAACTGGCAAAAGCTTTGTTGAAAATCAAATAATGTATAATTATCTCATGAAAAAAAAAAGCATGCACGCGGAATAACTAGTGATACAAATGGAATACAATACAGCGAACGAGACGTGAACGCTGGAAGAATCAATTGATTGAAAATAATTCCTAGAAATAGAAAAGCTTAAGAAAGTAAAAAAAAAAAATGGCATCAGAGCAGACGAATCTTCAAAGGGATCCGAATCACTGACCTAATTAGAGGGACAAACAAAGAAAGAATTGAGTCACTGCATGACGGTTCCCAGCAAACCAAAGATTGCTATGAGCCCTTCTTAGTGTGGTTCCACTGTTGAAAACCTTTTGAGAAAGACCAAAGAAACAAGCCATTCAATTGGCCTGGCCATCCATACAAGTTTTTTCCTCCAAGGTCGGAAAACTTGGAACCTTTCTCATTGAGTCTTTCAATCTGCAGAAAAATGTAAAAAGAGACCCAAAGTAAAGTAGGTTGGATTATTCAGATTTTCTCCAACTACTGGTAAAAAAACCACAAGAAAATAAGAAATTCAAGCAAATTTTACTTTCATACCAGATGTTATTCACCTCATTAACAATTTTGATTTGCATTAAAAAGAAACAAAAAAAGATAGGGTAGGAGAAGCAATACTCATCGAAATGGTAGATTTAGGCTTCAATTGGAACAGCTTTTTTATGCTTCATAAAGCAACTTTTTAGTAGACCTGTCAATTTCGGGTTACGGGTCGGGTTGACCCGAACCCGAAACTGCCCCGGCACTATTCGGGTTCGGGTTGACCTGACCCAGTTTTACAAACGGGTCAATTTTCTGGACCCGAACCCGACCCGCTTCGGGTTCGGGTCAACCCGACCCGACCCGCGTAGCCGCGGACGCGGCATTGCCTTTGGACGCCGACAAGGATCTGCGGACGCCGGCGACGCCGAACTGGCCTGGGCCGCCCGCCGCCTGGCCTCGCCGCCTCGGGACGGAACGCGGAAACGCCATTGGCCGCCGTCTAGCCTGGCCTGCCTCGGGATGGCCCGGAAATGGGCCAAATGGCCTGGCAGCCTGCCTCAGGACGCGCCTGCGCGAACTGGCTTGGCCAGTTGGGCGGGGGCTGACGGGCAGCGGGCAGAGCGGGGGCAGCGAGCGGGGGCAGAAATTCGAATTTTTTTAAAATAAACGGGTTTTCGGGTTGACCCGGCAACCCGTCGGGTCAACCCGAACCCAACCCGTTTTTGCAAACGGATCGGTTTTTCGGACCCGAACCCGACCCGCTTCGGGTTCGGGTCAACTCAAACCCGAAAATTCCGGGTCGGGTTCGAGTCGGGTTTTCGGGTCGGGTCCGATATTGACAGGTCTACTTTTTAGTAAAAAAATAAAATTTTTGTACTAGAATATTGTTTTAAGAAGCAGTAAGAAAGTCGTCCCAAACGAAGCCTTAGGCACTCCAACTACCAGCTAGATCGTAGATTTAGATACTCCAATTATCAAGATAGCTGCACTCTTAATAACCTATCCTGATCATCCAATTCTTTTTAGATGGCCAGGATTTAAATGTCAGAATGATTTTTTAAATGACTTGGTAAAAGTAATCCTAAACATCCAAATTAGATTGGATCTCCAGAATAGATTACCATCATACATGAGGAGGATTCAAATCCATTGGCAAGTGGTGGAAAGAGAAAAGGAAAAAAAAACGAGTAAATTTAGAAAATTAGGTAGAGCGAAATAATTTGGTACGGTCAGCTAAAGCATCCTCGGCTTGGCAATTGAAGGGTATGAGAGAGTTTTTTTTTTTTCTTTTTCTTTTAATATCATAACTTGGAGCTGCGCACTTTGTGATTTATTACCCACCATTCAGGTAGGATCAAATAAGCATATCAAACTATACTTATTCAACATCCAATATAATTTCTCTGTGTTGTATTTTCATTTTTTCATTTTAGGAAACTTGCGATTGAAGAGGTCCAAGCTAAAAAAAATGCATGTAAAATTATTAGTTTGTGTGCAGATTACATCTAATTAATAGAAAAAAAAAGAAAAAGAAATTCTAAGACCAAAAGATTGCATCAAAGGTTTCTTCCAAAAGGAGATCAAATGCAAGCCAAAGTGACAATCCACAACGTGATGGTCAAAACAAGGAGAGAGAAGAATCTTCCAAATAAATAATGGGTATGTATCCTTGTAGAATTTGTGATAAAAAGACTTGCTCATCCTATTTTAAAAAAGATGTTTTAATTTTACAATTGTTTCTTAAAAACAAGGATAATTAAGCAATTATCTTTATCATTTATTGTTTAAATAGGATCTTAAAGCCCATAAATAATAGTTTCTATTGGGTAATTTTTACAAAAATAATTAAAGTGAATTAAAAAACTTTCTATTTCAAATTACTCATTCTCTATAGACATCCAAGGCAAGTCTCTTTAAAAATTTCAAATACCTCCTATCTCTCTACCCTTGCACCAATCGCACACTCGCTCTCTTAAGTATAATCTCTCTTTCTTTTTGTCTCTCTCACTAGATCTTTCTCCATCTCTCTCCTCTTCTCTCTCTTTGCTCAAGAAGACTTAGAAGGCCTACCTAGTTTGTGTGCAATTCTAAAGAACAAGGAAGATCCATCAAGGAATGGTCAGAATTGAGGAAGATAAGGGAGTAAATCAAGGGAGAAACAAAGGATTCAATAAAGATGTTCGATAAGACTCACCCACCCCTACTTATTTTGTACTTGGAATTCAAAAATCTCCTTACCAGAAATCCTTTTATTTTTCACACTAATTCCCTCACAATCCCATTAATCAAAATCCAATCAATAAGAAAAACTTAAGCAGGATTTGCTATTTGTAGAGGCCAACCATAAAGACAACACTATGAAGAATATATATATATATATATATATATATATATGGAAGCACTTTCTTGATTTTATCATAATGTAAGTAGAAATTTAATGACAAATTTTTTCATTACTAACATTGAACTTCTTGTAAAGCTGTTGACCTCTGGATAAAGAACCAGAAAACTAGCTTAAAAGAAAAGAAAATCCATCTGTACCTGAACTCATACGTAAATCCTGCACACCTCAGCTGCTCTGATCCCTGCCAAATCCCCGATATCCCGTTGGCTGAAACCTCAAACATCTCTCGCCGCAAATCCCTCGCCTCAGTCAAGTGTCCAAATGGTCGTTAAATGTTGAACCAAACGAAGCCTTCGGATCTTCTTCCACATACATCTCTCCCAAACTCTTCCTCTCTTCCGCACAAACGATCCTTCTGCGACTTCCCTTCCTCTCGGACGAAGATCTCTAAATCCTGACCTCTCTCAGTCAAGTCCAATAGGACCGAACTTCAGAAGCCGGCCTCCTCCTCCCATCTTCTGAAGCCCTTCCCAAGCCTTTGCTTCTCCGGTCTACACAAAGAGAGAGATTGAGAGAGAGAGAGAGAGAGAGAGAGAGAGAGAGAGAGAGAGGGAGAAGGGTTTCTTCCTTACCTCCTTCGACCTCGAAGCCTGCGACCTCCACATCCCGTCGAACTTCCTCCTCTACCCGACTTCATCCCGCCTGCAAGCCAAAGCCACACCAATCCCGTGCCCTACCACATCCTCACAAGTCTCCACCTCACTTGATCTCATATACCCAAATCGTGCCCTTGTCCCTGCTCAACCCGAATACAGAGATCATCCAATCCTGTATAGGACCCAACCGACTCATCTAAACCCATTTCAAAACTCAAACCAGCCACCACTCAACTTAACCTAAAATCCAAAGAGTAGGTAATACCAAGGCTTAAAATTGCGTAATTAAACCTCGAGGCGGTTTTCGTCCATGAGGTGAGGCGTAAGCCTCGAAGCGGTCTGAGGCGTAAGCCTCACGGACACAGAATTGCGTAAATGAAAAATTAAGGGTTTTAGCAGGAAAATAATAGCAATATTGTATCTTACAATAAAAACATCTAAATGATATATGAAAATAGTGGAAAGTAAGAAAGTAGATGCAATAAAATCATGTCTCAAAGTACAAAATCACAAAATATTAATTCAACAAAACTCTCAAAATACAAAAAACATATAAAATGCAATCATATCCCATCACTAAATGGGTCTTCAAGTGAATATTCTTCTCCAATTGTATCTATGAATGTCATGTCATCATCATCTTCAATATGACTCACTTTTCTCTTCCATGTTCAATAAGAGAAAAGATCATTAGCATGTTAATTGCTCACTTAATATAAATATACTGCGATAGCATATAAGAAGTTGTGGAATACATTTACTTGATTATTGTGCTGCAGAACTAGTAGATGTGTGTGGTGTGGTACTAGTAGATGTGCCCACTTGATCTGTTTCACCCCTCAAGACATCCACATTTAGATCTTCTAGCTGTAAGTCTGATAATGGCAAATTTGTCTCATCATCTATGAACCACTCATTATCAGATGACACATCATCACACACCAACAGGTCCTCATCATCCTTCAACCCCTTATTCATCAACCTCCTATCTCTTAACCTCTTGTTGTGCATTATATATACGAGGGAGTTCATTCTGAGTGTAGATAGCCGATTTCTTCTCTTTGTTTGCACTTGACTATATGTATTCCAGTTTTGCTCACACCCAGAAGAAGAACAAGTGAGGCCCAACACTCTTACAACAAAACTCTGTAACTCCGGGGTGGAATCACCAAATTGGATCTACCATTCAACTGTTTTCAAAAAAAAAAAAAATCAGAACTGAATAAAGTGTCTTGCATTTACCAAAATAATTATACCTGGAGACCGTTTAGAAATGGTTGCTTTTGCTGCATTCAAACCAAAAATACCCTATTTATTCCGGAACAGAACAAGTTGTAAATCTGCAAGCTCCCTATCTGCCTGCTCCGCTATTAGTCTTTCCATACAATGATATAGACCAAGCTTCACCTCCGGATTTGAAGATTTCTTCTCTGAATATTGAAATTGAGGATCGAGATAATATGTCGCTGCATGTAGATGACGGTGTAACTGCACCTCCAACCGAGCATCAACGATATCCCAAATCTCCCTATAACTTGTCTCCTCTCCTCCCAAGTTGTGTGCAATCAACTCCTTGGCCTCATCCATAGCATTATAAATAAAATCCATAGCTGGTTTATTCTCTGCATCCACTAAGCGTAGAACTTGCACTAAGGGTCTCGTGCTCAAAATGGCATAGGTCACAGTAGCCCAAAATTTATCATTCAGAATTATCTTTCTTATTTCCTTCCCCTCACTTTTCTTCCCCCAAGCAGAGTTAAGCCATTCAGTTGATGTAAACATGGCTTCCAAAGGTTGCCTCACCTCCATCAAGCTCTGCAGTGTCAAATAGGAGGTGGCAAACCTATAGATTCACAGTGCACAAATGTAAGAACTATGAACATACAGTAGGAATGATTTGCAATGTACAAAATTAAGAACATACCTAGTGGTTGCAGGGCAAATGATTTCTTTCTTTGAAAACTTTCTCATCAAGCTTAAGACCCAAGAGTGATTATAGATGAACTTTGTAATCTTCTTCGCCCTAGAAAGAGCACTCTTGTGCTGAGGTAAGTCACCAAGATCCTCCAAAATGAGATCGATACAATGTGCTGCGCAGGGTGTCCAATATAGGTGTGTCCTCTTCTCCATTAACATCTGACCAGCTGCTTTGTATGCACTGGCATTATCAGTCACTACCTGGACAACCAATTGCTCCCCAATCTCCTCAATAACCCTATCAAGTAAATTGAAAATGAATGTAGCATTTTTCACATCATCTGAAGCTTCAACTGATCGTAAGAACACCGTGCCATAGGGATTGTTGACAAGGATGTTAATCAAGCTCCTACTCTTCATGTCAGACCATCCATCTGACATAATTGTCACACCAGTCTCAATCCATGTCCTTTTAATCTCCTGAATGCTCCGCTCTGTATTCTGCAGCTCCTCTTTTAAAATCCATGTTCGCAACTCATACATGGAAGGTGCCTTCAACCCTCTTTCATACAATCCTACAGACCGCAACATACTGAAGCAGGCAGGCGACGTAGCAACATTAAAAGGTATGGCATTTTCAAAAAAAAAACCTTCCAATATCCATACAAACCTAGCGTCGACCCTCTCTAGTACTGGCCGCAAGCATCATTTGTGCTTGTCCTCTATCCTCTTCTAGATTAATCATATACTGATCCATAGGACCCCGTGCACCTCTGTTATGTATGGTGGAGGAAGAGTCCTTTCCACTCTCGCTCTCAAAATAAGCGCCATGTTCGACCCTATCATCAAATTGCTCATGTTGCAAGTGTTTAGCCGTGGTACTTTTCTTCATATAAGCAATAACTTTCTCCTTCACCTTTTTCGGCACATTTGCATAGGGTGCTACGTTTTTGTGCGAGCATGATAGGTGTTCGTTCATGTGGGTAACACCTCCCTTCACCACTTTATCGCAAAAATTACATTTCAAATAAACATAGCTCTTCTCTCCGCCGCCAATGTCAACTTGTACACTATATTTCCAAGAAGGGTCCCTACACAATGACGAAGACGCCTTTTCCTTGCCTCTAACCATGATCCCTAATGAAAGAATCGAAAATCACACAAAATAATTCAAAAAATCTAAAACCCTAGAATTTCTTTCACTTCAAAAATCTAACCAAAAAATAAAAAAAAATACCTAAAATCGTTTGTGGACTTCTCCTACAAGGCAGCCGGACACTTCAAGTTCGCAGGGCAAGAGGCGGCGCCGGCAGGAGAGGCGGCGGGAAGGGTGGCCGACCGTGCAGGAGGGGCTCTGTTTCGCGAACTAGGGCTTGCGGGCGGAGTTTATCGGGAAATGCTTGGGCCGAACGGGTTAAGGGAAAAAAAAGGAGTCATTTTAAGTAGGGTAGGGCCAACGGGTGAGGCGTACGCCTCACCCATTATTGCGCAATTGCATAATTGAGGCGCGCCTCACACAGGGTGAGGCGTACGCCTCTTCCAGGCTCCAAATTGCGTGCGCCTCGAGGCGCCTTTGGAAAGAATTGCGCAAAGGCGCGCCTCTCGTTGCGCAATTTTAAATAGAGGGTAATACTACTGTCATTTTTGTCGTTCTTGTTGATTAGTGTTTAACTAATTATTGATATAATTGATAATTTAGTTTATCATTTATTATAACTATAATAATAATAGTTATGTTATTATTATTAGTTATAATAATAATAAATTATTATTATCAGTTATAATAATAATAATAATAATTATTATTATTATTATTATTATTATTATTATTATTATTATGATAATAACTTTGTGTGCATCTTTTCTCGCCGTCGTTGCCCCTAAGCAAAGGTTTAATATTTCCAATTCAAAAAATCCTTCACTCGTGGCTTGCGACGGGCCGGCAAACCCCCTACGCGCTCACGTAGCGTAGTAGGGAGGAAAATCAGCGTGGCGCTTGCGACGACCAAAAAAATCCTTCTTTAATGCTAGCGACAAGCCGGCAAGCCCCCTACACGCTCACGTAGCGTAGTAGGGAGGGAAACCGGCACAGCGCTTGCGGCGAGGGGGATAAAATAATAATCATAATAATAATTACCTCCAAACGCTCACGTAGTGCAGAGTGGGAAAAGAAAATTGTGCTCTTTTAGAAATGTGCTCAAAACCCTTAAACGCTCAAGTAGCGGGCGGGGATACAACAACAACAACAACAACAACATCAAGCCTTTATCCCACTACGTGGGATCGGCTACATGAATCCTTTTTCTCCATTGTGTCCTATTAAAGGTCAAATTCTCGTTTAAATCTAATAAAGAAAGGTCATTCCTAATATTTTCTAACCAAGTCTTTTTAGGTCTGCCTCTATCTTTTTTAATATAAGTCAAATCTAATACCTCTACTCTCGTAACCGGGTCATTGGAAGGCCGCTGTTTTATGTGACCAAACCATCTAAGGCGACTCTCTCTAATCTTATCTTCTACTGGAGCTACTCAAACTTTATCACGTATATGCTCATTTCGTATCCTATCTCTAAGGGTAAAGCCACTCATCCACCTAAGCATCCTCATCTCTGCCACACTTAACTTAGTATTATGCTTCTCTTTTAATGGCCAACATTCAGCACCATAAAGCATTGCAGGCCTCACTACCATCTTATAGAATTTTCCCTTAAGTTTGAGGGGTACTTTTCTATCACACAACAAGCCCGATGCATTCCTCCACTTCAACCATCCAACTTGAATTCTGCTGAGAATATCCCCATCTATTTCACCATCACTCTAAACAATAGATCCAAGATATCTAAAACGTGTACTCTTATTAACTACTTGAGCGCCCAAAGTTACAAACCCCACACTAGGTCTATTACTACTAAAATTACACTCCATATATTCCGTTTTAGATCTACTCAAGCGAAAACCTTTAGTCTCTAATGTTGACCTCCATAATTCAAGTTTACTTTCAACTCCCTCTCTAGTTTTATCAACAAGAAGAATATCATCAGCAAAAAGCATACACCAAGGTACATCCTCTTGCAAATATCTAGTGAGAGCATCCATGACTAAAGCAAAAAGATATGGGCTTAAGGCTGATCCTTGATGTAACCCAACCGAAATAGGAAAATACTTGGTCAAACCACCTTGTGTTTGAACACAAGTAATAACTCCTGCATGCATATCTTTAATGATTTGAATATAAGCATTATTAACTCCTTTCTTTTCAAGAACCCTCCCATAGCACTTCTCTTGGAACTTTATCATATGCGAGCGGAGATAAAATAAAAAAATGCAACCGCAGTATCATTTGACACCTACCCAAAGCGCTCATGTAGCGTCGAGGGGAAGGCTGCCTCTTGGTTTTTTCCCTAAATGAGGAAGACGCCGGGAGGCTGCCAAAATTTTGTTTGAAATAAGACAAGGACTTGAACAAAATGTGGACTTGGACTTGAGCATAAACATTGACATTAAATGAACTAAAACTAAGACTTGTACTTGAACATGAACTCCGACTCAAGCTGAATTGAACTAGAACTGAAGTGAACTTGAATGTGGACCGAAGCTGACAAGAACAAGGGATGCACTTGAACTCAAACAAAAGCAATATAGCTCGAACTCAATTTGAACTTGAGCTTAATTAAGAGAAGTGATCTACAATAAAATTGAAATTGAAGTGAGCAATAATTTATGACTTTAAATCTAATTTAAAGATGGACCTAAATAAACTAAGTGATTTATCAAGAACTTCATCTTGAGCAATAACTCAAAGGGGTTTGAGTGAACCAAGCTCAAGATATCATGTGATTTGACATATATTCAAATGAACACCAATAGATGAGCAATAATGAATTTGATTTGAGGAATTATCAAGATATGAATGGAACTATCATTCCAATCAAAATGCAAGTGCTAATTAAGGGGTATGATCCATTCAAACCTCATACATGCAAAGTTATTGGCGGGGTTGAGGAAAATCCCTACATTTCACTAACCAATAGCATGCTCAATTAATTGTCTAGAAGGGAGGATACTAAGAAGTGTGCAATGATCGTGATGATGGGTCCACCGTCATATGCAACGAATATGACAAGAGTAAAGGCAGAGCAAGGGAGATGTAGAAGAGGTGGCCTCTCTCTCATTGTTATCAACATAAACCAGTGTACAAATGAGCGTGTAATAGTCTACTTGCAAATGAAGATGATAGATTGCTGCCTACAACAAATGCAAGTCCAATGAACATGCAAGAATCCCTAGTGGATAAAAAACCACAAGGACAATCCGCTTGTAAGTAAAGATCAGAGTGAGAAATATGATGGCAGGCTCGCAAGCAATGGTACAAGATCTATGATCATTTTTCCTCTACCAACAGTGTGATTTGACATGCAATGAATATGACGGTTTGATGCATTCAATGAGGATAGAATGAATAAAGTATATGTGCAATCGATAGTGTTCAACTCCAAGGAGGCATGTTAGCTTGATTGAAAATAATAATTCTTCATGAGACAAGATTACTAGTACATGCGGAAGCCCCTATGAGCCACTATAGAAGATTCTTTATTTATACAACAGTTCACCAAAATTAATAAGTTGTTCATGAACGATAAAAAGAGTCACACAGCTGGTGAGGATCCAGAATCCATCATATACACAATACCACGTCTGCAAGCAGAAACAGATGATGTATAACAAATGTAATTTCCCAGGGGGCCATCATAGAAGGTTTACTGTACATCCAGTGTGTCAACCACAGACAAAATGCAGAACGACTACAGCAAATACAAATGTCTGTAGTCAGCTCTAGAAGACTAGTATGCAAAGCAATGACCACGAATAAATGTATTATGCGAATGCTTTCATCAACAAACAAAGCAGGATATTCGTTAATGCACTACGATCCACCTGCAGAAAGCAACAAGTAGTGCACAACAGTCAACCTGTACAAAGCAGTGAACAAGTCAATTTCAAGCACATCTTTTACAATATTCTTAATATCACTTGCCACTTTTTCCCACATGACATTAGGCATCCTCATGCACAGACAAAATCTCAAGATCTAAAATCTTACTCTCAAAAATATTTTATTAATTTTTCTTAAATGTACCCATCTAATCGTAGACTATCATTTTACTTTATTTTTTATTTTCTGCCCATTTATCTTAAAGTTCAAAACTAATAATCGATGTTGGGTACATAAATTTTCTCTCAGAATAATTTTACAATCTATGCAATCTAAACGATTTAACTTTCTTATAAGAAAATAATCAATCTGATTTTTATTATATCCATTTTTATAAGTGATGAGATGCTCATCTCCTTTCTTAAATAAGGTATTAAATTAAAAAATCATAAGCTAAAGAAAAATCTACTATGATTTTACCACCTTCATTTGTCGTTCCAAACTCATGGTCACCATGAATGCTTTTAAAATCATCTATATCTCTACCAACATGTCCATTTAAATCTACTCCAATAAAAACTCTTTCTTCAAGAAGTATCTTTTGTATTAATTCTTCTAAATCATTTTAAAATTTTAATTTTAAACTCTTATCCAAATCTACTTAAAGAGCATAAGTATTTATAATATTAACAATCTTAGCATCAACAACAATCTTTAAAGTTATAACTCTATCCACAATTCTATTAACTTTTATAACATTATCCTTCAAAATCTTATATATGATCACACCTATCCCATTTCTAGTACTACTCCTACCCGAATACTATAGTTTAAATCCTCGACTATCAATCTCCTTGGCCTTCACTCCAACCCATTTAGTTTCTTGAATGCACATAATATTTATCTTCCTGTGAATCATAATATCTATTAATTTTATTAATTTTTATGTATGAGAACATATATTCCAAGCTTTTATCCTAATTTAAATTTTATGGACTAGCTTCTTCGCCCACATCCATCCTTGATGTGGGAACCCTTGCTTATTTAACACTACACCCGGGCGCCGGTGCAGCGGCCCTTGCAGACTTGTCGATATATTCAGGTCATACAACGCATCATTTTCAGGAGATGCCCTAGCATTAACAAAAAATTTTAAGGGATTCATATCATGATTAATCGACAAGTTTTACGCTGGTTGTCAACTACCTAACACAACCCTCCACTTTTCTCATCCAGGACTTAGGACCTAGCAATAGTAATGTTTAATATATATATATATAATATATATATATATATATATATATATATATATATATATATATATATATAATAACAAATAAGTAAATATAATCAAAATAATAAAATAATGATCGATTAAACTCGATGAAATCAATAAAAAATTATAACCATATAAAATCAACAAGCGATTGATTTATTTTTTTTTTTTAATTAATAGTTGTCAATTCAATCAAAATGAAGACTTGCAATATCAATAATAAATTAATTATGAAGAAAAAAATTACGCAAAACACTCACTAAAGTGACGAAAATCCAAGACACCTAATGGTACAAAAAAAAAAGCCCATGAAGTTAGCTACTGTATTCGCATCATACTCGAAGGAATCCCACATCTAAAAGGTATAGATATGATTGAAAGTAAAACTATGATAATTCAAATTTTAATGATCAAAAACTAATTTTACATTCTTCACACCTTAATATTTATAAGCATCGACCTAAAATTGTTTGCTTTAGATTACAATGTCTTGAGTGATGTGGACTAAGCCCAAATATAATAAAAAGTTCGGGCTGAAATAATAATCCTGCAAGCTATGAATAAATGTACTGTGAAAAAAAAAACCATATAGGACCCTCTTGATCCGAAGTCATGGGAGCTTGCTATAGGAGATGCTCAACAAAGCCATGGAAACCCACTACAAGATTTGTTTGATAAAAATAACTAAATTTGCTTGGTTATAGGAAAATATTTAGAGGAATCGATGAAAGCCATAAATACTATTGATTCAAAGATATAGGAACCAACGATTCAAAACTACAGGAAACGTAGATTTAAAGCTACATAGCTCCACCCATAGGTTCAAAGTACTCCAGCATGTGCGATTAGACTGCAATAAAAACTTATAAGTGCTACAGGAACCTAATCAAATAGCTCCTAATAGAATGAGACCGGCTATAAACTATTCATAGGGACAACAAAATCAACAACAACAACTCGGACCTAAACCATCCACTTGAGCCATCTAAGATAGAGATAAGCCGAACCAATAACATCACAATTAAATAGAACGCGTCCAATTCTTATATGACACATCCTCACAGGAATGCTTTAAAAAATTAAAATTATAAAATAACATAAAACTACCAAATAGATGATATTAAAATAATATGCTTAGGTCATTTATTTGTTTGATGTTTTTGCCAAACATAAACACACAAGTCAGCATCACAATGCTAACGCAGATCCTGAATTTGGTTCTTGTCAAAATTTGCCCTGATTAGGATCGGGCTTGACATACAAAGAGCAAATTTATGGAAACAGTATATATTTATATCTATTTTATATCTTTATATATCGATATATTTTTATGATTATTCATAATGTATCCTTCAATCAATTTTTCTCTTCTTCCAAATTGGCATAATATGTGCTCACTGACTAATAGCATATATATAGAGAGAGAGAGAGAGAGAGAGAGAGAGAGAGAGAGGAAGAGCAAGAGAGAGTGAGAGAAGAGGAAAAGATTTATGTTCGAAAGGAGAAAATTGAGCACCAGGGCTACAGCCTCTGAAACCCAAAAGTACAAGGGGGTTAGGTAATAATTTTAGGAAATAACATTGAAATATAAACAAAGATTAAATTTTATGCGAGTAAGCCTATACTTTTCATTCCCATGTTGTTACACTTGTTCCCAATCCTATCAATTTCCTAAACCATGTCTAGTTTCAATGATTTCTTGATGCGAGCAAATACACTTGAAAAGTTTGCAGAAAATATAACCATTTAGAACTTAAATTTTTAAGTCATGGCTATTATGGCACCTTGAAAATAACACCTTTTTCATTCTAAACCAAAAATCATGCTGGTAAGAAAAGCATACCTTATCTACTTTCCCTCTTTTCAAGTGGTATCGAATACCAGACCAGTTGATAGTTTGTGAAAAGTGTGATCGCATTGAAGATATGGGATATAAAAAATTGTCCACCAGCATTGCAACAAATACCTGTTCAAGGTATCAAGTTCAAAACTCTCAAATAAAAAACTAAGCTAGGGTAAAATACTTTCAAAATGAAAAATAAACTCTACTAACTAAAGCTAAACAGCAGTAGTGATGCAAATGCAACATTTGTAACACTTACAAGTCCCCAATTGTACGACCGCAGTGAGACTCTTGGCCCCTCCGGAGATAGCATGTTGCACAATTGGACCTCCACTTTAGTTAAGTTCCACATAGCAAGGAGTTCCACAATAGTGCATACAGCCAAGCAGCCCGATAGAGGCAGGCCTAGGGAAAAATGAAACAAGTTCTATGGAGATGACAACTACTACTTGTAAAACCAAACTCTTCAGTCTATCTTGAAAAACTGTTAATTGGTATAACAGACAAGAAATGCAAAGAGATCGATATTGATACCAAAAAAAAAAATTCAAATACTTCTACATCCATACTAGTTTAGGAGATCCTCAAATAATTATGCCTCTAAGAAAATAACCTTATACTTGAACGCTAATCATAGATATGATTTAAGGCAGCACCACCTAACTCCACTCCAAATTAAAAGACTACAATTCGTAGGTAAATTGCAATTGTTACTTTTGGTCTACCCCTTTATAAACCTTACCAATATGACTTAAAATCAACAAACCAAAGGGCTAGAAACATCAAAGACCTAACGTCTATTCCCAACACGCAACATCCGAATCATCTCCAAAAAAGTTCTAAAAAGCAATTTTGCAGGTTCAATGAAAAGAAAAGACAAACCAAAATAATACATAGAGCAGAACAATCAATCAATAAGATTGGGAAAATTTGGGTTGATAGCTAAAGAGGGCAAACTTCGAAATACACTCACCATAGGATGAGGTTTTTTCTGTGACTGGATATTTGCTATATGGTGCTCTTAATGCTGCTCCTATATGCATCATTGCCATAAAGTATGGCACAACAAATGACCATGATAAATAGATGTGTGAAGAAAACAGGGCACGGTTCATCATCCAGTTAACATTATCAATATATGATTCCAAAACAAATGTTTGCTTCCTGAGGTAGTTCCAATACCTGTAACGTTAAAATGACATAATTTGAATGCTTGGCATTGATAAATAACATATAACAAAAACATAATATCATAAATAAAAAAAAACTTGTTTCCGATATATTTACACGATCGTTCTAATTTTCTATTCTGCTACTACTAGCAGTAGCAAGTGGCAAATCGATACCTAGGGAAGGTAAGATCACTTTGAAGAGGATGGGGAAATACAGCCACAGGTGGTGAAAAAATAAGCTTCTTGTGAGCCCCTAATCAGAAAAACAAACCATTCTTTAGAAACTTCAAATATGTATTCAAGGTACAAAAGGAGGAATAAATATTCATCTAACTCTGAAATTCATTTATGGAAATAACATTAAAAAAGAATAATGGAAAAGAAATAGATTTGGATTGAGTGATTATGGAAATACTGAAAAGAGGTTCGCCTCTTAAATTCATAACCATAGGCCTGAGGATGACTAAAGTGCTCGTGACCATTAAATATTTGGAGAAACTAACAAGGCTATGCAGTGGAAAACACAACACTGATCCAAGAGACCCTTGGTATATGATTAAGTCCAACTTTGGATGAATCATTTATGCAGCAGAATTAGTCCATACTGACCTATGTTCAGGTTTAACCATGCAACCCATCAGCTAATCTTGTCAATTCATAATAGTGATAACTTGTTGACCTTAATTACGATTAGACCTCTTCTGTATCAAACCAAAAAAAAAAGTTTCATTCATTTAATGTTAAAGGAAATATTCATGATTTGTATATTCTGGAATCTTCCAAAGCTTTCAAAAATCCTAAGAACCTCCTAAGGGTACTCGATATTTCAAAGAGATGACAGTAAGCTTCTTGCATTATAAGGATCATAAGAACCCAAGGAATTATCCATTGGCCAGCCACCTCATGAAATTAGGATTATTTGGATTTTTTTTATTAGGTACTTTGAATGTTATTTAGGATTTTGGATAATTATTCCTACTTAGGTCCAGTTGATCTAAGATTTGGATTGGGTTTGTAACATCTGAATTAGAGTTTGTTATGGAACATGTTTTTAATAATAATAATAATATTTACACTTTGAAGTGGCGATAGTAGGAGCTCCTTGATCCATCTCCCGAGCATGGGTGGCATTGGAGGTGAAAGAGGAGGATTTTTTTAGGATAATTTTGTTTTATAAAAAGCAAAAAATATTTTTAGAGAAAGCAAAAAATATTACTCCAAAGCTAAAAGCATGTGTTTTTGTCCTCTTTAGGTAAAAAGTAGGTTGAGATAAAATGATAACTGAGAGAGAGAGAGGATAGCTGATACCTAAAATATTACATTGTATATATAAAAAAAAAATAAAAAATTAATGAGTTAAGGATATTAACTCATTAACCAAAGTGTGTTTTGAACCCAAGTGAAGACCACAAGGTAGTAGTCATGCAGTGGTTGTTCAATTATGACGAGGATGAACTAGCATTGTTCGACATGGATGTGCAACAAATCATAAGTTCTGAATAGTGTGGCTATTGTCCATTTCTAATGGCTTCAAAAAATGCCCCAGAATCTTTAACTTATAGTTAGGTACGTTTTCAAATAAATAAGTAAATTAATACATTACTATTTTTTTACATAATTTAATTAAAATGACAGAGGAGTTATAGTTTTTTTCTTTAGAAGGCCTTTAGAAAGTAATTTGAAACTCAACTATTTAAATTACTATTCCTCTCACTATTTCCCCTCTTAATTATCCTAGATGACCCTCTCATTTTCTTTCCTATCGAAGAGCTTATCATACACGATGCCCCTCTCATAAATCTTTTATAGTTGGTGCCTGGTGCAAAAGGGCTTTAGTGAACAAATCACAAAGAGATGGCTTGACTCCCAGGAAGACTGGCCTTTTTTTTCTCACTCACCTCCTAGTTGGCATAAAACCTTGACAAATCTCTCTTTAAGTTGCAAGAAACAAAAAAGGAATGTCTTTGCATTTAAAAACCCTAATTAGCATTTAAATTATCATTTTTCCCAATAAACATGTGCTTCTTGCCCTTCTTGATTGCATCTCCACAAATTTTGCATGCTCCCCAATTAAACCCTAATTTTTGAAAATCTTCAAGAAACTTGTTACGCCTCAGCCAAACCGACCCAGGAGGGGCCGGTTCAGACGTATAGGAGGTGGACTAAGCCACCTCCTCTAAACCCCACCGCCTAATCAAATGGGCCCCACCTCCTTGGGCGGCAATAAGAGAGAGAGAGTGTGTGGTTTAAGCAAGAGGGTAATTTAAAATTAATTTATATTATGAAGCTTTTTATTTTGAAGTATTGTATTTAAAGAACATAAGAGGCTAGGGTTAAGGTGTGCATGATTATTGTTTCTCTTGAAGTTCTCTTTGGTGTCTTGGGCTCAAGGCATCTCGTCTAGAGATTGGGAGAGAACGATCCTCCTCTCGAATTGAGGATCAATTGTATCTTTGCTTCGTTCTTGCTTCACTTTGATTTCTATAAATCGATTGTATCTTTGTTTCGTTCTTGCTTCGCTTTGATTTCTATAAAATTATCTACTGATTTTGATTGCTTCCACCCAACTTTTTCTATTTTTCTTGCTGAATTTACCGATTATTGTTAGGTTTGCTTGCAAACTTAAGTATTCCCATTAGGGTTACTTGTAAACTCAAGTATTTCCTATCAAAACTCCTATATCCTTGCATGCGTGAAAATGTCAATGTTGGGAAACCCTTAAAAAAGCCTTTGACTCAAGCAATATACTCTTTAGTTTTAACCCAGAGGTCTCACGTACCAATTTCAATGTATGTAATATAATGAACTTTTCCAAATTTATATAGATTTAACATTTATAATTGGTCTTATCCCCAATTTATATATGTATTATCATGCCCATAGGTCAATTATTGTATTCACTACAACTCACCTACACACGCTCGTAGGCAAGTTGTCATGATTATTGTAATTTTGCATGTTCGTATCCATAGAAAAGTTGTTTTGTCCACTACAAAAATTCATTTGGTTCTTTCGAAAACAGCATAGCAAATTATATTTGGTTTCTTTTTATTTTTAGAATATTAATTTAAGTCCAATTCTCAATGGTTCAACTCAAATCCGGTTCCGTATTATTTGATGAAGTCTTGTGTGTCATCAATTCAAATTTCAGTAACCTCTCAACGTCTCCCTCATTTAGGGGAATTTTATAGAGCTGGGTCTTTCTACCACGCTATGAAAAGAATGTACGGTAGATGTAGGGAAACTATTGTGAGTAGGATCATCTGCGAGATCAACCTGGCTGATTTGGATTGTTGGGTAGATGTAGGGAAACTGTTGTGAGTAGGAGAAATTAGTAGGCCTTGGTTGGCAAAAGCTAGATCAACTGTGGCAAGGGGGGTGACAGCGGGTTGTGGGTTTGATGGATTAAAGCCGGACAAGGATCTAGGTGGTGTGATGTAATAGAGCGGGTAAAGGTGAACAGAGGGAGGTGGAATGTTCGGCTAGGGCTGAAGGGTAGAGGGGAAACGGGGCAGTTGCTTGTGTGCGGGAACCGAAATCGAAGGCTCCTATTCTCCTCCCTTCTATAAATCGAGAGTCGGCACAGGATTTGGGGGAAGCGACGTAAACGGTGCCGAATAGCTGAGATTTGAGCAGGTTTTTAGGAAGCGACATATAGCCGAGATTTGAGCAGGAATTCAAGCTCTAGTGGAGGTCAAAAGATCGATACGACAAATTTTGTATTGAGATTCTAGAGGAATTTTCCATCCGAATTTTGAAAATTTCTGGCGGAATTTTCAGCCAGTATTCTGCCGAAAATTCCTTTGGTAAATTCCGCCAATATTCTACCAAAAAACGCCTCTTTTTTCATTTCCAAAAGCATCAAAATTCCGCCAAAATAATTTCCAACGAAAATATTCCGTCACTAATTTTGCAAAATTCCGCCAATTTCCAACGGAAAAATTCAGTCGCTAATTCGTTTCTAACACTTGATTTTCCGATGTATAACATTCCGTCGGAAATCCATCGAAAACAACTATTTTCGGCATATTTTCAAAGTTTTACGGCGGATATGTCCGCCTGAAATTATTGCATTTACTGTAGTGTCACTTCAATACTTTAACTAAGACATAAATCTTTAATTAAAAAACATGAGTCCACTGTGGCTATCATCCATACCTCCCCTAAAAACAAGCAAATGGTCATAGGAAACAGCAATATAATAGCATATTCGGGTAATTTTAAAAAGCTAAAGATTTATTATGTTTTCACGCTGAAGAAGAGAATATTAATGTATACTTCAACAGCTTTCCATCATGCAAATTCTGCTTATTGAAATATATATATATATATATATATATATATATATATATATATATATATATATATCCTACCTCCCAAGAAAGGACAAACAGCACATTCCTATTCCCTCAAAGGAAATTTAAAAAGCAGACTTGTCTAAAAAATTCAATAAAAAGACAATCAGAAAGAAAACTGGTACCGGCTATTGCTGCAAGAGTCATATCATCTGAGTATCCACCATCTCGAAGTCCAGTGACCACACCATATGCATCCTTTCTGAAATCTTCTGCATGCATCTTAAGTATAAAACTAATAGAATCAGGGATACAAAAGATATATTTCAGCTTTGATGAAAGGATGAGAACATGGTTAAAAAAAAAAAATTGCAATTTCTACCATCATGCAGCCTCCCCACAAGAAAAAAGTCTTCCCACCGGTTGCAAATCCCATAGAACAAGGCTGTAAATATAACAAAGCATCAGATTTTATAGCACAAGAGCAAATGTATCCTACAAAAACTATGGCATCTGTGTATCCATTTAAAAGCAGGCAATTATCTAAGCAACATATAGGAAGGCAATATCTTATAAAGAAAAGGAAAGCAAACAAAATAATAAAAGTAATGATGAACAATCTAAACTTTTTATTATAATATTTGATAAAGATTCTGCACATAAATCCAGTCACCATAGAGTGGATTAAAAAAAAATGCAACATGACCATTATCAAAATTCAGGCTAAACTTCACATAATAATAAAAATATGTGCCACTATCACATATCTTCGAGGTAACTTTTCTGTAACTAAGAATGGAGTTTTGCACTCACTACTTCTGATTTTAGCTTTGTCCCATTGAATTGTTTAAGATCTCAAGAAAATGAGTCCTTGCTAAGCCGCACAAACTTATAATCCTTGAACAGGGAATGTAAAGGACTTAAAAAGGTTTGATCTTCTGATGCCCAATGAATGCAGCAAAAGATCTCAGTAGCCGCAGCAACAACAAGAAGTTTTTATCCCATTACAAGGGGTTAGCTATACGAATCATTTTTCTCTCTTGTGTCCTAATTAAGAGTCAAATTCTCATTTCAATCTAATAAAAAATATATCATTTTTTATTATTTTTAAACCAGTCTTTTTAAGTCTACCTCTACTTTTCTTAACATAGGTCATTTAATACATGTACTTTCCTAATAGGGTCCTCGAAAGGCCAATGTTTTATGTGACCAAACCATCTAAGGAGACTCTTTCCAATCTTATTTGCCAGTGGAGCTACACATCCACCTGAGCATCCACATCTCTACAACACTTAACTTAATTTTATGTTTCTCTTTTAACGGCCAATATTCTGTGTCATAAAGCATTGCAGGTCTTACCACCATCTAATAAAATTTTCCCTTAAGTCTTAGAGGAACTTTTCTATCACACAATACACCCGATGTTGTCCTCCGCTTAAACCGTCCAACTTGAACTTTGCTAATAATATCCTCATCTATTTCACCATCGCTTTGAACAATAGGCTCAAGGCATCTAAAACATGCTCTTTTTAATGATTCGATCACCCAAAGTCACAATCTCACCGCTAGATCAATTATTATTAAAATTACACTCCATGTATACAATTTTAGATCTCTCAAATGAAAAACTTTAGACTCGAAGGTTGATCTCCATAATTCAAGTTTTTATCAACTCCCTCTCTAGTCTTATCAACAAGAAGAGTATCATCAATAAAAAGCATACACCAAAGTATATCCTCTTGCAAATGTATAGTAAGAGCATCCATAACTAAAGCAAAAAAATATAGGCTTAAAACTGATCCTTAATGTAATATAACTGAAATAGGAAAATACTTGGTCAAACACCTTGTGTTTGAACAAAAGTAATAGCTCCTCTACTCCTGCATACATAATCTTAATGATTTGAATATAAGTATTATTAATTACTTTTTTTACTAGATTTCTCCATAGCACTTCTTTTGGAACATTATCATACGCTTTCTCTAATTCAATAAATATCACATTTAGATCTTCATTACTCTACCTATACTTCTCCAACTAACCTCTCAACAAATATATAGTTTCCATACTAGACCTACCCGACATGAATCCAAACTGACTTTTAGAAACATTAGCATCACATGAATCCAAACTGATTAGGTAAATAAAATTTATTTTAGTGGAATTGTGATTTTTTTATAAATAAGTAGATTACTATTAAGTACTTATTAGTAATTATATTAAGAAATATAGTAAATTAAATATCTTATTAATTCCTGAATAGATGCTTAGATAGGGATGTGAGAGCAGTTATGCAGCTATGTGAGTGGACCCTCACAAAAGTTCTTATCTGATATGTTTCACGGAACCAACAGATTCTTTTCTCTGTTTCCTTTCTGTGTTTAGAATTCACACAAACATGAAGTGCCGCAAGCAAATCCTATTGGAAGAATCAGTACAGTGCATGCTTTCCCTGTTTTATTGTTTGGTACAGTGCTTGTGGAGGATCTAAAAGTTACGGCAAGCTAAAAATAGCGGCACAGTGACCAGAAATTCCTATAGCAGATTTCGGCATAGTGTTGTTTTCTCTATAGCAAATTCAGCACAGTGACTGAAGGGATTTTCTGAAAGGAGCGGCATTTTTCCAGTGAAAAAATGAAAGGAATTTCTTTGTGGCAGTAAAACAAAGGAAATCAAGTATTAAAACCCTATTAAAATGAAAATTATTTGAAAACTATGATGAAGATTTAGATGTGATTAATTTAGAACTAGGTGATAAATTGTAGTTTGTAGAGAGTGAGCAATTGCTTTGAGAAAACAGTGAAGGAAGCCTAAGAGAGAAAATATAAAGAAGAAAGTAAGAATTATACTGTTTATTGTTACCTTTTAGGTTCCCTACATTCAATATAGTTCCTAAAGAAGATAAACTATTCATATTGTAGGATTATTTGTATATTTATGCAGAAAGAAAATTTTGGGATAGTTTATCAAAGGTAAAGGCTTCGTGGTGTAGAATTGGTAAGAGTCAATTCGTCAAGAAGATAAGTTATGTAATTTAGTTTATAAATACCAAGATTATAAATTTTAGGTATATTTGTAATGTCTTTTGAATGAGTTGATATGCATTATGAAGATTTCATTAGTCACCCTGAGAATACATTGAAGTTTTCATGTATAAGTACATGCATTTTTATATGAACTATTGAAGTTTGATATGTGAACAAGCATGTGTTTCAATCTTTTCTTAGTTGGTAATATGTTAAAAAGAAGTTTCATTCTATAGGTAACGCATATCAATTTCTTCTTGCAATAGATGTATGGCTTTATAAATTGTGGAATGTCTATAACCATACTAAACAGTTATGCATTAGGAATATATGAGTTTTACTGAATATTAAATTAGTAAAGATTGACTATTATATGAAATGATATCTGCAATATCAAGTGAGCAAAAGGGTCCAGAATATGAAACTTGTATTGTAGATTGGGCAAAAAGGATCTAAAAAATATGATACCTGCATAACAGGTGGGGCAAAATAGACCCCTAAAGAGGTAAAAGGGACATCTATATAATTCAATGGCGATAATGTCAGGATTACCTGAGCTCCATTAAATATTATTATGAAAGTGTAGCCAAATCTGTTACAGACTAAAATTGATATTCAATGTAAACTTCAGAAGAAAAAAATAAAGAGTAATGTTAGTTATGATTTTTTTAATGTTTTAGAAGTAAGGGTAAGTTTATTCAATGATGATTTCAATGTTTTATTTTATTACAAGTATTGTATTTTAATTGTTCATTAATTTGCAAAGCTTATAGAGCCTCATAGCTCACTAGTATCTTTTTTTATTGGCTATTGTTACAGGAAAGGGAAAGGAAAATATCATTGCAGATTAATTTGCAATTTATTTTTTATTTTATGCTAGTATTTATCTTTATTTGTAAAATTTAGCATTTGAGGTATGTAAATAGTTCAGCGACGTATTATTTTGGAATTACATAAGTGGCTCTGTGAATATTGGTTTGATGTAATTGGAATTTTAGAAGCTTCCATTTATGTATTAGAGGTAATGAACTATTAAATGTTGTATGGATGAACTATTGAATGTTTACTATAAACATTTGGATATTATAAAAAAGGTATCATATGAAAAACTTATATTTATGTGGGTAAAACTCTATAGCATCGATTAAAAAGGCGTTCGAGGCGGACACCTCAAGGCGCGCCTCGAATCGAGGCGGAGGTCGGGCAAACTGAGGCTTAAGCCTCGAACGTCCGGGCGAGGCTTACGCTTTTTTCCGCGGAGGCGTACGCCTCAATACGTGAAGCGCCGAGGCGCATCGAGGCAGCGCCTCGAAAGGGAGAAAGTTACCTTCAAAGCCAGCGAGCCAACGAGCTCCCGTTGTTTCTTCTTATCAAAATGTCGTAACTTATGATCCGACAGGAAGGGAAAGTCGTCGAAGGAGCGCAGTCGAACAGCCACAAAGGAGCCAAAGAAGCGACACGTGTAATCTCTACACCTCCTATGAAGCAACGAAGCCGAACAACAAGGACGAAAAGACAAGATAAAAGGCAAACCCTAGACGCAGCTAAGTTATTATTGATTAACTTAATTAATATAATTAAATATTAATAATTAAGCAAATTAATTAAATACTTAACAGTATAATTAGTGCATAAATTAATTGACTAATTAGTAATATAATTATTAATTAAATATTAATATAATTAGCCTAGTTAATATAAATTAAAATATATATTATTAAATATATAATTAATAGTATTAATAATAATTATTGAGTAGCTTGTACCGCTCAGTACATGCTCAGTACCGAGCCAGTACCGCTCGGTACTGAGCAAGTATATGCTCGGTACCGAGCAGTACATGCTCGGTACAACTAGGTGCACGCTCGGTACCAAGCCAGTACCACTAGGTACATGCTCGATATGCTCAGTACATGCTCGGTACCGAGCCAGTACCACTCGGTACCGAGCGGTACATGCTCGGCACCGAGCGGTACATGCTCGGCACCGAGCGGTACATGCTCGGCACTGTTAATTACTTTATTTTTATCATTTTTTAGGCTTACGCCTCGATCTGCCTCGAGGCTTACGCCTCGCCTCGCTTAGCCAAAACGCCTCAATTCCCGATTTTGCCTTTTAAAACGTTGCTCTATAGTACTATTAAGGAGTATTATGGGGTGTTACACCTATGCTCAACTATTCTATAATAATTTTAATATATGACATTAACTTAATTCTTCAATAATTTGTGCACTCCTGTGCATCACCTTTATTCACAAAAAATAGGAACCAACACACTCTTCTCCACTCATATAGTATCTTTTTAATCTTCAAAATAATATTTAAAAGTTTCGCAAGCCAAGAAATTGCTTGATCTCCTAAGCATTTCCACTTTATTGAATATTATTAGGCCCTATTGCTTTTCTACACTTCTGAGAAATAAAGTCAGAATGTTATATGGAGATCTAAGGACGGGCAATAAATAAAAAGAATAACATACAATAATAACAACAAACCTTTATCCCACTATGCGGGGTTGGATACATGAATTTTTCTCAATTGAGTCCTATTAAGAGTTTCTCATTTAAATCTAATTACAAAATGTCATTTTTAATACTTTCTAACCAAGTCTTTTTAGTTCTACCTCCACTTTTCTTAACATAGGTTGGATCTAATACATCTACTATCCTGATGTTGACCTGCTGCATCTAAAAAAAAAAAGAAAATGTCGTACCTGCTCCGCCGCTTCCCGCACGCCCTCGACACGACTCGCACGTCGATGTCTCTTCTCCCACGATCTCGGCACGACCTCGCGACGTTAAAGCCGAAAGAAATGAGAGAGCTCGGGCTCTCACTCTTTTCTTTCTCCCGCTCTTACCTCTCTCGCTCTTTCTCCTCCCAGCCGGATCGGAAGTTACGACAGTTTGATCGGAAACGACAGGGGAGCTCGCCCGCACGGAAGCTAACTTTCTTCCTTCCGATCGCTTCTCCGGCTCCTTCTTGGCTGTTCGACGAAGCTCCTTCGACGACTCTCCTTGCCTGTAGGATCGGAAGTTACGACATTTTGATCGGACGCTTGAACCGGAGCTCGTCGGCCGTGAAGACTACTTTCTCCTTCTCAAGCGCTTCTCCCGCCCCTCAGCCGCTGTTCGACTTCACCTTCTCGACGACTTTCCCTGGCTGTCGGATCGGAAGTACAGCATTTTGATCGGAGGCCACAACAGGGAGCTCGCCGGATTGTGAAGGGCTGTTCGACCTCGCTTCCTCCAAAGACTTTCCCTCTCTGTTGGACCGGAAGTTCAACATTTTGATCGGAACAACAACAGGAACCCGCGGCTGTGAGGGTAACTTTCTCCCTTTGCGTTCTTCTCCGGCCAAAATCCCGTAGATCTGCCGAATTACCGAGAGAGGTAGAGGGAGAGATGAGTTAGTTTTTAATTAAAATTAATTTTAATTATAATTGTTTTAATTAATTTTGGTTAATTCTAGTTATTATTTTTAATTAATTATAATCATTATAATTAATTACATTTAGTTCTAATTAAATTATTATAATTAATTTAATTAGGATTAACTTAATTAATTATAATCTATAAAATTAATTATCATTAATTAATTTCAATTAATTATAATTTATTAAAATTTAATTAATATTAATTAATTATAATTACTTATAGATTAATTATAATTAATGATATTAATTAATTTTAATAAACTTTAATTAATTATATTAATTCATTATAATTAATTATAAGTAGTTAATTAAAAAATAATTTCTTAATTAATTATAATTAATTAATGTTAATTATAGTTAATTCAAAAAAAAGAAGAAAAAAATATCCAGCCTTCTCTTGCCTCGATCCACGAGCCACCGCCAAAGTCGCCGACAATCATCGCCGGGTCTTCAAGGTATAAAATTTCTAACTTAAATCCCGTTCTCGACGTTTGCAGCGGACCGGGGAACCACTTATACGCGCTCTTGTAGCACGGTAGGAGGGAGCCCGGTGCGAAGCATACGACGAGGCGGGTAAGCCCTATACACGCTCTTGTAGCGTGGTGGGGACGGTCCTCGACCTCGACACCGACTCCGCCGACGACTGCTACGAAAGGTATGATGGTCCAAAATCTCATTCTCGACGTTTGCAGCGGACCGGAGAACCACCTATACGCGCTCTTGTAGCACGGTAGGAGGGAGCCCGGTGCGACGCATACGACGAGGTGGGAGAGCCCTATACACGCTCTTGTAGCGTGGTGGGGAGTCACTGCTGTTCTGGTACGTCACTACTGTTCTGCTGTACGGGTACTGCTGAAGGCCCCATATACGCTCTTGTAGCGTGGTGGGATGAAAATTTGTACGGCCGCGGTGTCCAACGACACCTACCATACACGCTCTAGTAGCGTGGTGGGAAGGCCCAGCTCCCCTATTTTCCCCCAAACGGGGGATATCCCGGGGTGCTGCCGAAATTTTCACTGAAATGTACAATGACTTGAACAAATTCGAAGACATCATTTCAGCAACAATACGAAGAACAACAGAAGACATGTACTTGAACAAAAATGCACAGAACTTGAATTGAATAAGCAGAAGACTCATACGAAGAACAGTGAACTTGTGGACCTAAATTTGAACAAAATTCTAAATGATTTCTAAAGGTCAAAATCAAAATAAAATGAAATCAAATTGAAATCAAAATCAAGTCAATACGAACATACAATTGAACTCAAAAGATCCCAGAAAACTTTGAACCAGTACTTGAACTTGTTCTTGGAACTCGAACTGTGCAATATCATAGGACCCGAACATAGAACTCAAACTCAAATGAACTCTAACATGAATTGAGTAAGGTCACTCAAGCTCACTACTTGAATTCAAACTGGAACAAGATGTGGACAGTAGGGAACTCAAATTGAACTCAAGTTGGGTCCAAATTTGACATGAGCAATAAAGAATTTGAATTTTCAAGAACAACACACAAGACTCAAGCATGAGTTGAACCTTGAACTTGGGTTCAATGGAATACATAGAACTGGGCTTTGGATGAATGAACAAATCAAGATCTAAGTGCACAGTCGTCCAAGCTAACAACAAGTTGCAAGTAGGAGATGAAATCTCGATGCACACGAAAGAGGAATGCAACGAACTCCTACGACATTCCATACAATGCCTGTTGATTGAGAAAGCAACACTACTATTAAATAGTCAAAGATCCGTCCTTTATAAACAAATTCAGACATCAAACCACCTGAGATTGGTGAAAAGGTGGGTGTGATACAAGAACAATAGATCTTCTACAAAATACTTTCAGGAGGTCGTAGTAGATGCAGCGGTCCCCTGCAAAATGGATACTTGTGGATAACAACAGTGGGCATATCGTAAGCATATCGAACCACTGTGGACACAAGTACGAATCCCTACAAATGAGTACAAACTACTTGTGGATAACAACAGTGGGTACCTCGTAGACATAACGAGCCACTGTGGTCACAAGTACAATCAACAACCACCTGAGATTGGTGACAGGTGGGCATGATGTAGGCAACAATGGGTCTCCTACAAACAGTTCCAGAAGGTTGTAGTGAGTACAACAGTCCCCTGCAAATGGATATTTGTGGATAACAACGGTGTATTGAAAGTACAATGAATCACTGTGGACACAAGTACGGATATCATCTACGACAGTGGTGATCAAGATCTACAAGTGTGTTGAGTACAAAGGCGACTCTATGTACGAAAAGGACACCCCTGGCAGAAAGGGGTGAAATGTTTGAACAAATTAGAACCAAACTTCCTGGTGTTCCAAAATCTCTTTTTGGTTCTATAATAAAGAAGAAAACAGTTCTGGTGCCCACAAACTCCAGAAATAATGAGTCCACTACATTGACGACCTCAAAGGGAGTTCTCTTCAAAGCAACAAATTTCAAAATCCAGGAAATCCTTCCCCGGTGAATGAGAAAGGGGGAGTCAATATCAAGTCCAATACTCCAAAGTTCAGAAAGAATCCCCTCCCCGATGAATGAGAAAGGGGGAGTCAATATCAAGTCCAACACACCGAAGATCTTGAAAGAAGATATTTTCAAAACAAAGCAGCGGACTTCAAAGTCCAAAAAAATCGTTCCCCGGTGATTGAGAAAGGGGGAGTCAACATCAAAATCAAACGCCACCGGATCTGCAACACTAATACAAGCAGACAGAAGGCGTCTATGATCTACAATGCATCGCCACCGGATCTGCAACACTAATACAAGCAGACAGAAGGCGTCTATGATCTACAATGCATCGCCACCGGATCTGCAACACTGATACAAGCAGACAGAAGGCGTCTACAACATTCTTATTCGGCCTTTAAGGTCTTCAACAAAGAAAGTTCATGAACAAAGGCATGAAGCCTAAAGAACCCGATCCTTCTATACGGATCAATAGAAGTCGACAGGGTTCGAATTATCAAATAGATACACGGTTGTAGCGACCGGTGTATTTGTTTAAATACATTCTTTTTAGGCCTTCAATGCCTAAAATCAAGAAAATTCATCAACGTAGGCACAAAGCCTACGAAAAACCCGATCCCCCATCAATAAGTTGATAGGGTCGACAAGGTTCAATCAAATGGAAATGACCCCCAAACACCCCGATGATGGCCGTGTTGAATGCAGATCTCAACCGGAGGGGTTCCCAAATATTTTCCAATGTCCCCTAAATATCCAAATGTCTTCCAAGCTCTACCCACAATGCCAAAATCCAACAAATTCCAAAATCCAGATATCTAAAATTTGAAATTCAACTATCCCAACGCTTAAAGCAAAATCCATCCACCCTCCGCAACAGTTTGGCGGGTCGGATAAATTAAAGTTTACTTTAGCTCACAAAGAGCCAAATGCCTAGTCGAAAATATCACTAGGATCCATTCTCAAACAATCTCCTGCCAGTAAGGACGTGGTACGTGTCCTCTAACCGGCGGTTAGCCGCCAAATGGCATCGCAGGATAAACGGTTATGACCCGGGGCCCTCTGAACCGAGTGGTTTTGCCGCCAAATGGCACCACGAAATACCGGTTATGGCCAGCGCCAATACGTTCCTTATTGGCATCAAATCCTTGAGATATGAATCAATAGGATATAATCGATAGGGCACTAAGCTCTCTGTAAGCTAAGGTGGATTCAAATTTGTCCCCTTAGACAAACATTCACCCCAGGTCTACAAGGTCCCCTTGGACGAAGCAACCCATGGCTGCCGACAAGGATCCTTCTGTCAGGTTGGGTCGACTACCTCCTCTGACTAAGTAGACCAGGGACCACGATGGCCCGGGACGACGGAACCATGGGATCTTGATCGGGCCCATCATCCATTCCCCCACCATCCGCTTTAAGTGTAGGATGGTGCAGTTTCTATTTAAATATCAAATCTTCCGAACCAAATTTCAAATCCAAAAACTCAATTCTTCAATTCCCAATATCCAAACCCTTCAAATTCCAAACTTCCAACCCTCCATACCAATATCCAATGCTGCTACTATATGCCAGATAACACGTATTTCTATACATATCTGATCGATGACTAGCCTTAATCGAAAGTTCTCTCTCGTGATCGGGAGGGGTAATTAACTATAGGGGCTTGCGCCTATAGGAAACCAGAACTCAGATCATAAAGTCCTCACAAAATGAGGGCGAAATCTCTGGGTAGTGTCTTATCTACAAACCCATCTGCCTTCCAAAATTTACCCCGGAACATATCCGTTAAAACTCCCTCGCCGAAATATAAAAGAAGAAATCGCGCGGCGGGGAGGCCGGGGCCGAATTTTTGGAGCCTACACCTGACAGGGTTATCGAAAGGCCGACATTTTATGCGACCAAACCAAGTCAACTATCTCCAATCTTATTTGTCACTAGAGCTACTCTAACCATTTCATGTATATATGTATGTCTGTGTGTGTGTGTGTGTGTGTGTGTGTGTGTGTGTGTGTGTGTGTATATATATATATATATATATATATATATTCATTTCGCATTATATCTCTAAGTTCAAAGCCACTCATCCACCTGAGCATCCTCATCTCAGCAACACTTAACTTACTTTTATGCTTTCTCTTTTGATGGCCAATATTCTACGTCATAAAGCATTGCAAGTCTCACCACCATCTAATAAAAATTTACATTAAATTTGAAGGGTACTTTTCTATCACACAACAGACCCAATGCATTCCTCAACTACAACCATCCAACTTAAATTCTATTAATTATATCCACATCTATTTCACCAGCACTTTGAACAATAGAACCGAGATATCTAAAATGTGTACTCTTTTTAATGACTTGATCACCCAATATCACAAACCCATCGCTAGATTTACTACTAAAATTACACACCATGTATTCGGTTTTTTATCTACTCAAACAAAAACCTTTAGACCCTAGCTTAACCTCCATAATTCAAATATTTTCATCAACTCCCCCTCTAGTCTTCTCAACAAGAAGAATATCATCACCAAAAAGCATGCACCAAGGTACATCCTCTTGCAAATATCTAGCAAAAACATCCATAACTAAAGCAAAAACATATGGGCTTAAAGCTGCTCCTTGATGTACTCCAACTAAAATAGAAATATACTTGGTCAAACCACCTACTGTTTGAACAATTTTTTTGAAAAATAACTGCGGGTAAAGGAATCATCATAGCTGAAAAAACAAGATATTTACTTAAATGGAAACATGGAAAGAGAAAAAACTATACTAAAGGAAAAAGAATTGAATTTTTTGGGTATGAAGTACCATATGATATTCATAAATGCAATAACTTCCCAAGCTTCCAGATGGAAGATCAAGTGGATATCCTGTTTGAATAAAAATCTGCACCACTACAACGAAAATGACACGGGTTAGAAAAATGCTAGCTAAAAAACTTAGAGAGAAAAAAAAGGGCAATACAGCTCATAATGAAAGACTTATTAAGCCATAATGAGGAAGAGCAAAAAAATGCAGAAACAGACCTCTGGATTTTTCTCCATTTCTGCTGTCAGGGCCCCGATTGTCCCAGGATGCAGCCTAACATCATCATCCAAAAATAAAACATACTTGCTTTCTTTATGCATTTTTTCAACACCAGCCTGTAATCGTTATCCAAATTGTCTCATAATTTGCTACATTTCACTTGATTAATGAAACAGCATTAATTTACAAATGAAGGCATTATGTTGACACAAAATTCACCATGCACTACATTGAGGAAAAACATGTCATGTAATAGGCAACACATAATGTTGGTGGCATCCTCTATCCAAATTAGATTCCGTCTAGCTATTTTCCTTTCTAAACCTTCAACTATAATTTTCTATACCCATTTTATAGGTGGATCTTCTACCTGTTCATTATATATGCCTGAATCAACTAAATCTAATTTCCATTGTCCTATCTTAAATAGATACTTACATCATTTATTTAATATTATCATTTCTTAATCTATCCATCTTATATTGGCATATATCCATCTTGATCTTATTTCTCCGATGCTCAACTTGTTCAACAATAATTTCATTAAAAATTCAATGCTCAAATAGAAACTATGTAGATAAAAAAATCATAGTCCTATAAAATTTGTCTTTAAGTCATCAGCATATTCTCTTATCACATAATACTCTACAGCACATTTTCATTTTAATCACATAATCTTGTAGCTAGAACTTATATTCTCATCTATACTCTCACTCTTCTATAAAATAGATTCAAGGTACTTAAATTTATTGCACCTAAATATCACTTGTAAATATATTGGGCAATGATGAGCACAATACTCCTACGATACATTTTCATTTTAAGCACCTAGTTTTATAATATTTGGTTTAGCTAATTTCACATCATTAGTCTCATCCCAATCATTTGGGGTCATCTTCAAAAGATGTTCACCATTTGTCCCTACTTATTGATATTAGAGTTGCTAACCTATTTACAATAAATATCTTTTTGCACAACATCCATTCAAGTTACCATTACTCTAACACTTTTTTTTATTATCTACTGTTCACAAGCTTATCTTCAATAACTATCACCATCCATTTAATATAATCATTTCTTAATTTATCCATCTTAATTTTGTTACATATTCATCTTAATAGCATTTCTGTCAAGCTCAACTTATCTATCGATAATATAATTTATTGCTTGACACTCAAATAGTATAGCTAGCTAATTGCAATTCTATAAAATTAACGTTAGATCTACATCATTATCTCTTGTTCCCTATGATAAATTTCTCTTTTTGATCATCTAGCCTTATTTGTAGAAGTTATTTTCCTTTTCGACAGGGCCATTAGTTTATATAATAGATCAACAACAACAACAACATCAAGCCTTTATCCCACTATGTGGGGTCGGCTACATGAATCCTTTTTCTCCATTGTGTCCTATTAAAGGTCAAATTCTCGTTTAAATCTAATAAAGAAAGGTCATTCCTAATATTTTCTAACCAAGTCTTTTTAGGTCTGCATCTACCTTTCTTAATATAAGTCAAATCTAATACCTCTACTCTCCTAACCGGGTCATTGGAAGGCCGCCGTTTTATGTGACCAAACCATCTAAGGCGACTCTCTGTAATCTTATCTTCTACTGGAGCTACTCCAACCTTTTCACGTATATGCTCATTTCGTATCTTATCTCTAAGGGTAAAGCCACTCATCCACCTAAGCATCCTCATCTCTGCCACACTTAACTTAGTATTATGCTTCTCTTTTAATGGCCAACATTTAGCACCATAAAGCATTGCAGGCCTCACTACCATCTTATAGAATTTTCCCTTAAGTTTGAGGGGTACAGCCCGATGCATTCCTCCACTTCAACCATCCAACTTGAATTCTGCTGAGAATATCCCCATCTATTTCACCATCACTCTGAACAATAGATCCAAGATATCTAAAATGTGTACTCTTATTAACTACTTGATCGCCCAAAGTTACAATCCCCACACTAGGTCTATTACTACTAAAATTACACTCCATATATTCCGTTTTAGATCTACTCAAGCGAAAACCTTTAGTCTCTAATGTTGACCTCCATAATTCAAGTTTACTTTCAACTCCCTCTCTAGTTTTATCAACAAGAAGAATATCATCAGCAAAAAGCATACACCAAGGTACATCCTCTTGCAAATGTCTAGTGAGAGCATCCATGACTAAAGCAAAAAGATATGGGCTTAAGGCTGATCCTTGATGTAACCCAACCGAAATAGGAAAATACTTGGTCAAACCACCTTGTGTTTGAACACAAGTAATAGCTCCTGCATACATATCTTTAATGATTTGAATATAAGCATTATTAACTCCTTTCTTTTCAAGAACCCTCCATAGCACTTCTCTTGGAACTTTATCATATGTTTTTTCTAAATCAATAAATATCATATGTAGATCCTCCTTATTTTCTCTATATTTCTCCATCAAACCTCTTAATAAATGTATGGCTTCCATAGTCGACCTACCCGGCATGAATCCAAATTGATTTTGAGAAACATTAGTATCACGCCGCAACCTATGCTCCATAACTCGCTCCCATAGTTTTAAAGTATGACACATTAACTTAATTCCTCTATAATTCGCACAATCTTGTGCATCACCATTATTCTTAAAAATAGGAATTAACACACTCATTCTCCACTCATCTGGCATCTTTTTAGTCTTCAAAATAGTATTAAAAAGTTTAGTAAGCCAAGAAATTCCTTCATCTCCTAAGCATTTCCACACTTCTATTGGAATATCATCAGGTCCAACAGCTTTTCCACCCTTCATTTTCTTTAAAGCCTCTCTAACTTCGATTTTACTAATACGCCGATAAAAATTGAAATCTTTATTTTCATTTAGGGTGCTAAGGTCACTATAGTCAATCTCATTATCACAATATTCATTAAAAAGTTTAGCAAAATATCTCATCCATCTTTGTTGAATATCATCTTCTAAGAAAAGTATTTTATGATCTTCATCCTTAATACACTTCACTTGAACTAAATCCTTACTACTCCTATCTCTTTGTTTGGTTAACTTATACATATATCTTTCTCCCTCCTTAGTATCTAATCTATTATATAAATCACTAAAAGCTAAGATTTTTGCATCGCATATTGCTTTCTTCGATTCCTTACGAGCCTCTTTATATCTATCCCAATTATCAGAATTTTTAAAATTAAACCAATTTTTATAACAAATATTCTTATTCTTAATCTTTTCTTGCACATTGGGATTCCACCACCAACTATTTTTACTATTAGGAGCTTTTCCCTTTGATACTCCAAGCACATCTTTTGCAATATTCTTAATATCACTAGCCACTTTTTCCCACATAACATTAGCATCCTCATGCATAGATAAAATCTTTAGATCTAAAATCTTACTCTCAAAAATATTTCTGTTAATATTCTTTAAATGCCCCCATCTAATCTTAGAATATCGTTTTATTTTATTTTTTATTATCTGCCCTTTTATATAATAGATCAATGATAATTAAATATGTCAAACCTAGATATGACCTAGTCTTGTAATATTGGCCAATGATGAGCAATATAAAACACGCTAACCAGTATATCACATACAATCTTTATTCTACTAATCGTATGCCATTTATCTTTTTTTTTATCTTCTATTCTAATATTTTGGCTATTCCAAAAGTGATCTCATCAATTAAAACTATCTCATCCACCAAAAAAAAAAACATAACAATACACCTATATTTAATTTTTAAATATACTAGATGAGAATCTCTAAAACCAATACAAAAAATACAAATTTAATATTGAACATGATGCAAATCTATCATGCATCCCTGGGCACTTCAAAACTACTTCCAATATTATTCAATGCTAAATTATATATACTTTGATAATTTTAACATGCTTTTGAAAATATCATTTTTTTCCTTAATACACACCAAATAAAATCCCATGCTCAATCATATGCCTTCTTAAGATCATAAAAAAATATATGGAGACCCTCTTTGCTCCATAAATATTTTATATTGATTGCATTATCCCATAAATCATATCCGTGGATCTTCCTGATATAAAATTAAAAATAATGTTAATTTTACATTAAGGGTCTAAAATAAATGGAACGCTCCTACAGTGATGTTTGCAAATCCAACCCGAATCCAAATAGGAAGAAAGCACTGGCCTTGGCAGAATAGTCATATCCATGAATATGATATACTTAGTCATTTGCACGAGCATGTAGCTTTTAAAAAGTTTATCGTATTTGCCCAAAAAATTTTTAACAAGAGCAGAAAACAAGAAGTAAAAGTGTTTTTGCAAAGTAAGATCGCCAAAAATATCGACATACTAACTGATTATGAATCTTTTGGCTGCATGTTGTCGACAGCCCCGCTACAACAATCTTTGCATTAACACTGTCCTGAAAACAACCAGCATAAATGACAATAGGTAGTAAACACATGATCAAATGCATAGAAAATAAAAGATATTACCCATTGGAATCGCATGACTTATTAACTGTATGCTAGATGCATAGAGAAATTTAATTATAATATTAGCATACGACTGAAGGGATTGAATTCAAACTTCTAAGAAACATAGTTGTGACAGGATAGCACTCTTCAAAAATATTGGAAACTAATTGGAACCTTCACCCAGATCAGATGGATACACAAGAGCTATTAACCATAGGTTCCCATGAAGATAACCTTTCCCATTAAAAATTTAATGATAATTGAAAAAGAATAATGCATCATTGGACTATTAACCATGGAGGAATTAAGACTGAAAAAATAGGACCCACCTTGAACTCTGATATTAGCATAGACACAGGAGGGTAGGCTGGATCTTCAACACTTTCAACAACAAAAAGATATTCCAAGGGGCCCCCATAAAGAGAAGTAATCTGCTTCAGAATATTTTCCAATAAAAACAAAAATTAAAACAATTAAATTGGAAATTAAAATCGAATTAACTTGATTCAATTAGAAGAATCCGATTACATGCCTGCTCAGAAATTGGTGTTTTTAGCACACATTAGTTGATTTTGTTCAATTTTAATGTAAATGAAAAATAAAAGAAGAGGAAGCAGTGGGTTAATTAGGTGGTTACTTCATACTAATCAAAAATTTCCTCAATTATTCTTATTTCTATTAGTTCCTCTCTTTTCCTTCATGTACATGCACACAAAGTTACAAGAAAGGATGAAAGAGAGGAAAAATGAGTAGAAACTTCAACTTCCCTATAATTTTGCTTGTTTCAACTAGATGGATATGTGCCGCTTTTTATAAGGATATAGCAACCCTATTAAATTTTTATTATACCCAAACAATCTTCATATACTTAATTTAGTAGCATAAGAGACTCTAGATGACTAAGACAATTTAACTTTCTATCTCTATTAATCACTTTAAGCTATTTTTGGTTTTAAGTTTGATAATCACAACATGAGCACCCTGAAACCAGAAGAACTTGTCCCGAGCACCATTAGAAATTTTTTAGAATGATTCATCGACAAGAACAATATAAATATATGCAACTTGCTACTTAATGTTAGGTTATAAAAACTTGAATTCTTAGCGTTGTTAGAATATTATAAATTGTGTGAGAACTTGAACTTAGAAACAATAGAATAATTTCATGTATAATGTCATTATAATATTTACAAGCTTCCGCTCTTAGAATATTTTCAAGATACATGTAAATACAATAACTCTTAGAATATTTTAAGATACAGATAAAAATTCTAAGAGGCTTAGGATGCCCTCTAATAATATTTCCAAGTTATGGGCAACTACAAGGTTCTAACAGCATTTTTATGTTCTAAGGCATTTTTTTCTATTCTTTCAACATTTTCATCCAAAATATCATTCCTAGAAGAATCTAAACAAGATTCATTAAAAGTGACATAAATAAATATTTTTTCACCATCAAAATTTAAACTTCTGATAAATTCGTAACACTGCTAAAAACATGTTGAATAATTTCAACATCAATGACATTATAAATATATATAACTTGCTCCTGAGTGTTTCGGTATAAAAACTATGTTGTCTTCGTTTTAACATAGTTTTGTAGAAAATGGACTATTGTGTCAATATGCTTGCTCCTTTCATGGTGTTTTGGATCCTTACAAATTCCTTATCGACAAATATTGTCATTGGATCTCTTGATGATGCTACAAACCATAGAACAAATTTCTTATTCAAATAGCTTTACATAAGCTACATGTTGCTGTTACATATGTTGCTTTATAAGAGAACAACACAAAAATTTCTTGCTTCTTTAAGAACCAGGAAAAAGTAAATCAAAGACATAGCATGAAGTGCTTCTCACTTATGACAATCAAGCCGTCCACCAGATTACAGTGAATCAATTGTATTAAAGGTTTAGAACAAAATTTTAAGTACAAAGTTTTGACGCTTATTTTTCTCATCAAAAGTTGCAGTTGAAATATTGTTGCAACGAATATCCATCTGTAATCAAATAGAAATAGAAAATGCTATATACTGATCTGATAAAGCGTTATTATTTAAAAATGAAATAGCATAACATACCAAAACAATTACAAAACTAACCTGGCTTCTCCAGTTTTGCAAATTGTGCTCTCCAAACCCTTTCAAGGGCATGACAACTGAAACTCTTGGTAAGTTTACTTGAACGGAATGTTCAAGATCATTTATATCATCACAAATAAATCCAAAACTATTACCACCATCAATATTGTGTTTAATTCGCCGTGTTACTCTACTCCTGATAGACAAATTATGAAACATATAAAGCACCCCAATTATTTCAACACTAGAAAATTCACAATAATTTTTGCTCTTATGATATGTTCTTTACCTCACAAAGGCTGCAAAACTCCATCCTAAAGCCAGAAATAAACAAATAAAGCACCCCTGTAACAAAAAACTTAAAAAATATAATTGACCAAAGATACATCAAATTGGTTCTGCATAAAGTAAAAACTGAATATATATATATATATATATATATATATATATATATATATATATATATATATATATATATATATATATCGGCATATTAGTAAAACAGAAGTTAGAGAGGCATTAAAAAAATGAAGGGTGGAAAAGTTGTTGGACCTGATGATATTCCAATAGAGGTGTGCAAATGCTTAGGAGATGAAGAAATTTCTTAGCTTACTAAACTTTTTAATATTGTTTTGAAAACTAAAAAGATGTCAGATGAGTGGAGAATGAGTGTGTTAATTCCTACTTTTTAAGAATAAAGGTGATGCACAAGATTGTGCGAATTATAAATGGAACTAAGTTAATATATCATACTGCAAAACTATGGGAGCGAGTTATGGAGTATAGGTTGCAGCGTGATACTAATGTTTCTCAAAATCAATTTGAATTCATGTCGGGTAGGTCAACTATGGAAGCCATGCATTTATTAAGAGGTTTAATGGAGAAATATCGAGAAAATAAGGAGGATCTACATTGATATTTATTGATTTAGAAAAAAACATATGATAAAGTTTCAAGAGAAGTGCTATGGAGAGTTCTTGAAAAGAAATGAGTTAATAACGCTTCTATTCAAATCATTAAAGATATGTATATCGGAGCTATTACTTGTGTTCAAACACAAGGTGGTTTGACCAAGTATTTCCCTATTTCGGTTGGGTTACATCAAGGATTAGCCTTAAGCCCATATCTTTTTGCTTTAGTCATGGATGTTCTCACTAGACATTTGCAAGAGGATGTACGTTGGTGTATGTTTTTTGCTGATGATATTCTTCTTGTTGATAAGACTAGAGAGGGAGTTGAAGGTAAACTTGAATTATGGAGGTCAACCTTAGAGTCTAAAGGTTTCGCTTGAGTAGATCTAAAACGGAATATATGGAGTGTAATTTTAGTAGTAATAGACTTAGTGAGGGGATTGTGACTTTGGGTGAGCAAGTCATCAATAAGAGTACACATTTTAGATATCTTGGATCTATTGTTCAAAGTGATGGTGAAATAGATGGGGATATTATCAGTAAAATTCAAGTTGGATGGTTGAAGTGGAGGAATGCATCGGGCTTGTTGTGTGATAGATAAGTACCCCTCAAACTTGAGGGAAAATTCTATAAGATGGTGGTGAGGTCTGCAATGCTTTATGGTGTCGAATGTTGGTCATTAAAAGAGAAGCATAATACTAAGTTAAGTGTGGCAGAGATGAGGATGCTCAGGTGGATGAGTGGCTTTACTCTTAGAGATAGAATACGGAATGAGCATATACATGAAAAGGTTGAAGTAGCTTTAGTAGAAGATAAGTTTAGAGAGAGTCATCTTAGATGATTTGGTCACATAAAACAGCGATCTTCCAATGACCCGGTTAGGAAAGTAGAGGTATTAGATTTGACTTATGTTAAGAAATGTTGAGGCAGACCTAAGAAGACTTGGTTAAAAAATATTAGAAATGATCTTTGTTTATTAGATTTAAACGAGAATTTAATTTTTAATAGGACACAATGGAGAAAAAGGATTCATGTAGCCAACCCCACGTAGAGGGATAAACGCTTAATGTTGATGTTGATGTTGAAACACTTCGTTCAAACATTGACAGGATTGGCAATGGTTTAAAGCACATGATTATGCTTTTTTTTCTAGACAATAGAATCAGGTTTTTCTAGACAGCATTACAGTGCACACAAAATAAATAACTTAATATTGTTACTTAAGTATTAAACGTTAAATGATTTATGTAACGCAAATCTTTTATTTTCCTGAGTTAGCAATAAAGTGGTGGTAGTAGTTAATTTTTCTAATCTCAAAGCCTTGGATGCCCGTAGAAATTGAATTAATGCCTTCGCTCCGAACCAGTATCCTAGTTTAAATGTCACTAGTTTGAATGAAGAATTTTAATTGTCTTCTCCCCTCAGTCATCCGTTGATCGTAAAATAGGGCTGATTTTTTTTTTTTTATAGCCCTGGATTTTATTTTTTAATGCGAAGCTATCACCGCGCACCTCCAAACCGTACGGTGCGACCTTCCCAAAAGCTAATATTTACAATTTTATTTCTTGGATACAATTGATACTTTTATGTCACCATCTTCACTTTATTTCAATATCCATTCCAGCGGTGCAGAAGATTTCCCAGTTTCTGAACTTGGACCACATATATTATTGAAACCAACATCTGGATGCACGTAATAGAAGAAAAACCCGTCGAACAGAAAATAACAAGCTAGAAACTCGATGCATAAAAATGAGCCTTGATTCATGAATTGACCGTCATGAATTGGCAGAAGGCTAGGAAGACAACCATCAAAGAATAGCCGGGCAAAGGAACCCGAACAGCATTTAAGCCAGATCCTGACGCTTATAACCAAATAGAAAGCGAATGACAGAAAATTGCACAGCATGAAGGCAAGGAAGAAGGTTGCGCACCTGGATCTGGACGAACATGGCAAAAGGACTGCAACAGACTCTGCTCGCCGCCGCGAGAAACGCGTCGATTGATTCCAAAGCCGCCATTGCTGCGCCTCCCAGAGATTTCGATATGAGGAGTCCTAGCCCTTAAGCCTTCATTTGAACGCAGAGAACGAAAGCGCCGAGAAAGAGATCGAACTGAAGGTAGAGAGCCCAGCCGCTTTATGCGGCCAAAATTTCTTTTGGACGGAGGGAAGACGCGGCAATAGGGAAAAAATAAAAATCCCGACTTAAATGATTAAAAGGGGAAGGAATAAAATGAATAAAAGTTTTGTTATTCCAAAAAGTAAAAGTTGATTTATGTACGTGGTTACATGGTAAATAGGGGTGTCAATATTGAACTTTTATTATGTCCGGTGAACGTACATAAAGCTACGTTCGGCCGGTACTAAGATCACATGCACAAAATAAAAAATATCGAGCAAATACCAACAATAACGAGAAATATCATTATGTGAAGACAAAATACCGAGCAATACCGAGCAATACCGAGTAATCCCAAAAAATACCGAGTTTTTTTAGAAAAATCTCGGTATTTTTTGGGATTACTCGGTATTGGTCTTCACAGAGCGGTATTTCTCGTTATTACCAAACAATACCTAGCAAAACCAACCAAATACCAAGCAAAAATCGAGTAACATTCCTCTGACCGAACGTAGAGCTACATCCGGTCAGAGGACGTAATAAAAGTTTGTCAATATTTGATATGACCCGAAAATTCGACTCGAATCCGACTCGAAAATTTCGGGTTAGGGTCAACTCGAACTCGAAATGGATCAGGTTCGAGTTCAACATTTCGACCCGTTTAAAAAATCGGGTCGGGTTCGGGTTAACCCTTTGACCCGATTTTGACCCGAAAACCCAATTTTGACCCGACAACCCGAGATTGACCCGAAAAAGATGAGATAGACCCATTTTTTGACCCGAAAAAAATGAGATAGACCCGTTTTTTACCCGAAAACTAGCAATTTTTTGTTAGAAACGGGTCATTCAGGTCGTGTCGGGTTGACCCAGACCCGAAGCGGGTTGGGTTCGAGTCAGGAAAATTGACCCGTCTTCAAAAACGGGTCGGATTCGGATTAACCCGAATAGTGCAGGATCAGTTTTGGGTTCGACCCGAACCCAACCAGTTATCCGAAATTGACACCCCTAGCTGGTAAACCATAAAAGTTAGGGTGCATATATTATATTTAAAATATTTAGAATTTATTTCGAGGAGTATAAAATAAATATATGAATTTTTTTTAGGTAAAATGTAACGACGAAGAGGAAGTGGTAGCTGATGGTAGCCAGGGGCATAATTTTCATTTTTTTTTAAATTAATAAATACATTATTTTCCGAAATATTGTTAAATATATTATTTTAATCGCATGATTTATTCTCTCCTTTTTACTGTCCTGTTCTGAAATATCACTGTTAACAGATGCAGCAAAGACAATTGAATTTCTGCACGACTATCACGTTCACGCCTGCTTTGTTTGTCCATCTTTTTCTACCACATGGAGCGATCAGCAGTGTTTTTTTTTTTTTTTTTTTTTTTTAAGGTAAGCATTAAGTGTTTTAAAAAATTTTGTGTAACATTCAAAATGAAAGAAATATGATATTTGACTTAAAATTTATTCGGACTAAAATGCCCTTATTTTAAACTGAAAAGTACTTTTAAAATAAGTCATCAAAAATTTTGATTCTAAATAGCTAAGAATAATATTTGATCAAAAAATTTACTTATTGCTAAACATTGTTCGACTTTAATCCAAAAAAATTTCATCTTTATTCAAAAAATTTTCAAATAAAGTTCAAACATTATTTACATATGTTGCGTGCTAGAATATATGCGGCGGTAGAGTTAGAAAATATTCGTCTTAGCGTTGCACAAGTATTCAGCACACAAACCGAAAAGAAAAAGAACACCAGAGTTTTTACGTGGAAAACCCAAAAAGACAAAAAACCACGGGGCCTCGCCCAATTGTAAAGTTTCATTAGTGTTTGTATGAAGTACAAAGGTTGATCCGTCTTACAAATCAAGACGATCAGTTTACAATCAACTTCTCACAAAGTTACAAAGTTCTGCAAATTTCCGGCGTTTCCTGAAAATCCGGCAGAGTTCCGGCGTCTTCAGGCGGCGGGAAGAGCTCCGACGGTGGTCGAGGAGGAGCTTCTTCCTTCTCCTCCTTCTCTTCTTCTTCTCTCTCTTCACTTGAGTCCCTTTGTGTAGAATGAGGGCTCTATTTATAGTTTTTCTGGAGTGGCATAGCTCGTAAATAGGTGTGAGATCATGGGCGAATAGGGAGTGGTTTGAATGGATGGCCGATATTGAACCCTTCGATTGTGCACTGTTTGTCGGACATTTGGAGGCCTTAATGATGTCGGAATTCAATGATCTTGAACTCGTTGGATTCGTCTCGTCGAGCCGCTCGATTCGAGTATAAGCTCGTTAAAATCGGAGACCGTTTGGTAACTCAAATTGCAGTTTGAACCTTCCAACAGTGCTTCGGGTCCTTGATTCGGACTCATTTGGGCTCGGATTGAGTTGATCTTGGTGTCGTTGGGTTTGTATTTCTGAGACGCTCAGTTTGACTATAAGCTCGCTGAAATCGGAGTTCGGGTGCTCCCGGAATTAATTTTTGAAGTTTCCAACTAGCTTTTGCCTCGATATTCGTGCCCGATCAAGCTAATTTTGTGATGCCGTATCAACATACAATTCAAATATGATATTGTTAAAAAAATTAATAAAATATGTAAATTACAACCCCTAATAAAAATGTGTTCAATGTTCAAACAAAATTTAATTTTGCCAAACAATAGCATATAAAATTGGAGAAAAGCTATCACAATAACTATAAAACAACCAAGCAAACACAATATAAGATAAAATTTTAATAAGAAACCTCATATTAAATAAAAGTAGCTATATTGTCTCGCAACGATATGCTGAATATAATCGTAGTAGCTGTAACACATAAAACAAAAACATCAATACAATCACATACAATAACGCATAAAATAAATCAATATCTAAGGTTCTATATCTAATCACATCTATATTATCATAAAGAGTTCAATCTAACCACACATATATATCAATATAAGCAATAATAGTTTATTTTTATTTGTAACTACAAGCTCACGCCGTCTAGTTTTACATTAATCTTAAACAACACATCTATAAAAAGTAGTATAATGCTTCTCTACAAGTAAAATATTATGTGGTGCTTCTCATATTCAATACAATGATGTCTCATTAGCCTCAAATGGCTCAAATTACATAATAATTTTCTCTAACACACTGTCAAATCTATTTGTGCAAGCATACATCAAAGTAGGATAAGTAAAATGATTCAAAATCAAATGAGGGATGGATTAAAAACAATAAATTCAATTTTTGCTCAAGATTTTATCAAATATATGATCGAAATTCTACCAACCTTGCTCAAAAAGTTGTTTGTATATTATTCCAACATTGGTTAAAATCTTTCTTACCTTGATTAAAGTGCATAATTGAATTATATTTGAATATTATTTTATAATGATTTTGAAATACAAATGAGCTTTGAAGAATGTTTCATAATGTGCCAAATATCTTTCGATAATGGTCTAATAATTTTAAGCAATCTTCGAAGTTTGTAATCTAAAATGTAATATTCTTCTCTAGTCTTAGACATTATGGAGCATATAAACTCAAATTTCCCTTTTCTATCAAACATTAATGAATTATTATTTTTGAGTATGTGGTGACAAAAATTTTCAATTGATAATCTCACATTTATTACCAATCAATGTTGGAGTCAAGTTTGCCCTTAAATGACATCATAACCTTACTAACAAAAATAGTTAAATAACATGCTATAAAGAGAGAGAAAATCTAGAGTAAGAATTGCTGGTTTTATTATATTGTAAAAAGTGCAAGATTGATAGAAATAATGTGATGTGACAAGCTCTCCCTCTGATCCCCCTATTTATAAGATTGGGTCAAGGTACAAAGTTATAAAGAAAAGTTATATTTTAGCTATACAAAGTTAAAAAAAGTGCATAGTAAATATCATTAAGTGTTTTTGTAAAATGCATCAGGCATATAACCTAAATTAGTAAAGAGTACAAGTTGATTGCTTAGTAGAGATTGAATCCATTGAAAGTCAATTGTCGATTTCATTTTAAGCTATCGAGTGTTGGTACGTAAGTAAGTTTTTGTACTTGAGTGAAATGTCCTAACAAGTTGGTATGGGTAGCCTTTAAAAAAGTTCTAGAATATTTTACTAGCTACTGATGGTATATTCTAGGTGAATTTACAACTCTAGCACTCTATGACAATTTAGGGTGTTCACTAATAATTATGCTAGTGCACGTGTTATGATAAGTAGTTGACATGTGAGTGAGTATCATTCCCACGAGGATAAAGATAATCTCAATATCACTCTATTACTACTCCTATGAATTACTTAACTTATATAATCGATGAAATTGAAAGGGTGTGTTAATGACAATTATCAGCTAATTTTATAGAAAAGAAAATATATATCTAAGTGGCCTCAAACCTATGATAGTTAAGAGCTCATAAATGCAAAGATAGATCTCATATTTTGTTGTTATGAATTAGAGTATAAATACTCCTCATCTCTATCAAGCTCCTTGAAGTTTCTAGCTAAGATGCACTTAACTACAATGGTTGTATATCCTTTATGACTCAATAACTCTAGCCTCCATATGTCTATGTGACAGAATCCCATTATAAATCCCCTATGTGTTTTCACTATGCCCTCATTAAGGATATAGACCACATTTAATTTTAAATTCATGCAAGGCCCCTACAATAACTAAATGAAGTATGAAGGATTTAAAATAGCATTGCAAGATTCATATAAATAAGATATATTCTTATGCAGACAAGATTCTCAACATAGCATAAGCCTAGAGAATAGATTTAGCCAAACATTACAATTGAAATAAAGAAAACAAACTTCATTTAACTTGAAAGAAAAAGTACAAGAGGATGAGTAGGGTTAGATATAACTAGATGTCATTGCAATTACCAATAAAGACTCGTTTCTCACTTGTTCCCCCTTCCCTTGGCTTCCACACACGTACTCTTTCTCTCTTTTGAGACTCTACCTAAAACTAAATATGAGAGTAACTTGATCCCTGAGAAGAGCTACTTGGTACCTTAAAGTCTTAGGGGCTCTAGGCTTTGGCTGACTAGGTTGGTTAGGCTGACTACACCCTCCCCAAGTTCTATAGTAGAAGTCTTAAGAGATAAAATTTTATTCCTTGTCCCTATAAAAATGGGAAAAAGATGCTCCTCCCTAGATTCTCCTAAGACTCCTACCTAAATAAAGAGTGCATAAACTACGGAGAGATGCCTAAATTCTCCAGAGGTGGTGCCCCTAAGCATGTACATAAGGGATTAATAGATGGTCTTCCCTACATCTATAATAAGGCAAATATGAATTGCATAATTCAAAAAGGCTGGATCCTTGGTAATCTCACTAATGTTTATACTTGGAATTAACCTTGTTGAAGTGAAGTTATATCAAGATTTTAAAACCTAGGTGAGTGTAGAGGCCTGGTTTGTATCACCTTCTACATGACAACAAATGTAGGAGACTTTACTAAGGCTGGTTCAAAGGAGCATGATAGTTATGCAGTACGAGGCAGAGTTTACTGTTTTGGCTAGATATGTTCCACAGTTGGTTAACACTCATGTAGAGAAGTGCTACATGTTCCTTAGAGGACTTCGGGATAGTCTAAGACAGCCTCTTATGCCAATTCATATTTTTTATTTCTTTGTGCTTATAGAGAGAGCTTGTATGATAGATAACGATCTGATGGTTACTCAGCAGCCGTGGATTGCTAGTAGGAAGAGGTTCAATGGTGAAACTTTTGATAGTGGCTTTTCTAAAAAAAAAGAACATAAACTTGGAGATTCCATGAGAGGTGGACAGTCGGCATCTACGGCAGTCTTTGACATTGATAGTATAGCTAGTTTTGGTTCTATTAATGGGGTACCTGTGTGTCAGAGTTATGGTCTTCATCATTTTAATCAGTTCTAAAAGATGACTGGGTAGTGCTTTAGATGCGATCAAACAGGACATCAGGTAGTAGAGTGTCCACATGTAGGATTTGGCTGACGTTCTGAGTTCAGATTTGAGATCTTTGTTAGACTGGCAGGAAGACCGATGGAAGTTCATCTTCATGCTTTTTTTGAGAGATCATTTAGTTGAGTTTGAAGTTTGAGTTTAGTGGTAAGGAGACCATCTAGTGGTGGTCAAAGAGAGCCTAGTAATTCTGTTACACCAGTTCATATTTAGCCACGTGTATATAGTTTAATCCAGCATGATGCTCGGGATGCTCCATATGTTGTGACATATACGATTTATATTTTTGAGCATCCATGTTATGTTTTATTCGATTCTGGAGAAAGTTATTACTTTATTTCTGAGCATTTCTTTAATTTATTGTACTTGCCTTCAATTGTATATTTTTGAGCATCCATGTTATGTTTTTTTCTTTAATTTCTGATGCTCGGGATGCTCCATATGTTGTACGGTTTATATTTTTGAGCATCCATGTTATGTTTTATTCGATTCTGGAGAAAGTAATTACTTTATTTCTGAGCATTTCTTTAATTTATTGTACTTGCCTTCAATTGTACTGTGTGTTTCTCTTTCTACTATTTTGTTTGTTGGAGATAATATGATAGTCAGTTGATTGTGTTTCTGTGATATTAAGAATTTTGATAAGAAGGGGAAATTTAATTTGATTTTTATTATCTATTTCTACATGGAATGTTATTTTGGATATTAATTGATTGAGTCAGTATGGGGCTCAAAATAATTACTTGAAGAAGTGAGTTATGTTATATATGGACAGTGAGAGCTATGTATTTTAGTGAGTTAGAGGTATTTTATCCTGTTTGATCTCTATATTGGAAGCAGATAAATTATGGAAGAAGAATTGTATGATATTTTTGGCATTAGTTTAGAATATGAGTATAGATGCTGGTTCTTTTTCTAATATCCTAGTAGTGCGATATTTTTTAGATATATTTCCTGATGAGCTAATCAATTTATCTCCAAATAGAGACTTAGAGTTTTGTATTGACATATTTTTGTGCACGGCCTTGATATCTAAAGCTCTATATAGGATTGCAGCAAATGAGCTTCAGGAAATTAAGGTTTAACTTCATGAGTTGGTTGACAGGGGATTTGTTTGTCGTAATGTTTCTCCCTTGAGAGCATATGTTCTATTTATTAAGAAAAAGAACAATACGATGCGTATGTATATTGACTATAGAGAGTTGAATAAAGTTATTATCAAGAATAAGTATACATTACCACAGATTGATGATATATTCGGTTAGCTTGCTGGATCTTCTATATTCTCAAAAATTAATCTACGATCATGTTAATATCTGGTAAAGGTGAGAGAGGCTGATGTAATGAAGATATCTTTCAGTAATTGATATGGATACTATGAGTTTTTGGTCATGCCATTTGGGGTGCTAATGCACTAGCTATGTTTTATAGATCTGATGAATAGAGGATTTAAATATTATATGGATTAATTTATGATTGTTTTCATATATGACTACATTTGGGGTGACTTATAATCATTCAGCCTTCTTTAGAAGAAAAGATTCATGAAACTAAAAAATTAGATGCAGAATATTCGAAGTTGATTGATCAGATCATATCTGGTAAGATATTTAAACTACGAGTTTCTTATTCTGGTATTATTTTCTATAATGATAGACTTTGGATTTCTATTTTTGGAGATATGATGTAGGAGATTATATATGAGACTCATTATTCAGGCTATACTATTCATCTAGGAAGTAGCGAGATGGACGAAGATTTGAAGGGCATGTTTTGGTGGTCTGGATTGAAGAATGACAGAACAAAATTTGTATTGAAATGCAAGGCCTGACATCTAATAAATGCAGAGCATCAGGGACCAGGAGTTCTTCTACAATCATTGCCTATTCCAAAGTGAAAATGGGAAGATGTAACAATGGATTTTGCTATTAATTTTCCTAGATCAAGGCAGGGGCATAATGCTATTTGGATTGTTGGCGATCGACTGATAAAACATGCCTATTTCATTCTAATTTGACATACTAATTTGGTGGACATGTTAGGACATATATATGTTAAAGATATTATCAGGTTGCATGGTGTACCAAAAGGTGATTGTATCTAATCGGGATGTCAGGTTTACCGCTAGATTATGGAGAGGTATTCATTAGGGACTAGGTATGAAGTTGTACTTTAGTACGACTTTTCATCCACAAATAGACGAATAGTTTGAAAGGAATATTTAGATACTGGAGGATCTTCTGAGGTTATATATTTTGGATTTTGGGAGTAGTTGGGAGGATTATATCTCATTGATAAAATTTGCATATAACAATATTTATTAGTCCAACATAGTTATGTATCCTTGTGAAGCTCTGTACGATATGAAATATAGGACTCCTTTGACTTTGACAAAGGTGGGAGATAGACAGGTGATAGGTTCTGCCTTTATGGATGATACTACAATAAAGATCCTTTTGATTAGAGAAAGATTAAAATTTGTAAAGGATATGTAGGAGAAGTACTACAATCAGAAATATAGGTTGGTTGAGTTTTAGATTGGAGACCTAGTTTATGTCAAAGTCATCCCTATGAAAGGTGTTAGTATATTTAGAAAAACCAGCAAGCTTGGTTCAAGGTCATATTATTACATGATCATATGTCTAATATACATAATGTATTTCATGTATCATCTTTGAGAAAGTGAGAGTCTGATTATAGGAAGAGATTATCTATTGAGAATATTGAAATTCATCCAAACCTATAATATAAGGAAAAGCCCGAAAGGAGTTTAGCATATGATATAAAAAAATTGAGATAGAAATAGATTTTTATGGCTTAAGTACAATGGAAACACATGACTGCTAGAGAAGCTACTTGAGAGAAGGAATATAATATGAAGTAGTTGTATCCAAATTTATTCTAACTTATTCTGATTTGTGAATGTCGAGGATCACATTTTTTTAAGGTCGGCAGATTATGAAACCCTTAAAAATTACAAGATTATTTTTTTGACCTAGAGAAGTTCAATTCACAAATCATCTTCACCAGAATATTTATAGTGTTGTGTTTTAATGTTTCTAATTTTTTTTATAATTTTTGGACACTATCAAAATTTCTTAAAAAAATGGCACACGTCAGTACAAGTAGGATTTTTATGACTGTTATAACAGCCCAAACTCTTAACTATCAAGATATTGTCTGCTTTGGCCTAAGAACCTCATGGTTTTATCTTATTGATGTGACTATCAAGTAGGTCACCCATCCTAGAATTACTCTGAGATGAGTACGCTTAACTGCAGAATTTCTTATAAAAATTATAACCATTACACCAAAAGGCGCCTCAGTGTTTAAGAGCTAGCTTTATTTTACTTAAGAAATTTTATAATCTCCCCCACTTAAGTAACTAACATCCTCGTCAGCATATGTATTCCAGAATCATCCATCAGGCAGATAGGACTGTAGAAGTGGCCCCCACAAATTCAAGTGGTGGCTCCCATCATGTAGTATTTTGTCCCATATAGGATTAAAGAGGTGGCTCTCATGGTATAGCACTTTATCTTGTATGACACTTAGCTCCCATCTTCTGACTTGTGTATTGCTCTAATACCATTTGTAACAGCCTAAACTCTTAACTATCGAGATATTATTCACTTTGGTCTAAGAGCCTCACAATTTTGTCATGTTGGCGTAACTTCCTAGTAGGTTACTCATCCCAGAATTGCTTTGGGATGAGCAAGCTTAACTATAAAGTTTCTTGCAAAAATTCTAGTCATTACACCAAAAGCATCTCAATGTTTAAGAGCTAGCTTTCTTTTACTTAAGGAATTTCACAACCGTTAGGTGTTCGTTTTGCAAATCGATTTCACCAGAATTTTCTAAATAAAATTAGATAATTTATGAATATTTTTTTTATAAATTTTGGAATCCCTAAAAGAATTTTTAGAAAATTTCTATTGAAAAGTAATTATTATATATTTTTAACTAAAAAAATTGCAAAATATCTAAAGTTATAATACTTTATTAAATGCCATTAACACGTTAGTTTCTCCAAATCTCCAAACAGAGACTTTGCTTAAGGAATTAAGGGAAAATGAGAGGAGAGAAATAGAGAAAATTCTGATTTTGGAGGTCTTAGAGCTATCTTCGTCTGTCGGCCCAGTTAGAAAACTTATTTGTCTCGAGGTAAGTCACATTATGTTCATTTCAATTTTCAAAAATACAAAAATTTTGATAAATTTTTTGATTAAAATTTTGTATCAGCTAGCGAAAAACATGGATAACTTTGCACAAATAAAACTTCCACCACGTAACTTTTTATATATTATAGATATTACAATTATGCACATTTTAAATATTTTCTAGAAACTTTACAACAAAATTTTGAAATTTATCGAATTTTTATTGAATAGAAAATTATTTGGATGTTAAAAAATAGTTTAGTACGATAAAAATCATAAAATATAGTTTTATACGATCCCTGGTAATTTCATAATTTTTTGAAAATATGTATTTTTTGTCTATTTGAATTTGTTTTTGTCTACTATTATATAACACTGTGAAATTTTGATATATGCTTAATTATTCTTTAATTATTATGATGTGATAATATATGTGCATATGTGATTAAATGTATAACTGTTATGAGCCATAAGGGGCCAGAATCCTCTTAGATCATATCTTTGTTAGGGAATTACTGAGAGCTATAAGGGGTCATAATCCTTTGATATTCTATCTAGGTCTGAAAAATGTGATATGAACTATTTAGTGATATAAATTTTAATTTATTATTTGTTCAATATTATTATTTAAATTAAAGAATAACTGTTATGCATTTATTATATTTCTCAATATAATGATTTATTTAAACTATATTTAATTGCTTTTAAAGATTCAACAAAATATTTAATAAAATACTATTAAAAATTTAAATAGATTTATGTGGCTTGCTGGGCTGTTCTATCTCACTATCATTTTGCTTTTGATTTTTAGGATTTATGAAGGGGAAGCATATTGTGAACTAGCGTTTCAAGATCAGATTTGAGGTCAAAAGTATTTCACTATTTTGATTTTTGTACAATCATGACTAGTCAAATTTTTAGTTATGTAGCTCTTGCATATAGCCGTGAATTGTAGTGTAGATGTTTAATGAAAGAAACTTGGTATATGAATTTATTTTCAATATTTGAATATTTTAGTAGCTTTGTACTTTTTTATTATTTTAATGAATATTGGTAGAAAATCTAAAATAATTCTAAAATTAGATCTTGAGATTTATTTGTCACAGCTCAACATGATAGGACCTGTCCTGGCCTGATTGGGTTGTGACAATAATACAAGTAAAACTTATGAAATAATCTAGGGGTGTCAATATTTGACACGACCCGAAAACCCGACCCGAAAATTTCGGGTTAGGGTCAACCCGAACCCGAAACGGGTCGGGTTCGGGTTCAGCATTTCGACCCGTTTCAAAAATTGGGTCGGGTTCGGGTTAACCCTTTGACCCGAAATTGACCCGAAAGTGACCCGAAAACCCGATTTCGACCCGTCAACCCGAGATTGACCCTATTTTGACCCGAAAAGAGGAGTTTGACCCGTTTTTGACCCGAAAATTAGCTATTTTCTTGTTGGAAACGGGTCATTCGGGTCGGGTCGGGTTGACCCGGACCCGAAGCGGGTCGGGTTCGGGTCATGAAAACTGACCCGTTTTTAAAAACGGGTCGGGTTCGGGTTGACCCGAATAGTGCCGGGTCAGTTTCGAGTTCGACCCGAACCCGACCCGTGACCCGAAATTGACACCCCTAAAATAATCCATACATTCAACTGAAATAAAAAATTGGCATTATATTTGGTGCTATAATACCAATGAATGATGATCAATATTTCCTTCTTATACATAATAATATGTAATTTATATCCAAATATTCAATTGTTTGATAAATTTTGTTAAAAAAATTTTAGCCATACTGATTACTTTCAAGTTAGGATACACCTCCTACAAATGAATAATAAATTAAATAAACTACCGATGATCTTAAAGAAATCAACTTAGGTACCAAAAAAACCCTTATTTGACCTTCATAAGACCTTATTGGATGAGGATGGTGCATTTGAGTTGGTTATGTGGCTTTCATAATTTAAGGAATATTTTTTCCCAGAGTTATAACGAAATTCATTAACAATCTTTTGTTACAATAATCCATAAACTTGAAATACAACCTGAAATTTTTTTCATTAAGTAAGCCCCTTAATGCATGTGTTTAGGAATTGAATAGTAAGTTATAACAAAATTTAAGAAATTGATCAAAGCTAGCTTTACTTGAGAAGAGAAATATCCCTTTTTTATTGTCTAGAATCATATAAGTTAAGAAGAAAAAATTCAAATTCATATGTACATCAACAATAGGTATCTAGACAACGCTTATTCCAATGATGAGTTTCCATTATCCATACCAAAGCATATGGTTCACATAGCTTCATCGCGTTCAATTTTTTTCTTCATAGATGGCTCATCTAGTTACAACTAAAATAAAATAGCCCTTAATAATGAAAATTTTACTACACTCAAAACCTCTATTTGGATTTACTATTACAAGGTCATGTATTTTGATCTGAAGAATACTAGTGTGACTTATTAGCGAAGCTATGATCGAAATTTTGGATACACTAATCCATAATAAAGTGGAACATTATGTTAATGATCTTGTTGTTAAGTGCAATGAAACATGATATCATTTTTATGTTTTGAGAATGATTTTTAAATGATTATGATGCTATGATCTAAAGATGAACCTTCTAAAGTATGCCTTTATGCTAACTTCAAGGAAGTTTATATACTTCTTAACGAGCCATTGTGAAATTAAAATTGATCTAAAAAAAATAAAGTCTTATAATTGTAGGCAACTAAGATTCTTACGCATTTGGAATCTTTCTAATGCAAATTGGCATATCTAAGAGTTTCTTTATGAACCTATCTAGAAGGTGTTAGCCATTTGCTACTTTATTAAAGATAGGAGCCCGATAACATTGGTATGAAAAATGTTAAAAATAATTTAATAATGATAAATATTAAAAAGCTTTTAATAACATAAAGTAGTATTTGATGTCACCTCTAATTTTAGTTATACAAATTCAAGGAAAGCCATTCATTTATTATATTATAACTTTGCATGAATCTCTTAATAATGCACTCTACTGTCTAAGTTATTGATAAAATCCCACATAAGTAATTATTCACATATTAATAAATATTATTTAGCCTTAAATTTTTCTACATAAAAGTTAAGACACTATATTCTTTCTAATAAGATGTGCTTAATCTCAAGAATAAATCCTTCGCAATATCTTATGATCTGTTCAATATTATTTTGATTTTTAACATGATTATCTGTGATTTAATGTCAATTTGACATAACTTCAATGCATTTTCATACTATGAAAGATCAGGCCTTGGCTAATTTCTTAATAGAACACTTAATCCCTATAGAGTCCCCTCTAAATGATAATCTTCTCTGCAAGAATAATATGAGTTTAGAAGGGCAATAAAGTTCTACTTGGGATTTCCTATAGATCTATATTAATAAAAGTTAATGTCGCATTATTCTTTGTAACTTAAAAAATGAAAAAAGACTATTATGGTATTTTTATTATTTATCAGAACCTTGTACAAATAATGAATCCAAATACAAAACTTTGATAAATAGACTAGAATTAGAAACCTTAAGAGACATTAAAAAAATTAAGATCATTAAAGATTCACAACTAATTATTAACCAATTTCTTATAATTTACAATGTCTTCAAACAAAATTTATTACCATATTATCAATCACTTTTATGCTTTCCAAGAAGATTCATATCATGACTTTGTTTAGAATTTTCATGGGAGAAATTCCACAATGGATGGCTTAGTAAAGCTTACCAAGAAACACACTTGTCTATAAAAATAAACCATCCCTTGAATCATATATCCACCACGTTTTATCTCCTATAGATCTATATTAATCAAGAAATTAACACCTAACAGTGAGATTGCTCTTCTTATAAATGATGAAGCAATTGATTAGAGATAAACCACTATTGACTATTTATATGAGGGCATACTCCCTTAAGACAAATTAATTATTGCTCACTAATATAGCTCGAATATGAAAATAAAAATTAAAAGACTGATACATACTAGATTATATGGTGCTCACTAATATGGCTCGAATATGAAAATAAAAATTAAAAGACTTGGATATTATTATCCTTTAATTATTAATGATTACATGGACATTACACTTCTTCATCATCAATGCAGAGTACATGTGTAATATTACATTAACTGCCCAATGTGTTGCACTTTATGATAGCTTTATGACCTTTTAAGAGTTGAGACATGGATATTGTTAGTATTAACCCTCCTTTTGAGGGTCATCAGTTATATTAGGTGTAATTGATTTCTTCTACAAGTGGGAAAAAGTCATACCATCATGACAGGTCAAAACACACTATGTTCTTCTATTCTTTCAAGGTATATTATGTATCAATTTGAGGTTTCTCATTGAATTATATCCTATAATAATTCCTCCTTTATAAACATCAAATTTAATAACTTTTCTAGAAGATATAATAATAATTTAAGAAACTAAATATTCTATTGTCCTCAAGCTAATGGGTTGGTTGAGCCTTATCGGATCAAATATAGGACCCCAACTCAATCTACTCCATTTTCTTCTAGTATATGGGTCAAGGCTTCTCCCCTTTTATAAGTATAACTTCCCTAATTAAGGATTGCAATCAATAATAAAATCACCTTAGAATATAATGTTGAACTCATGTTTAAAGAATTTGATGTTATGAAGAAAGCATTTGTATATATAAGTCTCATATAACAAAAACATATGAAAAATTAGTCCATTATAGAACTTTCCAAGTAGGAGATATGGTTCCTTAAAATGCCTATTTTTGCTCATCACAAGGAGGGAAGAAATTTTGAATCTCCTACATAGGAAAGCCCATTTATAATAGAGAAATTTTAAAAAAAGTAGGTCTAATCAATTAAACAAACGTAAAGGTGATCCTCCTTTTATGCATATTAATGGACATTATCTTAAGAAGTATTATAAATTATTGTACTCATAAGCATAATTTAATAAAATGATATGCTTAGTAGACACTTATATTAATCTTATAATTCCCCAACATATTGGGTCCTACATTTAAGTTTGAAATGAAATTTCAATTGAATTATTTGTTGCCCCACAAGTAATTGAGATGGTTTGATAAGTTTCTTTTGCCAATGACGATCAAACTATTCTACCTCCTATTCACATTTCCCTAAAAGATGACCCATAAGAAAGCTTTTGATTCTAAATAGAAAAAATGAAATTTATTTGAGGTCATATGTAAAGGAAAGAGAAAATAGAGGGCAATTTCTATAATAACCTTGAAAATTCTCAAAATTCCCTAAAATTAATAAATTTTAAATTTTCTCTTTTTCCTAATTAGGATTTCATTCGTCCTATCAGTGGTTTAGATTTTAGGTTGATATTGAGTAGAATTAATTCTCTTAAGTCCCTTCCTTAGTACAATCAAGGTTATTAAAGCTAGGATGGAATTTTAATCCTTAAAATTTCTTCCTAGTGTAACTAAATTGTATCTAGTATAACCTTGTTTAGATACCCATTGATCCAAATCCCCTTGGGTTAGTTGATTTATCTATGCCACAATTTTGTAGATCAACATATTAGTTAGTAAACATGGGTAGTATTCAAATTCTAGATACCCCTTCCTAGTTTAGTCATTGAAAACCCTTAGGACCTAATCTAGCCTTATTTATACAACCATAAGTCAATAACTTTCCCTAATTTAATAATTCTACTATGCCATAATTATTTAAATAAATCACAACTTTGCTAGTGAATCTAGGGTTTTTAAGTTATTGAACCCCTCACCTCTGGTTTAGTCATTGAACACTCATAGGTATCTTCTTGCCTTGCTTAGACACTCGTAGGTAAAATATGTAAAACTAGATTTTTAAGAAAAACCACAATATACAATCTAATCATTCTAATATGTTTTGAATTCTTAGTAAAGCTCCATTAAAGACTGCTTTCTATATCAACTTTTTCGTATAAAAAATCTTAATTCAAAAAAACTTCGTAACTGAAAATTACTTCAAAAATCAACGAGAAAACTGTCCCAAAAAAGTTCAAATGTTATATCATCACAAAATTTAATGAAGCTTAACTCACATGTAGTACACATACACATATATATATATATATATATATATATATATATATATATATATATATATATATATATATATATATATATATATATATATATATATATATTTTTAACCGTATGGTGTTATCTGATTGAGATTTAAATCAAACATAATTTCAAAGTTATGTGATTGAGATTTGCTTGTGCTAATTTTAAACTTTGCTTAGGACTTCAGATAACCAAAAGATGGGGCGAACAGAAAAGCTGGGCATGCGCAAACAAGGCATAAGAAGCACAACTAGAGCTTTCAAATCCACCATCATAATGCATCATAAATCTTTCATAAGAAAATAGAAAGAGATACCGATAATAATGACATAAAAGTCGCGTAAGTATTACACAATATTTTTCTATGTTTTTGGGCAAGGAAACATGTAACAACATTGAATCCTGAGGAAATCAGGTGCATGTATGGCAAAGAAAATCTCATATGAATATCGGAAGTTGTCGTTCAACTAATTTCTTTATCTCAATAATAACTAAAATGGAAGATATCTCCATCTTTGTTTCATCATCAATAGGCGGCATGATCAAAAATTTAAACTTACTATTAACTCTTAAGTATCTAACCTTTGGGTTCGGCTCAAAAAGAGATTTGATTATTGATAATGTGGAGCTTCCATGTGGCAACAATTACAAAGAATTGTAATTTTAAGTCGCGAATGCAAAAGATGCGGCGATTGTTGTTCAAATAAGATATACGGATGTAATGAAATTTGAGTCTGAGTTTCTTGCAAGAAGAGGACCAAAAGGAATATAGATGTAAATGGAAAGAAGAATCTCATAGGTTAGAGTGGAGAGTAAATCTTTCAACATTTAATTTATCATTCAATTCTACAATATAGTAACCTAATTATAAGAAAGAGGGTATACAAGTTATCATCAAACTAATTTAATTTTTAAATATAATCCAAATTAAGATAACTCTTCGTAATGTTATCATCCTATTCAAAAAAAAAAAAAATCATAACAACTAAAAAATTTTAAAACTTCAACAAATCTTAAAATTTTCTATAATACTAAAAAAAATCTAAACCTATTTTCTCCTGTTGCATCAACATGTCTGGAATAATGATTGATTCAAACCCGATTCATTGTGAGGGATGAAAGAGCATCATTGACTCACGCCCAAACTACAATGTCCTTTGACTTAAAGTAACTATCTACAACTCCAAGATGTCATGAATGACCAAAGACAGTGATACGTTCAGTAAGATAAAGGGCAACTAAGCAAAGAGCATTGACAATACAGAAAAAAAAAAAAAAAAAACGGGTAAAAGCCAATATACTATGATGCAGGAGCCAATATGGTGTTTGAGGAAGTTAAAATCCTGTAAAAACCTAAGATAGCAGGAAGCATGATCTGATATAGTGCTTGATGATATGCTCTCATACAGCAAGTACGGTGAAAGTTCATAGTAGAGAAAACTGTCACTGTAGGCTTGGGATGGGATAAGAGGTTCCAATTAGATTCCACAAAATTTGAATGGGTCAAGGACAAACATAATCTTAAAATGTTGATAGGTATCAACATATCTCGATTGTTCGAGGTGTTCAAAAAAACATGCAAACAAAACAAAGATTGATGAACCTAAATGCTTACTACATTAAGTACAAATATATGCACCTATAAGCCCTTCTTTACACTGTATAAATGAAAATTTACCTTTAATAATAGGGAATTAAAGCATTGTATTTTTATGGCATTCTATATTTCCTCATTAATTATATTGTCAAATCATAAAGCTTGGACAGAAAAATAGATAAAGCTAGTACATGGCTTATATATGCCCAGAGGACAAAAGATGAAAAACATGGAAAATAGGAGAATCCATTTACCTACAAAACATACAAAAATGGTAGAAACATGACAATTGAACAAAAAAAAATTAGCAACTTGATAAAAATGTTAAAGCAGAAGAAAGTATTGGGTTTAATTGTTCCCACAATGAATGATTGAATAAGTAAATATATAAATATCAAGCAGGGCCCTCCGCCATAAGCTTAAGTTTTTAATTTGAAAACATGTTTGCAAGTTAATGCATCTGGCTCAATTTTGGTTTCCCTTTGGTCCAAACTATGTGACAAGTGATGTAGCTATAATAGAATGCTTTAAGCAATTTTGTAGCTACCTTGAATTTTGATTGATTTCTACCCATATCAAGTAAAGTTAATGAGCAAGTGACTCCAATGAATACTCCACGTAGATGATATTGAAAAACTTTGATTTGAGGATTGATGGCTGATGTGAAGAGCTCTTTAGCAAAAGGGCGACTATCAAGTCACGAAAGAGTATTTAGTTTTATTAGTCCCAAACAGCAGGTTGAAAAAATACGTTATTGTTGAAACAAAAGATTAGCTCTCAATCATACACTTAAGCTTTTGGTAAAGAATAAGTTTCACCATTAGCACATTTGGGCCAAATTTGGTCCCCCTTTTATAGCAAAAGTTTCTACTTTCTTAGGCTATAATGGAAATTCCAACCATTTTTGAGGCTATAGTTATATGCTTGTTTGAGCCAAATCACATAAATCTTAATATTCTCATTACTTTGACTGATCTCTTCTACAAATAATTTTTTGTTCATCCTATTCACTCTTGGGTTGGCAATTCCATCTAAAAGACAGGTGAATTTTTTCCTAATAATTGGTATCAGAATACCTACTCTAAGAAGAACAAGATGGCTGAAGTTCGTGACCGAGATATTTGATGGTTTAAAAATTTTTAGGCATTATAGAGCCAAGAAACATTGTGTTCTAGTCTAGTAAGACTCCTAAAGACACTCATAGGAGGGAGAATATGTCCTAGACTGTGAGTAAAGAAGACAAGACAAAATTGACTTAAAATGCTCTATGTTTGGCAAATCAAGTTTTAATAGAGGTTTTAGAAGAAATGATTGCAGAAGGTTTGTAGCTTGACTGCTTGAGCTAGATCCCTTGAACACGATTAAAAACAAGTCCAACAAACACAACTAGAAGAAGAAACTCAATTTGCTTTGCATGAAAGAAAGCACACCCATGAAAAATTTCAATTCTATTATTCAAGATTCAAGAAACCCTAATGCGATTATTGAGGGTGAAGATTACGGCTTCATTTGGGATAGCTTTCTTACTGCTTTCTAAAACAGCTTTCTAGTAAAAAAATTTCTTAAACTAGAAATTTTTGTAGAAGCTATTTTAGAAAGCAGTAAGAAACCTATCTCAAACGAAGCCTAAGCTTTGCTTTTTATTGTGCTCTTTGCTTCTATTATGTTAGCAATTTTGTGACACCAACTTGTATGAAGGGATATATCAACTCAGATGATGCCAAAAATTCATTTCTTTTTAAAGATGTGGACGCTAAGCTTCAAAGTGTTAGGTAAGAAAAGCAAATTAGGAAAAGGTTAGTTAAGAGAGATCCTTTAAGAAAGGATTACTTGTAATCATGGTAGCAGAAAGCCTTGTGACAGAAACACAAACATAGTGTTAGATATGAAAAGTAAATTAGATAAATGTTAGTTAAGGGAGATCCGTTAAGAAGGGATTACTTGTAATCATCGCAGCAGAAAGCCTTGTGACAGAAACACAAACATATTATGATTCTGTTGTAAGAAGAAATGGCAGTTGAATAGTGATTCTAATGCTTCGAAAAGGAAAGGGCAACGTGCAATTTACAATCCTGAGAAGTGTCGCTGAAAATTAATCTGGTTAAAAAATGGATTTTAAATTCAATTTTTTCCTAACATTTGTGTCCTAATAAGTAGTTTTTTCAACTTATAATCCACAGCCAAATAGTGTATAAATAGGAAAAATTGATGTGTAAGATGACTGATACTAGCAATATAAAGTCAAAAATGTTTGATGGTGTGCCTAAGACATTGATTGGAGTCAAGTACATATTAAATCAAAGGAAAACCAAGAAAACCTGATATACTTGAATGCTCTCAGTGATATAAGATATGTATTCGTTGGAGACATTAAAGCCAATAGGGTTCACAAAGATGCATTGATTATCTTGAAAGAAAATAAAAAGTAGGCTGACTGTAGCATGCAACTTTGAATGGTGATGCATTAGTTTCATCATGGTAAATCTCCATAACTTCAGAAGTACAAAAAGGCAAACTTTATGGTTGCATTAGAGGTTTTGAATCAAGAGGAAGCACATGTTGAATGGGAAATTTTTAGAGAAGAACATGTGATTCAAAATTTGTCCCAATTCTAGGTCACAATATTATCGCAGTCAAAATTAGGAGAAAAGCCCAAACCTTTTGTAGGTATGAAAACTCAAGGATTGGTACACATTCCATATTGATAGATCCATCTTTGCGTGCAACAAATTTTCTTAGATATCTTTTGCAATTGTTTAGTTTATACATCATTTAGGTTTTATAAGGCGATGTAATGTTGAACTCTTTGGGCTTTGGAACTTAAAGCACTCTTTGAGTTGTCGTGTATAGTTGATTCATTCATAAAAAGACAATATATAATTTAGGAGGGGGATTGTTTAGTTTATTAGACATAAATTCGCTCGAACCTAAATTTGTCTTTGTTGTAACAATTTTGGTGCTTGTAAAATTATAACATACCTCATCAAGATTTATCCAAAATTCAATAAAAAAATTATCATATATTTCTATTATCAATAAAAAGTCTCTTTGTTATTATTTGAGTTAATCTATCAATATCATACTTCAAAAAAGCTAAAGTCGCATGTAGAATGACATCATATGATCATACAAAACAAACACACACCATGTTTTTTACTTCCAAACATGACGATAGCCATGTGATTGTACGTGGTCACTATAGCAATGGTGAGAAACAATTGTTGCAGATTTTCCCAGACAAGAAAATAGTAAGCTCTAAAATTCCCTCATCTACATCAATGAGCAGTTGGCGATGGACAATAGTAGGAGCTAGCGACAATCAATAGCTAAGGAGTTTCAATGAAGAACGGAGTAAATAATTGTTGTTCGACTCTAAGAAAGTAAGTAGACAAAGTAAGGTAAAATAGAAGAAAGGTTAACTTATATTATATATTATTTATAGTTTGATTGATTTGTCTTCTTTCTTTAGTTCTAGCAATTTGTTGCATTTGGATTGGTTTGTTATTTGTGTTTTGGATAATACAAAAGAAAAGAAAATGAGGGATTAGAGAGAAAATCAACGAATAATTTTAAGAGCGATAATTAATACTTTCTCTACCTATATTAAAAACTCCAATTTATTCAATTGAGGATGTAGGCTTGCACAAGTCAAATCACATAAATTTTGGTGTTCTCTCCCTGATGCTTGATCATTTTCTAATTATTTTGTGATTCTTTGCATTCGCTTCTGGGTTAATGCTTTTGAAGAACAATTACAGGAGCTTTTTCTTAATAAAAAGTTGCTCTAGATTAGCCATATAAAATGGGTTTCGGATATCAATCTTAATAATTTTGCATATATTTTTGGTTTAACTCATTCACACCAATAATAATGTCCCTTAAATTAAGGATGATTTAAGGATGAAAGCACAATGAATATATTAGAAATTTTAGAAATCTAGAAGGTTCTCTTCTATGCAACAAGCAGTAATAGCCACTGTCTTCAAATGAAAAAAGCTCAAATATAACTTCTAAAATTGCTTGCTACATGTGCAAACCATAAATATATCTTATTTATATTCTTTCAGCATCACATAAAATGAGGATTCCCAAAACTTCTGTCTAATCATCAAAATAATGCATGCATCATTAACACATTGTGCTCCAAGATTTTTCAGCTAATCCGTTGAATTCCTTATGTTGCTCCTACCATTGCATGAAAAACAGGTGATATGAGATGCTTTCGTAGGATAACAAACAATAATTCAAGCGCCTAAATGGATAAGGGAAACATTGCTATCTCCTTTTTTGTTGCAACATCAATTTTCTATGACATGTAATCCTAAGGAAAATGCCATGGATTCATTGAGCTTGTAGAAAGGAGGAAATCACCATTTTCATCTTCAAATTCTTTACAATACCATGAACTATTAAGATAATAAACCATCAATTTTAGGCAGGCATGAAAAATACAATATTAATAAGTGATCGCATCTCCAGTTATATCACAAAAACAATATATAAATGTTTTAGCTCCGGACAAAGAAAATAGCATAAGCTAAAACCATAGAGCATACCAAACTCAAGAAACTAAATCGGAAGAAGAAAATCCCTGTTGCACACCCAACTTTTAAACTAGACATTAATTAAGCTGCAAGAAAAATATAGATCCATAAACCCCAAAGATCAACAAAATTTTCAGCATTCTCTGAAAAGGAATGAAAGAGAATATTATTGAGGCCATGAGCTCAAGTTCAAGATTTATAACTTCGATCCGCCCCAACTCCTAGCGAATCAAACTTCTCATGAAATAGAGGAAGCTTTACCTCAGGGAATCTTGATCCCGATTCCAGAGCAAATAAAGCAAACCAATCACTTAGGCGGTGGGGGCGCAAGGGAGGGCGGAGGGGTGCCAAGGAGGCTGGCCTGCTGCAACTCAAGCTCATTCATCTGCGCCTCGCGGTCCATCTCAATGATGAGGGGAACAACGAGGACAAGGAAGGTCGTACCTGCGATCCACGCGGCTCTGCCCGTGCTCCGTAGGAGCTTCTTGGCAACAATGGCGACCTCGCCAGCGGTCTCCCTTCCTCGGAAGACGATTTGGGACTGAGAGAACTTCGCAAGGATGCCCTCGTCGCGTCCTTTAGCAGGGAGCCTCCGGTTCTGAGAAGCCATCGTCCGCAGACTCCCAAGAGAGAGAGAGAGAGAGGGAGAGAGAGGTGGGGGAGAGGCGAGCTCTAGGGTTTAGAAGGGAGGCAGTTGATATGTTCCATATAGGTGAGATTAAGGGAAGAAATCTGAATATATATAATGTGCATTATTCTAAATCACGAGTAAAAAAATCTTATTTGCAAAGCTATATGTTTTAAAGTTATGTGAGACTAAATTTAAACATATTATATATTTTAAAACATATTTTAATTATTTATTTATAATGTTTATATTATTTTCTTTGTAGTTAATAATAAATTATTTATTTTTTAGTTAATAATCGTTTATTTATTTGTACACCATAAAAATAAAATGTTTTGGATTCTCGTCAAATATACTAAAATGCTCATCTCAAAACATCTATAAATAGAGTCTCATTCTCTAAAAGAGTTCTATTGCATTTTACGATTATCATTGTCGACGACCACTAGCAGCAATCTCTATTACGATCTCTCCATACTCTAGTTGAGATATAACTCTATTGTTGGGTTTTTAATTGTATGTATATGAACATATGAATTATGTAATCCCTAAAATAGGAATCAGTTAATTGTTCCCAATATAATTTCTTTTTTCTTTAATTGTGTGGAAGGAGAATTTTTGTATCTCCTTTTCTATAACAGATTGTTATAATTGGGCTAAGTTCTGTGAATTTTTTTCTTTGATGAGTTTTCCATGTAAAAATTTATCGTCTTATATAACTTTTATCTATGTGTGTTAGATTTTTGTATAACAAAAAGATATTAAACTCTCATCCTATCGTTGCAAAATTTTCTAGCACGGAATAGAGCTACCATATAAATCAAGCTTCAAACAAAGAAACAAATCATAATAAAATCATAAAGTAATATATATTTCAACCTAGGGTTTGAGGAATGAGCTATATGCTTTTACTATGAAAATCTCTTCATGGTCGCTCAAAGGTACGCTTAACTTGCTTTCGCTCAATGAAGATTTATTCCTCTTGAAACTTTGTGTGTCTAATGAGTTAGGCATGGCCTTGATTGGCAGGCCTGTTAACAATTAATTCATTTAAAATAATTCATTAAAGACATAATTTAATCTATAATAAATGTAAATCAAATATACATAACAAATTTAAATATAATAAAATTTAGAGATTAGTTATTTAAATTTAAATAAAACTTTTGAATAAAATTCAATCATAATTCATTAATAATTAATTAGGGATTAATTAATATTAATCAAAATTAAACAATTCATTGAAAAAAAATTTCAAATAATTCCATAAAAACTAGAAAGAAGGAAAAAAAATTCAAAACATAAAAATAAAATTAATATAGTAATTTATTTTTAATCAAATAAATTTGATAATTAATCTCAATTAAAATAATAAAGACCTTTCACGCTTAATGATTGCTTCCCTTTGGAGGGCATCTTAGCATTAATTTCCAAGTTTCTTAATACATCATAATTCGACAATAGTATCTTTATGTGGTGCATGATTCCTTTTTAGGAGGGCACACACATATTCTCTTAAGGGATTTTAATAAAATTTAGGGTTTAGGGTTTCATATACCATGCTTGCCTCCACTTATGGAATGCATAGTTGTATAAAATTTATAACCCTTAATCTAACCTTAATAATACATTGACCTTATACATCACGCTTAGTGCTTTGATTTGAAAGATCCATCTTCTAGCCCTTAATGAATCAGTAATAAATCTTTAAAGGCTTCATGTGATCATCTATCCTATAAGGGGATGATTACATTTCATTTATGAGCCTTAGGATCTGTAGATTAATAGCCTTTACACTTAGGGTTATTAATTTATAAATTCTTTAAAATTAAATAATCAATTCCAATCATTAAAACTTAAATAATAAAATCTAAATGCATATAAGTTAAACTTTAACTAAAATTCCCTTTTTGGCCTTAATGAATAAATATTTTAAATTCATACAATTTAAACATTGAACTCCTACCCTAAGCTAGTTTGCTAAGACAACCAACTCTAATCAAGATTTGTGTAACGAGCTTTTTGTGCATTTCACTATATGCTGGTTATTATGACTTGATTGTTGTGATTGCTTATGATATAATATTTTCTTTTACCATGTTACCAATGATATGATGTGATGGGCCATAGATTTTCCTTGGTTATGATGATATGGATGCTAATGCAAATAGGTGGTCATGGTGGTCATACTCATGTAGGGCTAAAAGAAAAATGGGTTAATTAAATTATAATTAACAAAATTTTATGCATGTGTTTTAAATGCCTATCTCCCTAAAAATTTAAAAGAGCATAGCCAAGTGTGATTATGCTCAAATGTGAGTAAATTATTTATACAAATGTTTGGAATTTTTAGATGATTTTATATAAATTGCTTAGGATAACTATGCAGTTTGTATTAGAGTATTTTTAATTTTTAATATGTAATTTAAAATTCACAATGTTGTGAAATTTTAACTAAAATGGGATATTTAAATATCCAGTTTAAATTCCAAAGAGAAAGGAAACATCCCTTAGGGGAGAGCTCCTTTTATTTGGAAATTCAAATATTGATTACTTAAAAATTCAAAGAGAAAAGAAACACCCCTTTAGAGAGGAGTTCTTTTTATTTGAATGCCTAAACCCGACAAATCCAAGGAGCTCAAAGGAAGGAGACGAAGAAATGAATAATGAGAAGAAAAATATCCCATTTTAGAAACATATATCCTTGTTAGGATTAGAATTCGAGTTCGTTGTCTGTGGTACCTGACCAAATTTAATTTTTGTAGATCCTGTGTTATAATTAAGTGGCACTTATCACATGGCATTTCTTACATTCATTTGATATATTTTGATAATGTGTTATGATAAAGCAAGGCCATAAGGAAAGTAAGGTGAATTGACCTTGGTGGAGGTAGGGTCTGATCACAAACCCAATAAGTTCTTGAGCTAACTATGGATGGGATAATTAGGTCTTTAAATTGTAAAAAGTGGATGTGAGGTGACCATAGGCCTAATTGAATCAGTTTGTTGGCCATTAGATTAGCCTGGTTTGACTTAAATGCTTAAAAGTACTAAGAGGGTAAGGTCAGGCTTTAAAATTGGCCAAAAACCATGGGTTCCTACTAATCTTAAAGAGTTACAAGGCTCATTCTAGTTTGAAATAAAATTTTATTATTTTTTTATTATTTAAGTTTGAACTAAATTTTTCTAAGCTTGTTGGGACAAACTAGGGTAACCTAGAAGTATGTCGATAGCCACAATAGTTTGGATGAGTCAAATAAATAAAGACTTAGAAGTTTCCCATTTTGATCTGAGTTTCGACCAAGGCAAAATAGATATCAATAGTTTGTTTTTATTTTTAATTTGTAAATAAATTCTATTGGTCTAGGTGACACTCCCTATCAAATTATTTTGAGTAAAAGCTCAAAATAGTTTATCGGCTATTGATAAATGTTCAATTTAATCACAGAATTTCACATTGCTCCAAGTTTATCCCTCAACTATTAAAAATTGAGCCAATTAGTTTCAAAGCCTAAAATAAAAGTTAACGTTAACTCCAGTGTTAAATATGAAGGATATTTTAGGTATTACAAGTAGATATGAGATTACATTGTTTATATTGTTCAATTTTATCATTTAGTAAATGATAATGCACATTAAATCTACTATATAATAAGGGGAATACATAGTGAAAAAAATTATAATTTTTAAAGCAAATTATAACATGCTTAAAATTATAATTTCATATCATTTAAATATAATAAAAATGTCATAAGTCAATTTAATATCATTTAGTCCATTAATAAATCATATTTAATTTTGTGTTTTAATTTTAATTTATATTTTAAATAAAAGTTAATGATCAGTTCTAATTTTAGATACTGTCAATAAATTATAGTCACAAAAATAATATAATTAGAAAATAAATTAATCATGAAAGAACTTGTAAATTTTAGTTTTGATTATATTTTTAATTATTTATGTATCAATTATTAATTAATAAATATTATTATTAACTAACCATTATGAATAATATAATTAATTTTAATTAAAATAGTTAAGCAAAATTAATGTATTCATATGTTATATTTCTTTAGAAATGCCTTTTATGCCAGCTGGCTATAGTCGTAGGTTTACTTTGTGCTTCTCTAGTTGTTCGTTGCTCGTCGACTTCGCCTTCTCGTGATAGGTAGAATTTTGAACATGACACTAAGTAACTTCTTCACCCCATTTGACAGCATTTCTTCTTTTCAGATTCGAAATAACACCTTGTTGTTCCTCTTTAGGATCGAAAGTAACGGCGGGAGTTTGCTCATTGCGAAGGTAGCCATCTTTCTTCGTGTATCCAAACAGCCCCATAGGGTGTCTCGCTTGCGGTGTGTCATTTGTCTCGTAGCCACACACGAATCTGTAATGTGAATCAAAGCATACCTTGCTCGCTCGTGTCACCTTGGTTGCTCGTGTCTTATTCTACGCAGCTTCACCTCGCATAAATCAATCTCTAGGGTATATAGTGGGAACACATTAAGGGCTTATAATGGGAAGTGTGAGTAGCTATTTCACCTACATACCCCAAATGAAACTAATCTCTTTCATTTGTAATCAACTGCAAATACTAGTTTATTCATTTAAACTGGGCTAGGCCCCGTGGGTTTTCCCCTTTTCAGGATTTTATACGTAAAAATCTTGATGTCTCTTATAAATACTACACAATCTCTTTCATTTATTTGCATGCTAGATCTTCAAACAAAGCTAAAACATTAAACTTTATATTTCTCTACCGTTGTGAATATTCTAGGACGCAACATTTATTATTATTATTATTATTATTATTATTATTTATTCGGAATGGGGAATCCACTCGCTGCCACCCCCGAAAGGGCGCTTGACAGCGTGACAAATCCTTGGCTAGCATAGAAGAGGCACCCACCCCATAAACCTTCTGGCCCGCACTTGATTGAGCCCCACTTAAGAGCCGCTGCACTCTAGCGGAATCGAACACGGTTTGGGGGTTTCCAACCATATTCTCCCACCAACCAAGCTAAACATCAATGGGTCTCAAATTATTTTTTTATTAGGATCTAGTTAGTTTTAATAAATGTGTTCAAAATTTTTTTCTTTCTTATAATTTAAATATCCGTTACTTTTAAATTTTTATAGAAATATAGAATTAATTTTTTTTAATTTTTTTTTTCTCTAAGTCGGTCAATCCATCATGCCTACTATCTAGCCGAATACCCGGCCTGTAACGCACGATGCTGGCCGCACGAGAGAAGAACGGTTTTCAAGTTTAGTCGGCCATAGGATAGAATCGCTTGCCAAATCCCACGCGTATGGCGTAATGAAGTTTTCCTTAAAAAAGGTTACATAGATTTCGCTGCTTTTACTCAGTATTCATACGTTCGCTCAAGTAGTTCTATTTATTTGCTAATCTTTATCTTAAATCTTTCCAAATCTCCGTTTCCCTAAACATAAAGGACGCACCTTGGAAAGGAAAACTATTAGGACATTACAATGGAAGTCACAAAAGAAGGAAAAATCTCTCCAAAGGAAGAAGCTTGCGCTCCTCTTGCCTTGGACAGCTTGAATGGACGAGAAGAGGAGGATGTTTTTGATGATGGAGATTCCGTGGATTGCCACCGCCATGAAGGAGAAGAAGAAGAAGAAAGCATGGAGAAAGTCTTCCGACTTCGTCCGTTGTCTTCCATAGCCGACTATATCGTGTTCCTTAATGTCTACGGCCGTACTTGTGATGATCGTGTAGTTGAAGAACAACAGCTTTCTGCAGCAAAGGCGGAGGACTATATCCCTCTTGAGGTGGGAGGAGATGAAGATGGCGTAGTTCTTGAAGCAAAGGAAACAGAGAACTTGTTGGGTGACAGCTTGAATGGACGAGAAGAGGAGGATGTTTTTGATGATGGAGATTCCGTGGATTACCACCGCCATGAAGGAGAAGAAGAAGAAGAAAGCATGGAGAAAGTCTTCCGACTTCGTCCGTTGTCTTCCATAGCCGACTATATCGTGTTCCTTAATGTCTACGGCCGTACTTGTGATGATCGTGTAGTTGAAGAACGACAGCTTTCTGCAGCAAAGGCGGAGGACTATATCCCTCTTGAGGTGGGAGGAGATGAAGATGGCGCAGTTCTTGAAGCAGAGGAAACAGAGAACTTGTTGGCTGTTTCCGTCTCTGAAGACTATATTCCTCTTGAAGACAGTATTTCCGCCTCTGAAGATTATATTCCTCTTGAAGCTGAAGTTGGAATAGAGGAGGAAGAAGAAGAACTTTACCGTTATTGGAGGAAGAGGCAGCGAATAGCATGATCTGAGAGGATATCTTACCTTTGAGTTTCTGAGAGGGTATTACATTAATGATCATTACTTGCTAATTTTTTTTCTGTTTTCAAAGCTAAGGGAGGAGGCCGTTGTCTGTTGATTCTAGCTAGGGTCAAGTACAAACAAAAATCCAGGATTTTTTTTATTTTTTCTATTTTATGTGTTGTTTGGATCCGTTTTTACTGTTTTATTTCTTCAAATTATGATGATAACTCAATTTAAGTACTATTTATCAATATTTTAAAAAAAATTTATGTGCAGAAAACTATTTTTTATGACCATTTAATAAAAAAAGACTACTTGCTTATAATCATTTTGTGATCAACTTCATAAAAAATTGCTGTCGTCTAAATGAAACTCGTAATTGAAGATTGTACAAATATATCCATGAAGAACAATTTTCATCACAAAGCTTAAATCTTGAAGAGATCTAAAAAGGATAAAATAATGAAAGCAAAACTTAGTTCTTCTTTGAGTTGCCAGGTTATTCAACAACTCTACTTATTTCCTGTTGTAAAAAATATGTATTTTTTTTTTCTTTTTGGGAGAAGTTGTCAAATATATGTAATTCCTCTGCATGTTGGAGAAGTTCAGAAATTTTCTGATCGTTCCCTTTTCTTCTTTTTATTGCCAATTTTAACGTAGACTCTCATTGCTTTGGTAGGCAATGGTTGTTTCTATTTTATATTTATATTTCTACGAGTTCTTTATACTTGTGGATAATCTGAATATAGAAAACTAATGTTTGCGCATGATTATAATGTATAAAAATCACAATCAAAGAAGCCTAAATTGTTTTTAAAATTTTTGCTTATCATTGTAGAACTCACATAGTGGCACAATTTGGTAAGCACTTCTTTTACAACTGTGTTTGCAATGGCTTAAATCGCTGCAAGATTAGGCCAATCCTAACTATATTTTTAATCGATATGAAATCCCTTCCTGGTTGAACTCCTATAATGTTCTTCAGGTCTTTTTGTAACAATTACAAGAATATATAGTTGCAATTTAAGCTGTCATAAAAAAATCAAAATAACCACTATAAAGCCACTAATTCTATTGTGAACTAACATGATTTGTAAGGAGTAGTCACTCTTTAAGCAGAACTTTTATTTGGTCCGGTCACAGGATGTAGCTCTACGTTCGGCCGCCAGTAGAATCGCGCCACGCGTTCTCACTATTTACCGCGCGCCCGACAACCCGATCCGGAACGAACCCAGGATTGCTCGGTATTTCTCGATTTTGTTAGGTATTGCTCGGTATTGGTCGTTTGCTCAGCAATAACCAATACCTAGCAAATACCGAGTAATACCGAGCAATACCGAGTTGTACCGAATTTTCCTAGAAAAACTCGGTACAACTCGGTATTGCTCGGTATTCCTCTTCACAGAGTGGTATTTCTCGTTATTGCCAAGCAATACCTATCAATACCGAGTAATACTGAGCAAATACTGAGTAATACATCGCAATACGCGAATATAGCATTCCCGGGTTCCGGTCCGGGTCAAGTCGTCGGGCCGCTCGATAAAGAATAAGAGCACGTGGCGACATGTTATTGGCGGCCGAACGTAGCTCTACGTCCGATCAGAGGACGTAATAATTGTTCCTTTAAGCAAGGGTGCAAGAATGGTCATGTGCCCCTAACAAAACTTTTAATTTATTTTTATATGTAATAGATATATATATTAATAGGTTCTGACTATTCAATTTTTATTTATAGCAAAAATAATAATAATAATAATTTATGCTTCTTTCAAATAGTATATCCTAAATAAATTTCTTGGCTCCATCGCTGCGTGTAATTGAAGTGGACAAACACTATTTGCATAAAGGTTTCACTTATAGCTTGTTTTCTATATGAATTGATGTGTAAGACATTGATTATGAATATCTTAGCCTACAAAAAATGAGTATTTTATAAGACATCCGGCCAACTATTGATTTGTTTGGGATGGCTTTTTACTGCTTTTTAAAACAGCTTTTTAGCAAAATAAAAAATAAAAAGTTTTTGTTCTAAAAATCTGCTTTAAAAAGCAGTAAGAAAACCGTCCCAAACAAAGTCATAATATCAAATGGCTCCCATATTAATTGATGTAGCCGATCTCTGCTTTCATTTAGATTAACTTCAAAACACATGCTAAAATTACTCTTCAATTGTCATTATAATTTATCATCATATTGTGCCGATCAAGCCATTGTATATCAGGTTTGTATTTTTTTTTTTTTTTGGCATTTTATTCATTTTGTTACTTAAGAATACTGCTATGATGATGATATCTGATGCAATGACAATAAAAAAATTTTTGATCTTAAAAATTGCTGATCTTATCCGTAAGCTAAACTAGCGCTGTTAAAAGGAGCAATACCTTTTTAAATTAGTGACTTTTATACTTTGGATTGAACGACTTTTTTATTTTAAATAAAAAAAAAAATCATTAGATTGCTTGTTATTTTATTTCTTATGTAATTTATTGATTTTGTTATTTAATAAAAATTAAATGAAATATTTTTTTAAGGATATACTAGTTCACCTCTCTCTTGATTGTGCCATCCACTTCAATTGGTACCAAAAACATTACTTTTTTTGATAGGCTTAATCAAATCAAGTTGATCTTGTTATGAAACAAATAAGCAATAAAATACCTTAAAAGGGTATTATATACTTGGCCTCCATTATTTGATAACATTTCCTTTAATTTCTAGAAAGTTTGTATGTCCACATTTATGCAATTAATTCAATATAGAATTTAGAATTTGGTTTAAGTAGGATACACTACACCGCATAGAGTAAAAAATGGAAACACCATTGAAATTCCCTTTAATGAGTAGATAGTCGATTAAAGAAAGTTTGCATAATTAAACTCTAAATGCCTGAATAGCTTCTTTTATGCATTGAAATCAAAAGACTATGTGTGTCTTTACTTGCAAAATTGTTAAGAAAATCTAAGATATATTATGTATTACTTATGAGGCATTAATGAAGCCAACCAATTGATTTATGGTTTATTTGCAAGGATTTACTTATGTTTATAGTCACAAATCAATTTTCAAATGGTAGTTCAAATTTTTTAAAGGTGTAAATGTTAATTAAAATGCAAGTGCACATTATTGTATCAAGTAATAAAATAATAACAAAGTTTTGATCCCACGATGAAGCACCAAGAATGTCCCACCTAAGTTCAGTTTACTACTGCTTATTGGATTGTTATGTCTATATAGAGACCTAAAAAAATTGGGTTTGCAGATTAAAATTTAAAAATAAAAAAAATTTCAAAATTAAGAAATAAAGGTTTTCTAATGTTTATGAAATCTAAACCTATTAATATTTAAAAGGTCATAGTTTCATTAGAGAGGGTTATTCCTTAGGTTGTTGTAGATCAATGCAATTATGCTCCTCATCTCTATCAAGCTTTTTGGTACATAAGCTAGGATTCTCACTAACTCTAATTAAACTCTCATTAAGACTTCATAATCCTAACCACCAATTGTTTATGTTATGGACGAACAACGCTTTAAATTCCTTATTTCTTCTTCTATATATTCCTCCATCGAAGCTCTAGATCACCCTATATTTTTAATCTTTGTACGACCTATACATAAATCAATTAAAGTGCATGGAAGCTAGAAGTAGCATGGAAATAATTAATAAGTAAACCCTACTTTAAGCATTATATACCTTTTAATTCATCATAAATTTAGAAAAATAGAATAGCAACACATGGAGGCTTTATAACAAGTGACCAACACAATAATAATAAATAAATATTTTATCAAACAAATGTTTCACAAGTACAAACACAGGATATAAATGTAAAAAAGAGAAAGTGAAATTCAAAAATGACCCAAAAGCAATTTAGCAATCCTTTGCCCACTTCCTTGCTTGGCTCCTCTCGAACATAGGGTATTCGCGTTTAAAGACTCCTACGCATGTTACCGTTATTTGTATTTACACTTTTACCTTTACTTAGTCTATTTAAACCATGTACTGTACCGGTTCTATGAGATGAATATACTATTTCCTTTTTCCTTTATTTCCGGTCTCTTCTCATTCTTCTTGTCTTTCAGTTTCTTCCTGTCAAGCTCTCATGGTATCAAGAGCCAATATGGAAGATCAAGATCCTCTGGACTCTTTACCTCCCTCCTCCTCTCTTCAAAAAGAAAGAACAAAATACTCAACTATTTTCGGACCCGTCGCTCTACCATCGTCTAGCAGGTTCGCTACAATATCTCTCCATCACAAGGCCGGACATCGCCTTAATTTGCGACAAACCTCGTGTGTCAACATATGCAAAATCCAACCGAACAAGACTTTAAAGCTCTCAAACGCCTCCTCCGCTACATCAAAGGCACCTTATCATTCGGACTACCAATCACTGTCGGAACGCTGGACCTACACTCCCACTCGGATGCGGACTGGGCGTCTGATGCCAATGACTGGAAGTCGATTTCCAGCTTCTGCACCTTTCTCGGTCCAAACCTTATTTCCTGGACTGTTAAAAAGCAGGCCACCATAGCTAAATCCTCAACATAAGCAGAGTACAAGTCACTCTTCGCAGCCACCTCGGAAGTCATTTGGTTTCATCGCCTCGCCGCCGAACTCAACCTCAAGCAGACCTCTCCGACGACAGTATACTACGACAACACCTCGGCCATGACCATCGCCAAAAACCCCGTTTTTACGCCAGAACGAAGCACATTGAGATCGATTATCACTTCATTCGTCAGCACATAAGCTCCGGCAACATCAAGCTCGAACACATCTCCTCTAAAGATCAAATAACGGACATCCTCACAAAGCCCTTTTCAATCGCTCGGTTCAACAAACTACGTAGCAAATTAACCATTCGGATGTCGAATGCTTAATTTGAGGGAGGCTATTAGCGTATAAAGACACCTACGCATGTTACCGTTATTTGTATTTACACTTTTACCTTTGCTTAGTCTATTTAAACCAGGTACTGTACCAGTTCTATGAGATGAATATACTATTTCCTTTTTCCTCTATTTCCAGTCTCTTCTCGTTCTTCTTGTCTTTTGGTTTCTTCCTGTCAAGCTCTCATAGGGATGATACAAAAAACAAAAGCTGCATTGTTGACTTAAAAAAAAACACATAACAAAGAAATTCCAAAGAAAAATACCAGCCTTTGAGCGGGTCCCACTTCACATGATTTGCTTCCAGAAGAAGCAACTTTTTGTTCAAATCAAGATAACTATCCACTCAAACAATCAAATTCAAATATTTGGGTAGCCTTTTTTATAAAAACTTGGTTGTATGACCCAATATCCGATAACTTTTAAAGAAAAGCCATAAGCCTAACCATAGGGGAAAGTTTTAGGTAAAAATTGACCTAGCCCCTAACCCCCAATTAAAAAACCTGCCACTTTTAATATAAGTCGTAAGCCCGACCTTTGAGAAAAATATTTAGGTGATGACACAACCCTAGACCCCTAAATCAGGCATCCTATTCTATAGGGTTTGGTTGTAAAACTCACAACTCGGGCCACTTAGCTTACCGAGCTAGGTTGTAAGACCCATCATTAAGCAACTTCTAAGTAAGCAATAAGACCTACCCAACTGAAATCTTTGGGTTAGCCTTAGTAGAGGCCGTAGGTCTCACTAACTGGGCTACTTTCTAATGAAAGTCATAAGTTCCTACCCAAATTTAATCACACTAATATTTCTTGTTGAAAAATCTTGACAAAATCCAGAGGAGAGAATTTTATTTTTATATAATACTTTGAAATATATTAATTATGATACTAATCCCATGTTGAAAGCATGTGAAATTTCTTTCATAAGATTATATACAAAACACACAAAGCAATTGGGCATCCTAGTCTATGGGATTAAGTTGTAAGACTTGCAAATGGGAAACTTCTAAGGGAAGTAATAAGTCCCATATTTAAAAAAAAATTGCAAAAGAAATTGCAATGACCCTAAACCCCAAACAATCTAATTCAAACCAATAGGCATCTTAGTTTAAGGGAATAAGCTGTAAGACCAGCTTTTTAGGCAACTTCTTGAAAAAAATCATAAGACATACCCAAACAATTAATACTTTCGATCGGGCCTTGCTTTAGAGTTAGGTTGTGAGACCATTATTTGGGTAACTCATAAATAGAGTAGTAAGCCCCAGTCCAAATCAAATACCTGAGTTACTTTCTATGAAAGCCGTAAGTCCTAACCAAAATTTAAATCCCTATGCTACTTTCTACAAAAGCCGTAAGTCTCAACCTAAATCTAAATTCCCGAGCTACTTCCTAAAGAAGCCACATACCTACTCTAATCCAAACTCTTGTGTTACTTCTAAACGAAGTCATAAATCTCAAACTAAATTAATTTTTATGTATTTTAACATATTTAAATCCCAAAACACCAAATAAAATTAAAACTCACATCTAATCACTTCAGTTTACTCAGGATCTCTGAGAAGAGGCAACTCATGGCTGCTAATGAGATTCCCTGGACAATACGGTCAATGATTGTTAGTGTTGGTAGACTAAAATCTACGGTATACCCGGGATGATGTAACCATGTGATCTTGATCGGGTTTAGCACCATTTTCCCCACAATTTAAACTAAATTACCTAAAATTTATTCATCATTAATCGAGAGTTCTATCTTATATGTTAAGAGAGGTAATCTATTAGTGCTTACGCTCATTGAAAGTAAGGACCCCTGATCTAATTAAACCCCGACACTACCGTCAGGTGAAATTTGATTATTTATAATCTGACTTAAGGATAATTGGATCCTACAGTTGTAAAGTGGAATTCATGCGTTTGTGCCGTTTTTCTTGAGCCAACAAATTTTTTTGAGAGATTTTTTTTTTTTTTTTGAGAAAATTAGGCTTTTGCCATAGATTTAGGTGAGACTCCCCATAGATTTCTTTTTCTTTGGAAAATTAGGCTTTCGCCTTTTCCATTATGTAATTTCAATCATTTACTTGATGGTTTACTATTTTGTAATGTAATTTTCAGTCACTCCATTTTGCTATAAGCCTATAAGGGGTCACTGGAGATATCTTTTTGCACTTCTTTTAAAGCAGTTCTTCGTTAATTCTTTCTGCAACTTTTTTATCAATTTCTTTTTTACTGTGATCTAGTTAGCTTTAATAAATTATAAGCTCAAAATTTATTTCTTTCTATAATTTAAATATCAGTTTACTTTTTATAGAAATAAATAATTAATGTATTTTTTTATAAATATTCTTTCGCCATAACGGTCAATCCATCCATGCCTACTATCTAGCCGAATACCCGGCCTGTAACGAACATTACTGGCCGCACGACGTAAGAAGTCCGGTATTTTGTTGCCAAATCCCTCGCCTCCAGGGTAAGGAATTTTTCTTTAAAGGTTTACATAGATTTTGTTGCTTTTACTCATTCTTACGTTCAATCAAGGAGGTTCATTTATCTTTTAATCAATATCTTAAATCTTTCCAAATCTCCATTGCCCTAAATATAAAGGAGGCGCCTTGGAAAAGTAAACGATTAGGATTTTACAATGGAAGTCACAAAAGAAGAAGCTTGCGCTCCTGTATCCTTGGTCAGCTCTAATGGACGAGAAGACGATGACGTTTTTGATGATGGAGATTCCGTGGATTGCCACCGCCAAGAAGGAGAAGAAGATGAAAAAAGCATGGAGAAAGTCTTCCGACTTCGTCCGTTATCTTCCATAGCCAGCTATATCGTGTTCCTTAATGTCTACGGCCGTACTTGTGATGATCGTGTAGTTGAAGAACAACAGCTTTCTGCAGCAAAGGCGGAGGACTATATCCCTCTTGAGGTGGGAGGAGATCAAGATGGCGTAGTTCTTGAAGCAGAGGAAACAGAGATGAAGATGGTTTCCGTCTCTGAAGACTATATTCCTCTTGAAGACAGTATTTCCGCCTCTGAAGATTATATTCCTCTTGATGCTGAAGTTGGAATAGAGGAGGAAGAAGAAGAACTTTACGGTTATTGGAGGAAGAGGCAGCGAATAGCATAATCTGCAAGGATCGCACCTTCGAGTTTATGAGAGCTTCAACAAAAATGAGTGTTGTGCTTGATATTTTAAAATCTTTGTTAGATTTTTTTTTTTAAATTTCAAGTTTGCACAATTAAAAAATTCTCTTGTAAAACTATTCAGAAGCTTCTTTGCAAATTTCAGGTATTTCCATTCTTTTTGGACTTCTAACCAGAATTTAAGAAAAAAAACTAATTGGGTGAATAAAGTCAATTTTATATATATTAAGTTTTTTTATTTTATCAACTGAACGCAATTTTTTTTACAAAGCATAAATCTTGAAGAGATCTAAAAGAATAAAAGTAATGATAGTAAAACTTAGTTCTTCTTCGAACTGACAGGTTATTGAGGAGTTCTATTTATTATCTGTTGTCAAATATATGTAATTCCTCTTCGATATTGTAAATTTTCTGATTGTCATTTTTCTTCTTTGCATTGCCAATTTCTGTGTGGCTTCTCATTGCTTAGTTTGGCAATTGCTCTTTCTATTTTCTATTTGTTGTTTTCTGCTGTGTATACTGCCATTATTTTACAGTTATGTTAATCACTTGGTTTGGAAAATCTCAGCAAAAATGGATCAATCCTAACAGTTTTATAACTGATATGAAAGCCTTCGAGGGGGAATCTTTTATAGTGTTCTTTAGATAGTTACTTAACATTTATAAGAAAATTTTGGAGCTTGCCATAAAAAAATCAAAATAACCTTTGTAGAGCCATAGATTTCTTTTGTGAACCAACAAGATTTGTAGGTATTCACTCTTTTTAATAACACAAATAGGATATATAAGCAAGGGTGCAAGAGTAATCATGTGCCCCCATGACCCTCACTAAGGCTCTGCCATTATAAGTTTGTCATTGCAAGAATAATTCAATGATTATTTTATCTTGATCACTAAAAAAATCCTACAACAACCTTAATTATGTTATGCAAAAAATTTGCTCAAGATACTACTCATGATTTTAGTTGAATCTAAGCGCCTTACTAAAGAAAACTTAATGGTGTGCATCATAATTTAGAATATTTGTAAGATATTATTTTCTTGTCAAGCCAAATTATTTGGTTATATCATTCATCATTTCTTTTTTGGTTAGAAGAATTTACCATGAATTCACTTATTTCTACTTGATATGTCATCATAAAATTCTTCTTGATCAAGTACAAATCTTGATGCAAATATGAAATAGAAACTTCCAAAATTAAATTCGGGATCATCAAAACTCTGATTTCAACAAGCTTCTAGTCAAATTGACCATCTCAATGAGGAAAACCCAATGACACCAAATTCAGTATAATCCGAGACCAAATGAGCCCAAATCAGAGGATTAAAACACTCTTGGAAGCTTCAAAAACTAATTGATGTATGAATATAACATGCTTATAGTCGAATCAAGCGGCTTGACGACAATATCTAATGAGCCCAAGACCAGTACTTAATTACGTCATCCTTAAGGTACTTAAATGTTCAATAAATGCTCCATGATCAAGGGAATTAATATGAGTCATCCAATGTAACACTCCAAATTTGCACTAGATCTCCATATTTACTGAGCATGCTAGTCACAAATATCTATTCATAGACCCCTATTCCTCACATGAAAAGTGTGTGTGTGTGTGTGTGTGTGTGTATCTGAGGTGGTGTTGTAGAAGAGTACTCTGAGAATTGAAGAATCCTGAAGCTCCACCTCAGCACCACCACCAACAAATTTGCGCCACCAAGCCGTCACTATTAGACCTCTTCCTGACCATCGCTGCTTGACCTCCATCTAGTTGCCACTATCGAGCATTCCTCTTATCATTATCATTGTCGACTTTGGCCACTCTAAACATCATTGCCTGTCGATTACGGTCCCTCTAACTATCGTTGCTCACTAACTTTGGTCCCTCCAAACCACCTTCAGTTGACTATCATTTCTCAAACATCTGTCCCCTGCCAATTAAGATTTTTCTGGCCACCATCATCCATCAATTATAGACCCTCCAACCTCCTCCGCCCGTTGACTATAGTCGTTCCAATCACAGTTGCCCGCTCAGTTGTTAAAGAATCAACAGCAATCGGTATACCAATAAGACTAACAATCTTTGAAATTCCTTCTGACAAACTAAAGTCAAATCAAGAAATTTAATCCACAAGGGAATAAACGTAAACTCTTTTTATTTAGGTAAAAAAAGAGACGACCACTTTTAAATAATAAATGGTTTACCCAAAAAAACCAATGGCAACCTGACCAAACCAGATCATAATCTTATGGACAGAAAAGTTTAATCATAAAAAAATCCTCACTTAGAGCAAGTAGCGCAAAACTACCTTTCAATTTCCATACCTTTTGCATGGTGGATTTAAGAGCTTCAAAGTATGATCTCTTACCCAATAAATAACCTACCAAAGTCGGGTCCCATTTTTTCGATGCAGCCGAAACATCACCATCAAAATAAGAAGCGAGATTATCAAAAGATGGCATAAAAGAAACAAAAAAAGGTTTAGGCAAAGATTGACGAGATGTCAAAATCCCTGTCCAAGCCTTAATCCCCGAAGGGGAGAAACCAGAAACTGAAGAAGAATTTAAATTTGATTTTAAAAGAAGAAAATCAGAAGAGGAATCCATGTAAACAACAATAAAAAATCAAAAACTCATCATAATACACCAAGAAAACTCCTCAAAGAACAACCAAGAAGATACAAGAAGATGGAAATGAGAAGGAAGCCGATCAAATCAACACCAAGAGTTGCCAAAGAACCCTCCAGAAAAAAAAAAAAACCCCAAAACTTCTCTCACAATCCACATGCAACGCCTTCATGAAACCAAAAAAACTCTAGAACATAACTCCATTGGGAGAGGGAGGTTTCACAAGTAGCTTTTAAAACTCATCATGCTCGGTTAACATGACCCTGATATTAGTATTCAGATCAGCACTTATGATTACATCTAACATGCTAAAAAATATTGCCGATTGGGCACACAAATTGAAACATTGAAGAAACAATAAAATTAGAATGAGACGGACAGACATAGTGAATAGCAAACAGAAATAAGCCTCGGCATGTCAACAATAAAGAGGTAGCATATTAATTGAATGTGATTTCTTGCAGCAGGAAAGCCAAGAATGTCCCAGCTTTGCAGCACCATTCCTTATCTGGATAATTGGAAAGTTCTAAATCTTTAAAAATGAATATACATATAGCATGTTAACATGCAGGGCAAAATGTTGACAACAAAACAATTCAGTCTATAACCCCACTAAACTTTTTTCATCCATTTAAAGCCTGGAGCTACCAGCTTCAATAAATTCCAGAAAAAAATTAAAAATCTCAGGCTGGCCAACAAACAATTGCCACCCGTTTCAGTAACAAGACGAGAAGATCTATGCTTTCAATTAGGACATTCTGGTTTCCTGCAATGGTTCATTTCTATTGCAACCCCCCGAGCACTCCCCATCTGAAGAGCTGGAAATCAAGAATCAGAAAGAACCAATAAAGGCCCAGGCAAGGCATGGATGGATTCCTGTGTTTCCTACCAATGAAAGCTAAATTAGAATTAATTACAATAAAGCCTCTTACCAAGTGCTTCAAGAAAGCACCAACAGTGAAACTGTCGGGACTCCTCACTGAATGACTAGCCTTCCATTGATGCACAGAGTAAAGAGCTAGAAATCAAGAATTGGGATGGGATAATCTACTGAGGATGAGGGTGAGTAGATTTCTAGCATTTCTAGGTTTTCTCCCAATGGCAGCTAAACTAAAACTAATTACAAGCCTTTTAATCGCTGCTTCAGAAAAGCAGTAAGGACCACCATTATTCAACTCCGTCGCGACTTCTTAGCCGAATGATTAGTCTTCCTCTTGTGACGACTAAAGTCTGATACAAATCGGAATGTTTGACCGCATCCTGGTTCACGGCAAATGTAGGGACGATCACCAGTGTGAACTCGTATGTGCTCGGTCCGAGCCCATGCCCACTTGAATGCCATCTTGCAACCCTTCCATGGACACTCGAGTGGACGGTCATCCAAGTGGACTTTGCGATGTTGCATCATGTACTTGTGTGAGAATAATTTTTTCCCACACCCTTTAACAGGGCAGATGTCCCGCTTGTGCAATGACAGTTCTTGCTTTGTGCCAAAGCTCAAAGAGCAGCCATCAATATCACAGGTGTACTCTCCCTCATCATCATTTGACTTGGGAGGCTGGCCTCCCTTAGTTCTACTCTCATTTGGCTTTTTGAAGCTTGGTTTAACAATTTTGGTTTCATCAGATTTCATTGGTCGTTTTCTGAGACGAGAGCTTGGCCCTCCTTCAGTTTCATCTTTATGTTTCAATCTACTATGACTGCTTCGAAGAATCCTACCTTTGTTTTTCTGAGAAATTTTATCATCATCTTCAATGGCCTTTAATAAGTTATTTGATTTATTTAATCTCTGTCTCTTTTCATTCGACTTCTGCATTGGTTTCTTCTTCCTCTTTTTGGGTTCTCTTGAAATACTGCTACTATCATTCGCAGAACTCCCCTTGGATTCTGGTCCAATGACAGAATTTGGATTAGTAATACCACCACGCATAAAGGGTCCTTCCTCTGCCTCTTCATCTTGAGCATCCTTACGTTCAGCCAAATAAGGATGGACTTGATTTGACATCCAAACTTTCCCGCACCACTTACCAGCAACAACTATTTTCTTTTGCCGACCTGGTTTCCTTCCAGAATTCATTGTTTTCCCTGAAGAACTGTTTGGAGAATTGCAGCTGAATGACTTGTAAATGACTGCATTGTATGGCATCTGCTTGCTATAGAGTGGAGATTTGCTAAGACTGGCGCTATAATACAGATTGATGCCGAGTTTGACTGCCCAGTCGCTATTAGTGGGTATGCTCTCCTCATCCTTCAGGGCTGCTTGAATTTTTTCATGATCCTTTTCAGCGGCTTCTCTGAAATCAATCTTGTTCCACGCATAACTAATTCCCAATTCCTCAGCCAATGCCTTTGCCTCAGCTTCGATTTTAGGATAATCTGCATATGATGGTATAGACATGGTTAATCAATACATAAAAAGACAAAATTGATGGCAAAAGAAGCTTAAATTTGAGCTCAAGTGAAAGAAGGCTAAACTACTTAAATCCTTCCGACCCAAACTCTCTCTCTTCCCTCTGTCTTCCAACCTTCCTCACATTCCTCCATGCTCCCTCCCCCCATCTCCCTCCTAGATGACATTAAAATGGAACTTTCCTTGCAATAATACAATAGAGATAAAAATTTAACATTGAGCTTCTTTCAGGTTACTTCTAACTTGGCTCGAGTACCATCAAGACATGCATTATTTTAGTATGATATTGGACAATTAGTAGCACAACAAAAATATCTAATCATTAAAATCAATTTTTCCAACCACCTAGGGAATTGCCTTTGGAATCCCTGCAAGCAATGTTCCAACTCATTGACTAATTTTTTTACTCAATTAACTTCTGCCAAACCTTTTGAAACAACTTCTGAACATTGGATCTCACCTAACCCTTTACCTTTATAAGTTCATGATCTCTAACTTTAGATATTCAAAAACAGAAAAATAACTAACATTTAATGCTTCATAAGGTCCGTAAATAAAAATTACAAACATTGCAGGATTATAATTAGAGATGGCTAATTAAAAGGGCAAAAAGTGATATCACATGAACAGAAAAACAACAACAACATCAAGTTTTTATCCCACTAGGCAGGGATAGCACATGGAAAAAAATAAAAAGCACAGTTATACTATGGGCATGCAATTCTAGTGTTTTTGCCTGACCTGGATGACATAATAGCATAATATGGACGCCACCAACTGAGCAGAGTTTCTTTTCAACCTCCATAGCATGTTGAAGGCAGAAGACATGCATTCTAGAAGAATCTTTGTCAGATCGCTGCATAGCTTCTACTGCAGCCTTTTTCATGTCAGAGTGATAACTTATTAAATGAGCTGCTCCGTTGGAATTTTCACACGGTACATCAATTCCATAGGAGGGAGCAACACACACAGAAAAATCATCAGAACTAGGTGTCGCGTCCTTACTGCTAGAATGGATAGGCCCTTGCAGAGGCCAAATTGAATTGCTTGAAGTTGGCACTTGCCCACCATCTTCTATACTATGTAGCACCAATGATTTTTTTTGTTCTGGCTTGCAACATCTGGAAGACTCCAATTTCAGGAGACATCTATCATCAGCAATCTCACTTATAAGATTATTTGGGTCATTAGAAGTAGTGCAGCGAGAATTCTCAGCAGGTACCACATTATGGCACTTTGCACCAACCAACTCTTGTTCAACTTCTGCAAAAGGAACCTTACCAAACCATAGATCTGGGTGCTTAGTTGCAACACGATCATTATCTAGTTTATATGACATTTCATTTGGAAGTCGTTCAACATCAGAATCTGATGACTCGCCTCCATAAGCAGAAGCTAAGAGATCTAGAGCAGAGATGCCATTCTGTTCGGAAATTTCAGAACCCACTTCAATAGGATCTGAAACAAAGGTTAAATATCTACTAGAATGGTCCATATCTTCAGCAAATCTTTCCTTCACATCCCCATCAATTCGTCCTGCAAAACAGTGCTTGAAAAATAAAATATCGATCCATTAATGCTGGAGCAAACAGTCCTCCATACCTTACTAAATGAACTGTGACTGAGAACAAGCAATTCAATTCTTAGTGGATTTAGTACATTTGAACTGATGTGTAGGCTTGGCATGACATGCTAGAAACAAGAAACTCATATGAATGGTTAAAACTACCAAGGGCTTAATTTAGCTGAGCACATCAAATATGAAAATATGAGTGAAATACTCTTTTGCTTAATGCATTCACAAAACTGAGAAATATAACCTTGAATCATAGATTCATGTCAATCAAGCTGAAGAATCAATCAAGTAAAAGGCAAGTTCTCCAATAAATATATTTCATAAATAAATGAAGAATAATGGTTGCCATTTCAACTCTAAAGAGCCGCTTATGTCAATAGTTGTAGAAAGAATCCTTCTTCACATACGGCACATGTGAATAGGTGCAGAAAGAATCCTTCATCATGTACAACAACAACAACAACATCAAGCCTTTATCCCACTACGTGGGGTCGGCTACATAAATCCTTTTTCGCCATTGTATCCCGTTAAAAGTCAAATTCTCATTCAAATCTAATAAAAAAAGATCATTTCTAATCTTTTATAACCAAGTTTTTTTAGGTCTACCTCTATCTTTCTTAACATAAGACAAATCTAAAACCTCAACTTTCCTAATCGGGTCATCGGAAGGCCTCCGTTTAATGTGACCAAACCATCTAAGGCGACTCTCTCTAATCTTATCTTCCACTGGAGCTACTCCAACCTTTTCATGTATATGCTCATTTCGTATCCTATCTCTAAGGATAAAGCCACTCATCCACCTAAGCATCCTCATCTCTGCAACACTTAGTATTATGCTTCTCTTTTAATGGCCAACATTCGGCACCATAAAGCATTGCAGGTCTCACCACCATCTTATAGAATTTTCCCTTAAGTTTGAGGGGAACTTTTCTATCACACAACAAGCCCGATGCATTCCTCCACTTCAACCATCCAACTTGAATTCTACTGATAATATCTCCATCTATGTCACCATCACTCTGAACAACAGATCCAAGATATTTAAAGTGTGTACTCTTATTAATGACTTGATCGCCTAAAGTCACAATCCCCTCACTAGGTCTATTGCTACTAAAATTACACTCAATATATTCAATTTTAGATCTACTCAAGCGAAAACCTTTGAACTCTAAGTTTGACCTCCATAATTCAAGTTTATCTTCAACTCCTTCTTTAGTCTTATCAACAAGAAGAATATCATTAGCAAAAAGCATACACCAAGGTACATCCTCTTGCAAATGTCTAGTGAGAACATCCATGACTAAAGCTAAAAGATATGGGCTTAAGGCTGATCCTTGATGTAATCCAACCGAAATAGAAAAATACTTGGTCAAACTACCTTGTTTGAACACAAGTAATAACTCATGTATACATATCTTTAATGATTTGAATATAAGCATTATTAACTCCTTTCTTTTCAAGAACTCTCCATAACACTCCTCTTCAGAAAATAATAAAATCGATGACATGAAAATCTTCAAACCATTTCATAAGTTAGAAGTCGTAAGAATGAATAAGAGAACATTCATCAATTCTTGCAAATAAATTCAAATAGTTGTTAAAGACATGAATTAAGTTTTCATTAAAGATAACCTTATATAATAAATACCTGAAAGAAAGTTGCATCTATTGCAATCGAATAATGAATGCAAAAAAAAAAATCAATAGAAAAAATTGATTACATGAAAATATTTATGATAAGTTAAGTCATAAGGTAGAATTCACATTAATGAATAAAAGAACAATTATCAAATCCAGCAATTTATTTCAAATATTTAATACAGTGATGCATAGAATAAGCTATTATTTAATAAAAACTAAATACCAAATGCATAGAAGAACCTAATTTTCATCTACCTGCAACCGAAAAATGAAAGCAATACATTAATTAAATTATCATGCAATGACGACAAAACTTCAAAATCATTGTAATACATTAAATCACGATGGATGATAGCAAATCCTTTACAGAACCATAATACAAAAAAATCATGTAGGGCACGAGAAAAATAAGCTTTATATAATCTGCTAACTCGGTCACCATGTCTCCATTAAAAAAGAAATGTTATTGACACAATAACAGAAAGAAAAATATAAAAAAATGATATATTCAATAGAAAGAGAAAAAAGAGGACATGAAATGAGAAAAACAAAATGTTAGGTTTATTACCTAAACAGCCATTGCCACCCTGCAATTTTGTGTCATGGGCTACATCAGTAATTTCTCCAGAACAAAAACCCTGGTCAATAAGAGAGCAACAGCCAGCAGAAGTTAGATATCTAGCCGCAGCTTCTCTTGGTTCAACAACAGCCACACAGGCAAAGCTTAATATTCCACATGTGACACATGATAGAAGTCCCTGATCCAACAACCCATCAGCTTCAAGATTGCTTTCTTTTTCCTCTTTTAAATTCCGCAACTCTAACATGGAAGATGCAACCTCAGTAGTCACAGATTTGTTATTTGAGGTTGCAGCATGCTTCTTTCTGTGGTATACAGCGACAGAGTTTCCTTTCAGAGAACCAAAACCACTTAAATGTTTCATTCCAGTGTTCCTGTCTAGCATGACATCATCAGAAGGCAAAGTTCTAGATGCTTTCAGTGCTTCCTCCCGGCTGCACAACCCAAGTGATAATCTGGGTTTAACCTTTACTTGAGATCTGACAAGCAAATTTGATGATAAAGGACTATCTAATGTATCACGCGGAAGAACTATGCAAGAAGATCCCTTCTCAAGCAGAGAGCTTAAAAGGCCATTAGTCTCAACAACACTTTGAACAAAAGTTTTTTTAATCATCAGTTCTCCTTCACCTCGTATCTTATCTTTTAGTCTTGAACTCCTTGGCTCATTATTTCCACACATAGGCATCCTATGCAAGGAAAACAACACCCATATTTACCAATCACCTTATATCCTTAAAAAATAATAGCATTTGAAGTTGTAAGTACATTAAACAGTAGCCTTGTACTAAGGACAGCAAGTATTACTATTAAGTGCAAACCTTGAACACAATGACAGTGCCAGAGCATAGAGCAATTGATAATGAGACACCATTGGAGGATAATTAGTGGATGCCCTCCGAATTGCAGCCTCTTTTGCTACTCGTAACCATCCAGGCGTGGCAATATTTGCTGCCTCGCCACAATTAAATCCTACAAACAGTAAGCAAATTGAAAACACGTCACAAATCTTATTCAAGTATACTTAGCATAAAAAAACATTAAAATATATAAAATATACAAGGAAACTTAAAAGAACATATATGAACAAGCAGAAGGGCATTTAAATTCTAACATGTAACACCAATGGCTGCATAACTGCCATGATCATTGAGTTTAGCTTAGAGTTCGTGATAAGAGGATGGGGACAAAGGAGCAGAATGGAGAATATCTCCAATTTAACACGCTATTAACTAAAGAATTGGGAAAGAAATCCTAGCAGAATTTACCATTCATACATACCATATTGGACTAAAGAATTCAATATACATATAAAGAGGCAGCCCTACAAAGATTAACTTTTTAAATTGGCATCATAACAGGATAAACACCAACTAAGATAAAAGCAGGTGACATTGTTGTCAAGCCAATCATGCAAGCTACAATGACACAATCACTCTTAGTGGTTGATTTCTAGTGATGATCAAGTAAAAAGGAAAAGAAAGCTATGAATTATTCAATCAGAACTTTTGAAAGATTGCATCACTTACAACAACAACAACAACAATAAGCCTTTATCTCACTATGTGGGGTCAGCTACATGAATCATTTTTCTCTATTGTGTCTTATTACTAGGAGTCAAATTCTCATTTAAATCTAATAAGAAAGGTCATTTCTAATATTTTCTAACTAAGTCTTTTTAGGTCTACCACTATCTTTCTTAACATAGGCCAAATCTAATACATCTACTCTCCTAATCAGGTCATCAGAAGGCCGACGTTTTATGTTGCTAAACCAACTAAGGGGACTCTAATCTTATCTACCATTGAAACTACTCCAACCTTTTCACGTATATGCTCGTTTGACATTCTATCTTTAAGAGTAAAGCCACTCATCCACCTGAGCATTCTCATCTCTGCAATACTTAACTTAATTTTATGCTTCTCTTTTGATGGCCAACATTATATGCCATAAAGCATTGCAGGTTCACCGCCATCTTATAGAATTTTCTCTTAAGTTTGAAGGATACTTTTTCATCTCACAACAGGACCGATGCATTCCTCCACTACAACCATCCAACTTAAATTCTGCTAATAATATCCCCATCTATTTCACCATCACTCTAGACAATAGACCCGAGAAATCTAAAAAGTGTACTCTTATTAATGAATTGATCACCCAAAGTCAAAATCCCCCCACCTTATCTATTACTATTAAAATTACACTTTATGTATTCAATTTTAGATATGTTCAAACAAAAATCATTAGATTCTAAGGTTGACCTTCATAATTCAAGTTTACCTTCAAATCCCTCTCTAGTCTTATCAACTAAAAGAATATCATCAACAAAAAGCCTGACCTTAAAGATTAATTCTGATGGCCTACAAATCACTAAAACATGTACTACTTATAGCCAGACCTTGCATATTACAGTTTTACAGTATAAGAAAATATAATAGCAAATAAAAAAACTCCTCTCAGCTAGCACAAATCACAAGACAGTGAGGAGCTTTATACTTCAAAAATTTATTGCATTCTATAGCTTTTCTAGGTTGATAAGAATAGAGCACTTTCGCCTACATTAATTTAGTTTTCATTGTCTATAGAAATTTTGTTAGCAATAAATGGCTTAATATCTCATTTGGAAATGACCAATAAGAGATTGCTGGAGTCAAAATGTAAGCATAATGCCTCCTTCCTACAGTTGCCATTGAAAAGGAAAGCAAATTCCCAACCAAGAACATTGCTTAATTTCTTATTTCTGTACAACTTATACTTAGGGATTTTATTATCTAAGGAGGTTATCCTAAAGGACTGTTCTAAACAGTTATACTTAGGACTCTGCATTTTTCATCTCCCTAGATCAACATAGTGCAAAATCTACAGTGCTCTCGCAGTAAGGATAGGGATGTATGAAGCTTCAACTCTGGAAATATTGGGATTTGTTACATCCAATTAAACCAAATTATCTAAATATCATATTATTAATCCTGGGGGGGGGGGGGGGGGGTTCTTTTTCTGCTATATATAATTGTTGTTACCGAGCTATTAGTGGTTACTGAACTATCCCAACTACTTCTTGTCAGCTTTATGGATCCTCTTTCAAAATTCATTCCTATTGGGTGCTACATGAAGAAAATTCCAGAACTTAAATTTTTAGCTAGTGGATAAAAAAAGTAACATATATGTAGTAGCACAAGAAGTAGCCACAAGAAAAGCAAGGTTTATTTGAAATAATAGATTGGAAACCAGTAACTTAATGCTTTGTAGATACTGTAGGGAATTACATTTGTTCGGACAACATTTCAGAATACGACTACTTTAAATATATTTGAGAAGCAGTGGAAAAGAAAATAATAGGAATAACTGATAGCATACCATGGCTAAATCCACAATGATAAGATCCAGGGAAAGTGACAACAAACTCTCCAGCATTTTGAACTAATCTGCATCTCATTTGTTAAAATCATCAATTATAGATTGAAAAAAGTAATATTAAAATGAACGAAGTTTATGAAAGTCCTAATTGAATAGCACCTGCAGCATGGAATGCCAGCATCAATAAGCACTTCAGGAGACATAACAGTTGTTTTCTCTCCAAGTATAGTAAATGTCACTGCCACGAAATTAGCAATCTGTAAGTGAGCACATTTATGTTACAAAGAAATAAATGAACTATGAAATGCTATACGAAAGCTATATGATTCATATTTCAAATTAATAAAATGAGGAATAAGCAGAGTATAAAAAAACAAAGAAAATGATTTATTATGAGCTTATATGTAGAACAAAACAATGCAATAACATAGGGACATCTCTGATTAAGAACCATACAATTTCAAATAGGATTTCTAATGCACATCTTAAAAGTGAGCAATATAGTCCGTATCAGATGCTTAGCCTATGGGCAGATACTGGCCATTTTGTTTATTTTAGTTGATTTTATTTTTTGTGTTCTTCTTTTTAAATATAACATACCTATGACGATGATTCCTATAAAGATCAGGTTTTGTTCTTTACTATGGAAATTTGGTTGGTTCACTGTTGACTGATTCCTTGATATGATTCACAGGTTCGTCAAGCGGCATTATGATTGATCCAACAATCACAATTGATTCTTGGTTGGATTCTTTGATTGCTTTATGATCTGAGTCTTTAGTTTTAGGCTCAAGAAGCTCTTGTGCCTTGGAAGTATTATTGGACATTTAGCTTATGCACAGCACTTTTGTATTCACGTTCACTATGACTTTGAATCTTGATTTCTGGAAGCATATTTGTGATTTATCGATTGATTGTTTTTACTTATAACAAGATTTCGTGACTTCCACCATCGCAAGAATCCAACAATAGGTTTTTGTAGATTTATCGTGTGATGTCTATTTGAGAAATGAAATTTTTGGGGAATTCAGGATTACCTTCGTTGGGAATTAAATTATTATAAATACAATCCATGAAAAAATAGTTTATTGCTTGATAAAATTTTATCTTTCCTCTCTACATTTGCATGCAAGTTGGACATAGATCTTAAAGTCTGATGAAAGTGCTGACTGTCAATTTTCAGGGAAATTCTATCATTTGCATGTTGAAGGCTTGGATTTTATTTGGTATCTCCTTTCCTTGTTTTTTTCTATGTACTTGGTGAACGGTTTGTGAGCATTATTATCGTTTATTAAATCTGTGACACTATAGAGTTTCTGAATGAATCCTGGGATTTTATGCATCGTTTTTATGATCTAAAATTTATATTTTATGACCAATAAATTAACATTTAAAACAAATTCTTTTGTTTTTCTTTCAATTTACATCACACAAAAAAAATGGATGTCTAAATAAAAAGTTTGTGGATTACAAATTTGGTCTTGGTGTGTCCCTATTGCATCTCAATCAAAATTTGTATTAGGAAACCCTAGACCCTGGGACATACTGCAATAAATTTGGTATTAAAGCATATCGTTGCATCATTGTATCAGCTAAAAGTATTATTAAAAAATTAGACTAATCAAACAAATTAAAATGCAATTTAGATGAAATCGCATATGCTATGATTCTAGACGACAATAATGTGATTATTATGAGGTTCAAAATTATATTCATACATTCCTTGAGATGTATACTCATACAAAATCAAATTACATCAACAATTTTGCAGAATTATTTGAACATTACAATATGCCAAATTATCAAAGTAGAATGTGTTAAATCAACTAGTGGAACATGCTCATTTATTTCAGTGAAGTGCTATTGAGAAATCTATATAGCCAGATATGAAACATAAGCATTAAAAAGCGATACTTTTCATTTAATAATTATAAGATCAACAACATGTGGGGACTGAAAAAAGTTACGTGTTTGCAAAGAGCTCATATTTAACTCGCTAAAGAGCTCATATTTGACTCGCTAAAAAGCTCATGTTTGACTCACTTATTAACCGAGAGTTGTTGCGAGCCAGAACATTCACGGCCGTAGAGAGATAGTGAGTTAAATGTCTTAGCTTTGTACAAAGATCAAGCACACACAAAGATACAAAAGAAAGGTGCATAAATAATAAGAGACACTAGATTTTTTTACATGCAAAACTTGAAAAAAGAAAATAACCACTAGTGTTTGTCGTTGATAAAAAATGATGCCCTTCCTCGAGGGAAGACATTGGCATAATATAGCATATATACCTTGTATAGAGTATATTACATGGTTGGAGTTGGAAGAATTACATGACATGAGAGTTGTTCTTAAGAGATTATTATTTATTCGGAAAGACCATATTCGGGTGACGAAGGTCAACTGGACCGTAGTAGGGCAATAGTGGTTGAAGGGACCAAAGTCAGGTGATGGTTGCAGAGGGACAGTAGTTGGGTTATGGTGGTTGGAGGGACCGCAGTTAGGTGACAGAGGTCGTAGGGATTGTAGTGGATGCATGGAGATAGGACCATAGTCGAGCAACGGTAGTCTGAGGGATCGTAGTCAGGGGGTAGTGGTCGGAGGGACCCTAGTAGGGCGACAGTGTTCAAAGGGACCCTAGTATGGCAAAAAAGGTCTGTTGGACATTAGTCAGACAATGGTGATCAGAGAGACCATAGTCAGACGATGGGGCCATAGTCAGAAGATGTGGTTGGAGAGTCTGTAATTGGGTGATGGAGATCAGAGGACAATAAACGGATAACAAAGTCCGTAGAAACCATAGTTAAGGCGATAGAGTCCAAAGGGAACAGGTTACTAACTTTGGGATTACTTAAGCATATAAATGTAGTTGACTTCAAATGTGCTAATTATATGTGAATTATTCAATTGTTATAATTGAATTCTTCAAGTATTGTGCCAATACATATTATCAATTTTTGGAGGCAACCATCTATCTTATACTAACATGAAATCTAGATCATAATTGGTATGTATTGTATTTTCTGTTATTGATTCGCGAGGATAGTTGATTTTTGTCAAAAATGCTCTTACAAACTACATTTTCTGATTGTGGTGTTAGCCTTGATCCAATTGTGATTTTATAATCTTAAATTTCTACACACAATTTCCATAAGATAGCCATTAAATTATCATTCATTGCATATGTTGTGCTTTCTGATTTTCATCAAAGATGGTTCTTTGTTGAAATTAAAATTGCGTATGGCAAATTTGACCGAGTGGGTAATCTTGTGGATCACATCTTAGATTTGCATTAGAAACTTATTAAGTAAAATATCTTGCATTAAAATGTTTAATATATTGATACAAAGCTCAAGCTGCTTACATTTTGACATAAAAATATTATGTCAGAAATAGCAAATCAAATTTAGTGGGATAACATCATGCACTTGGCAGTTGAAACAAGGGTAGTCATAATATATACAGAACTATATTTTTTTAAAGATGAGTAGAAGCATTTTAAATTATTATAGAAAAAAAAACACTTGCATTTCACAGTTGATTGAGCCAATAAGAATGTGTCTCAAACAAAAGGTAAGCACAGATCTAACCCATATACATAATTAAGTTAATATGATCCAAATTCTATAGGTAATATTTTCCCAAAAAGTGAATATGAATTGTATAGTAGCTTCACTTCTGTCCCAAGTGAACAGGTCCTTTCATTAAAGGTTTTAGATTAAACAAATAGACAAGGAAAATTTAATAGGACATGCTACTAAGCCAAAATGATTGAACGATGCCACCAAAAAGCCCTTGAAAGTTAAAAATTTTAAGGCTAAATACGAGCAATGTTATAGCAATTGATAAAATTTTTTGTGAAATGGTATCCGTGTAAGAATCATCCAGGATAAATACAGAGTGATTCAATGAGGCTAAATATAAGGAACTGTGCTTAATTCAATAACTCTAACATCAAAAAATACATTCTATCTTGATAAGTTTAAATCAGAGACAAGATGATGTAACAAAAAAATTCAATTTCAAGCAAGGACATAACGATCAAATGCATGGAAATCAAGTTTGTTGATATAATGAAAGGGTGGATTTCCATCCCTGCTTGCATGGTCAATCTCCTCCTTCATAAATGTGTGATGATCAAGATCAATCAAGATGACCTCCATTCAATATCGAATCAATCATAGCTAGTCCTCCCTTCAATTCCAATCAACGTGTGGAGAATTTTCAATGCTTCAACTAGATTCATAAGGCTTGGTTGTCCAAACAAAATAAAGAATCAATATGTTCTCATATTAGAGGGGAATTCTCTTGCAAAATAAGGGTTGACCAAAATTCCAACTAGTTTGAAATCAATTTTTGAATTAATCTGTGTGGCCGGGCCCTGACTTACAGTAAAATAAGAATTGTCACATGAAGTTGTTTAAACCTTCCACTTATGGCAAGGAAGGTCACTCCTTTTGTTTATTCTAACGGTTATGCCATATACATAAATGATATATAATCATTGGATCAATCATTGAAGAAATAAATTTGTTTATTGTTTCTTTCCAAGTATTGGAAGATAGCTTGGTGATTTTTTTCTGCAATTGAAGGTCTTTGGTGAGAGCTTAAACCTTTCGTTGCGATTCCTCGAAATACTTTGATGGGGACTTTCAAATATCATAATTCTTACCTTTTATTACTTGTAATCTCACCCCATCTCCCATTTTTGCTCTCAGTCAAGCCTAGAAAAAACATCATGGTTATCCATGGTCATCCATCTCCCTCAAATGGTAAGTGTGATGGTCAAGATCAATTAGAATAGTATCCATTCAATATCCAATCAACCATGACTGGTCCTCCATCCATTCCGATCACCATGTGAAAATTTTTTAATGCTTCTACTTGGTTTAAAAGGTTTGGTAAACAACAAGATATAAAATCAATATGAACTAATATTGGTGGGACACTCCAAGGGTTGGCCTAATCCCACAACTTGTTGGAAAATAACTTTTGAATTAATTTATGTATCTTGCCTCTCATAAAATGGTTGGCTCCTCACTTGTAATAAAATTAATATCATCACAAGGAGTGGGTTTAAACCTTCCATTTACGCCATGGTCGACTCTACTTTTTTTAGCATAGGTTATACATATAAAAGTGATATAAAACTATAGAGTCGATCATTAAAAAAAAAAATTTAAATCGTTGCTTGCCTGTTTACAAGTAACTGAACGTAGCATGGTTTTTTTTTCTCCAATATAAGTATTTTTAGTGAAAGTTTCAATCTTTCATGGTGATTAACTGGAAGTACTTTGATGGGACTTCAAGATATCGTAGTTATCTCCTTTTATTACTTGTATTATCCCTCGCCTAATGTTGTAATAAAAGATAAATTACTACCTAAATGTGATATATTTAAAAATATTGGATATATTATACATAAGAACATAATATAGATGATAAAATAACTTTTAAAGTTAATATTACAATGTTAAAATAGAAATGGTTTCAAGAGTTCTATGTGATAAGAAGATATTATAAAACCTTAAATGTAAATATCATTATATTATAATTAAGTTCACTATGTTGCATGGATATGAATGCTGAACATTCAAAAAGTCGATGCCAAATGTGGTGAGGATGATTAAGGAGGATGTGCAACAAAACTAGGCAAATGAAATTAAAAAAAGAATGATTCTAGTAGCATCTAATAAAGATAAGGTAGTTGCAAAATAGATATAAGTGATTTTAACGTATATAATGAAGGATAGAAATGCTCATACTCTTGATAGTTATCTAATTATTATGTTTTAGAAAAAATTAATGGTATTTCAACAGCTAGCAATATTGTTGTAAGCAATGTTGATGGCTCGACAATAAAAATTAAAAAAACCATTGAGTTTTATAAGAAGACATAAAACATGTAGTCAAGTTCAGCTCACTGGGCATTGTATGAAATTGCACAACATAAATAGTACACTACAGAATAGTGCGTTCTTACACAAACTAGGAAAAATATTACCAACTATTATATATTCAAAATATATGCACTGCGCCATGTGGATGTCAATCTATAGTTAGGATGCACTTCTAAAGTACAAGTTCAAGCTCAAATAGGAAAAAAAGGGATAGATGCCTTAATAAGGTTATTGGAGATTTATGAATTATAGGGCGAAAAAGCGGGCTTTTATTTATTATTATTCTTGTTATTTTTCAGTGTAGGAGGTAGAGGTGAAACTTTGGCTTATCGTGCACTGATTTAGATATCAAACTAGTCACCAAATCTATAGTAGAGAGAAGAATCTTTTATATAAAGCTATATCCTAAACTGCATGGTATTCCCCAAAATTACCAAGACAATAATACAAAGACAAGGGATTAAAACAACAAGAAGCAGCAAAAAGAAAAGGCAAAAACAAACTTTAAACTTCTACAAAAAACAGTCCATCATAAATAACATCCACCATACTAGTAATTAGTGACATCTAACAAAAGTAAGTAGAGTGAGTCACTAATTGAACTTTGGGCCATTATCAAGCCCCATCTCTAAATACGGAGAGTACCTGGACAAGTCAATATTGCGAGTTAAAGTAGTTAGACAATGCTCCTGCCATTTTTTTTTCTGAATAACCAATTTGCTTTCCCCTGTCCCAAAGAGCTTGTTCTACTCACCACTCGTAATCCTCCTAAAATGTTCACTAATTTCACATACCGTCATATAATCCTTATCTTTTGCAGTTATACATATATCTCATCATCTCTACCTTAATTACTACATTAGTGTAGTTTTTGTATGGTATGGTATCCATATTGGCATTCAGATTCAATACCAGAAAGTTTCAAAAGCTAAACAAACTGAAATAGAAATATCAAGGTGGGGAATAGACTCACTCAAGGGATTGACTTCTCCGCAGTATCCGTGAATCCTTACAATGTCCTCAAATGCAAGAGCAGCATCTCTTGGCACCCCATACCAGGTCTTTCCAGCGCCCAAATGCAGGTAATTCATGCTATGTAGCTCATGATCCTCCACATGCCAGGCAAACCAACTAAACATCATGGCCACATAGACCATAGGGGAGGTCACGCCAGGAATATCTTCCTTCATGAATCTCAGAAGCGAGCCCTTGGCTCTCGACACTCCCCTCATATTCCAGGCAGTCTCCCCTACATTGCTTGCTGCCTCTTCCTCCCTCCATCGCTTCCCTGTGGTGCTGCCAATGGGCGGAAAGCCCGAGCCCGGTATGTCATTGGCGTATTCCACAGAAAATGGCTTGTCAGCACAGGCCTTCCAGTAAAGGGTTTCTAACTCAAGCGCTGATAGAGATGAAGAAGACAACTTGCTACTCTTTTTCTGCCAGTTCATATGCTTTTTCTTCTTCTTCTTTAGAGAGGAAGCGCCAGAGGCGGCGGCGGCGGCGGCAGCAGCAGCAGCGGGGGCCGACTTCGAGAGGTAGGAGAGCTCGAAAAGCTTGGCCTTAGCCTCGAACTGGGAGAGAGTGTAGCAGTCACCGCTCTGCCAAACAGGCTTCTGGACGGGGCGGGGGCGGCGGGGGCAGAAGCCGATCTGCTGGTGGCGGGTGGAGAAAATCGGAGAGCGCTTGGAGTTAGAGTTGGGACTAGGGTTTGGGCTAGGCGAAGTGCTAGAGCTGGGTAGGCGGGCAGCAAAGGATTTGTTAAGGTTGGCAAAGGCGGTCTTCTTAGGGGCAGCGGGTAGCGGGGGAACGATCTTGCAGATGCCGTAGGCAGAGGCCTCCTTCTCGATCTTGAGGATGTAGGCGATTGGGTCCTGGAACTCCGACAGGGTCGGGCGGTACTCCGGCGCTGCCGGAAGAGACTTCAGCCATGGGAGGATCTCAACCGACGGCTGCTCGACCGCCATTAACGAGGATTAGAAAAGTGAAGACGGGAGAAATCAAGCTTCTCTTCTCAACTACAGTCGATTATCATTTGTTGCTAAGAATGGTATGTGGTTGCAGTGGGTGGAGCAGAAGAACGGCAACGGGAGAGAGAGAGGGGGAGAGAGGCCGGAGTGGGGCTGGAGCTGACAATTGTGTGCAGGCAGAGTAAATGTGATTAGCGTGCAGCGGTTCGGCAGTGGGTGCGGACGAGCATCCAAAAATCGAAACACTTCTTGCAAGACATTGTGTAGCGTTGTTTATTATTATTATTATTATTTTCTATTTCTGAGCCTGGTTTTGAATCCGGCCAGGCTTCTGGATAAAAATAAACGATGGCTGTAATCAAGTTGCACATTTAATCTGAATTGGATCCAAAATCTTACCCTAGATTGGCTTAGCCAAGTGTCAAAACTCATCAAGTAGGTTACCATCTAAGAAGACTAAAAGAAGCATCTAGTTCGATATGTTGTCCCTAGAAGATAACTCCAATTCAGATCATCATCTCATTCCGATAGGATGATTCTATGTTCGTAATCTCATTGTAAGAAGTTGATGAACATGCTAACTATTAATAAGTGGTTTATCGCACATGGGTTGCTATAAATAATTTTCTTTCATTCATGACATTTATTCTCATCAATATCTATAATTTGTTAGGCTATATTATGCAAATTATTGTCAACTTTGATCCAACATATCTAATATCAAGCTAAACCTCATAGTTTTATCATTTTTTATATATTCTGCTAGGAGTTATAACATCGTGCAATCATCCCATATGAGTATGTTATAGAATCTTTAAAATAAATTTATCAATTATAGTAGAATGTGTGTTGTGTATTATTGCCTTGCTCTTTACTAATATAGTTCATTAATATTTCCTCCACACACTGTGATTTGGTTCATTGTTATGGCATTTTTTCATCTAGAAGTTTAGCATTCTTAAAGCACTCTAGGAGTCGCTCAATATTCAGGCATAAACCTAACAATCATTCCCAATCACCATCAAATTGCCTTCTTCAAATTAAGGATGTTATAAGTTCACTAGCTTCCACTTGGTTCATCTTTACACCATGCATCATACCAGAGGAGGTTAGATTATGATACTAATTATAATGCCTCATTTTATACTATTCATGGTAGTGTCTGCTTTGCATCAGCTTGTCTTGTATTAGGCAAAATCTCATAATTTTATTCTTTTTCTTTTGTGTAACTTCTTTGTAAATCACCTATCTTAGGAGTGCTCAACTATGTGCTTGCTTAATTATGAACTTTTCAAGGCAAATTTGCATGTCACACTAAAATATATCTTATATATTTTGGTCCAACTCTTAACATAGAAAATTCATATTCTTTCCTCTATTTTGATGTAGGATTTGCTCATTCATGTATATATTTTCTCCCCTAGGTTTTTCATTCTAGAAGAAAAAAATGTTCATTATCTGAGTCTCAACTTTGACATTCACACCTCATCCTCATCGAGCTTCCCACTTCATATTTGGAAAGTTGTAATATCCCTCCATTTATATCCTTGGCCTAGTCCTATAACCACTTCATTCATAGCCTTATCCTACACCTATATATAGTGACTCTACACATAATTATTAACCACAAGAGCTTAATTATCTATCAGTTTTTTATCATAAAAGATATTATATTCAAGATTAATATTTTGTGTGAGCGTGTGGAGGTGTCTATTTGTTTGGCAAGAACTATGTCAAGATAAAAATAAATCACAATAACAATACATATGACTCAAATTTGAAGTTGACGCACTAACTAACTTGAGTGCATCAAATTTGTCATGCAAAAAATGCAAGTTTTGACCAAAATTATTTTTATATTTATATTTAAGTAATGTAGTATTATATAAAATTATTGGTTAAAGATAAAATGCTTTAGGGGTACACACAATTGAATTATAATTAAACTAAATTAATACATAAAAATATTATTTGTTAAAAAATTAAATCTCTACCAAATCATACAATATAATATCAATTGTACCATATAATTTACCCAAAGTTCAAACCATATCATAACTATTGTAAATCAAATTAATTTCACTAATGAGATTCACTTATGAATGATATCATATAATGCTGATCATACTATATAACCTTCATTATTCATTCTAAAACTTACTATATAACCTTCATGATTTAGTAATTTGACATTTTAGTTATGAAGTGTATTAATATTGATTAACTATAACTTTAAAAGATGAATAATTACTATAGGATATTAATAGACATGTCAATAGTGAGTTTGAAATTTAATAGAACTTGATAAACCCTAGAGAAAAAGGAATAAACATAAAAAATGAAGCAAAGTCTACATCAAGTCATTCATCTTTCTCAAGCTTTTTGTTCATCCAATTGTAAATTCAATTTTGAGATATTTATGTTATGAATTTGAAAGAGATATCTATGTTCCAAATCATTCTAATTCTCTAAAGAACAATGTCCTTCAACTTGTGCTAAGAGTGGTGAGTTCCACATCTAGAAATTTGAATTTACAACCTTATAGTTTAGGTTAGGAGTAGTTTGCTTAATGCTTTAAGGAGAATCATTAAGGTGATTTTAGTATATATCAAGAATTATTGTTTAGAGACTTATATGCTTGTGATTGAAAAGGAGAATAAGTGAAAATCTCAAGAGGATGACTCAGAGAGTAAGTGTAAGCTTTATTGTGACTAAACCACTATAGATCAATTTACAACATTTATTTTTTTTCTCACTTTAATTACTAGTTCTTATCTTATTTTAATAAATTTAAAATTCTAGTGTAGTAAAATACTGATCTTTTAAAATGTTTTTAAAATAATCTAATTTAAACTTCTTTTAGTTTGTATAATTACCTTCAAGTGGCATCAAAGTAGGGTTCTTAATTTTTAAGGCTTTATAACCAAGAGGTAGATTCTAATATCACAATTAGATAATAATATCATAACAAAGGGTTTTCTATTACTCACCCTATTCTAAAAAAATTCATGCCAAATTTTATTCATATAGTCAAATTAGTTTTTTCTTGTCCTATAAAAGCTATATAGATGGTTTTATTATAGTTATAACATAGATGGGATGGACACCACATGATTATGAACTTGCAAAAAAAAAAATTTAACTATGGAGGCAAGAGATATTTCAAATTATTCAAATGATTAATTTCCTTGCTCACTCATTTCTTATCAACAAAAATAGGTAAAAGAACTAAAATGATTTGGCGGACAAAAAAAAAAAAACTAAGTACTTCATATGTGGCATAGTGAAACCAAAGCCCAAACCTCAAATAGGAACACCAGGGAAATCTTAGTTAAGGAATGAAGAGATTTTGGAATTTGAGGCTACTATGAAATATGATATTTTTTTGCCTTGAAGATAACTTCAAACAACTTATAAAATTTTTGTTGGAGAAAATAATTGTACTTTGTACAAGTGATACTTCGTGGGAAAAGAGGAATTGAATCATAATTGATGAATGTAATCTTTCAAAGTATATTAATCACTTGCATGGAAATAAAATCTTTAAAGGAAGTTTCATTTCAAGTTCAAATATTACGTCCCAATCCTAATTAAGAAAGTAACATAAGTGTATAGTAGAAATACCATTTGTTTCAATTTTTTACTGAATAAAATCAATCATTATATTCCTTGAGGTAACATATATTGGTAAAACTTAAGTTGACCTCATTCATTAGTATAGAACTTGTCCCTAGGACCCTTTTAGGGGAAAGTCCAAGCACTTAGCATTGGCTAGCACAAGAAAGTCCATAACCTTTTAGGGCTCTTTCTAGTGACCCAAAGTAGGTAATGGACCCACCAAACCAAATACTAGGTTAATCCTATAAATTAAAAAATTACTTAAATATAAAAAATAGAATTAATAGATTTTTGTTATGTAACTAACCATTTTTTTTATTTTTTTAGTTTGACCCCAAATTCATTTGGTAGGTTATTTGGGGAATAATGTACACTCATCACTTTTCACAAATCAATTTAAGGTATATGTGGATAAAAGTAATTGTGCCAATTAATTTCAATTTATATTTTATAATCAAATCTACATAGCTAACAACATACAATCTCAAAAGATAGTCTGATATTTGATTATTGATTCAACAATAGAAATAGAATTTATTTTTCTAATCAAACTTAGCATAGAGAATATATTATTCGCTTTATGTAGTGGTCGGCCTTCCTACCTTCATGCCTCCTTGGTCGAAGAGCCAAGCCTGCGCAGGAAGCAAACAAACTTGCGAAACCGATCACAGGAATACCAGTTACAGTACCTATCAGCCAAAGAGGAATCCTTCCAGTAGTATCGGTCATTTCCCCCCCTTCTTTTTCTTTCTATACTCTCTTTTGTTTCCATACGAAATATCTCAAAAGGTAAAATGATATTCATCTACCATTTTGAAAATGAAAATATTAATGCATAAAACTTTAATCTATATCCAGAGATTTTTTCATCTACTCTAGCAAACTAGAGAAGGGTTTATTATTATTATTTTATTAGATTCTAGTATCCCTATAGAGGCAATCCTATATAATTAATTACATCAAAAATAAGTCTTCAAAAAACTTTCAATTAAAGTGGTGACTAGACTTCTTTAGGTTTACTAGAGCTTAAATCAACGGTTTAAGTTTTCAACCTATCAATTGGGAAAAGAACAAAGCCTAAACAATTTTTATTTGGTCAATGGGAGAGAAGTAGAGAGTGTTTAAGATTCTGGATGCCCATAAACACTCTAACAAACTCTTATGTTTGGCTTTACAAATTTAGATCGGGATCAAATTTATGTTTGAGCATATAATTTATTAGAAGATCATGATAATACTTCTGAAAGAAAGTATAAGAAGTGTATACGAATCTTGACTTATATTTTCTTGGAGTTGACAACCATATAATTACCTAAGCACATAATTTAAAACCCATATTTTTTAAGTCTAAGGTATGCAGGGTAGATAGCTAAGGTTTAATTGGAATCAAGGATTTAGGTTGAGATTTTAATTAAGAATTTAAAATATATTTAGTGTTCAAATACACTTAGCTAATGTAATTTGATGTAACTTTACCCTAGATTCTAAGTCTATCAATAATTTTATAAATTTATTTGAAGTCCAAATTTTCTAGAAAATTTTGACAAAATAACAGCCATAAACCCATAGGAAATAGTAGGCTCAGCCCCATTGCTTAGGTTGCCCCTTATTTTTCATAGGCTTTTGCATTTTTTTTTTTTGGCAAATTTGGACCCAAGTCTTGTGATTTTGATGATGACAAAAAATATTGAATTCTTTACTATGCTATCTCCTATTAATTGCTATTATTGTGTATCTTCTTTTTTTATTATGCACTAACATTTCAGGTCCACCATACACTAAGCAAAACTGATCATCTCAAAATAGAGTAAAATAGGGTTAAAGTGTCTGGAAGAGTTTGTAATTTGGCCTTTTGTTATTTCTATATTTCTTGAGTCAATTGTGTATTTGGTGGATACTAAGCTTGATGACCATGCACACACACACTCAAGGAAGTGAGTTAGTGACAAATTTATAAGTTAAAAATTTTGAACTAATCGTATTATACGATCCATATTACACTGTACAATAAACTAATTAGAAAATCAGTAAAATGGCTAATTGTGACAACTAATATAATCTAAACTAATCATACTATGCAATACATATCATATAAGATGATCAATTGAAATCAAGATTCCAACCACCAATCATAATTTAGGCAATATTTTAAAATTTAAATTTTGTACTAATCATATAGTACGATAGGTATCATAATATACGATGTAATTAAATCTTGCATAAATAAATCATATAATTAAGGGAAAAAATTTGATTAAATTATCCAATCAAATCGTACTAGATGATTGGAGCTAATCATATTGTAAGACCTGATTCCTACATGTGATGATAATTTATCATCGCCAATCGTACATGCAAAAAAAAGTATTTTCAACTAATCATACCAGACAACCCATCATATCATACTAGACAATTCGTGTAATACATTAACTGATTGTACAATGCTCTATAATTCATATAGTACTAACATGATAATTTAAATTAATCATACTGTACGAACAGTATCGATAGTATTGAATTTTTGAGCTTTTTGTGAGGCCTTGTATATATAAATATATATAAGCAAACACATCTAGTGATTTTCACAACTCTTTTACTTTTAGAACTCGATTTAAATATCCAAAAATCTACACTTTACAATTATATTTGACTCTTTATAGACTTTATATTTACAATTTATAGAGTCTACATTTAGAATTTATGAGAAACTAGCGTTTATATTTATAAAAACATAAGCATACCTCAAACAAAGTTAATGTAAGTGTATGAAAGCTAAGTAAAGCAATGTTCACTATAGGCAAAGTAAAAGGAGCTAATGCATGATATGGCATCGTAAGTGCATAAAAGTAAGCTAACACAATAAATGACACCCTCAAAGATGGCATCCAATCACACCAAAATAATCACAAGCTTAGCCTAAACTAAAATTTGTTGTCCTAGCAAACAAAGTCTAGAGTTTGTGTTGAATCGACATGGCTTTGATAGGTCTTAAAAGACTTTGTGTTTTAGTTACCTATATTTGAATTTATTTTTTTATCACAGAATAAGTAGCATTTTAATTTCAATTTAAGTTCTAATATTTTTTTAATTTATAAATAGTTATTTTTAAAGAGTTAATGTTATTTAAATTTAAATTTTGTATAATCATGATGATTAATAAATCTAAGTGAGGTTTAGAGTTAAGAAACATTAAATCCTAAGGCTCATAATTATAATGCATTTATTTTCCCCCTTATAAGGGTTAAAATAAGTTCATGGAGTCCTTTTATTTTAATTTTAATTTTAAAGAATATGCTAATTAAAGACCTCAAATCACTATCAAATATTCTATTAACAAGTCCTATGCTTGCTAATTTACTGCATTTGTTATATTGGTCCATGGCACTTGATGTGCTCTCTGTCAATGTGCACAAGTTGGGAAGTTTGTTATCTTTGGTCAATTTTTTATTTTATTTACTTCTAATATGGTGTTCAAGTGTTTGTCTTAGGGGAAATTTTATTTGGTCCGGTGCAAGGACCTAGAGGAAGGTTCGGTTTTGCCTAAAAAAGTGCAAATACCGAGTTTTTTGAAAAAATACCGAGTTTTTCAAAAAACTCGGTATTTGCACTTTTTGACCTATTTTTGTCTAAAACCGAACCTTCCTCTACATCCAGTGAAAGGACCTAATAATTGCTCGTCTTAGGGAGGCTAATTATTATTTTTCTTGCATCTTTTTTGGACCACTGAGATGTTAACCAACATTTTAGGTTATTTTTTACTCATCACCCCAAGTTGATCATGGGGACAATGGTTGAGTCCTAAATTCAATATGAAAATCTCATATTAAAGGCAAAAGAAGGTATTATTTTCGAAGGAGATATTGAATTTTTCCTATTAAAGCTATTGGCCATTGTTTGTGCCATACTTTATAGTATTTTCTATTTCATTTTCAGTAATGATTCCTCTCTCGTTTATTTCAGTAGTGATTCATCTCTCGATTCTTTTGTAAAGAGAGGATTATTTTTTTGCTTTGCTTATCTTCTTGCTCTTGTAGTTTTGGTTCTTTTTTTTTTCAAGTTTAGAAAATGCTTCATGCAAATCTTCAAAAAAAAAAAAAAAAAAAAAAAAGAAAGGGATACAGCATGTGCATTAAGCCTTATAATTTTTATAATGAATTAATAATAATTTATTTGGTAATTAATGATTTAATTAATTATTTAAATTTGATTACTTTATTTATTTAACTAAGTTAAAATTATATTTGATTTATTATTTAATTTCATTTGATTTAAATCATTTAATTTTATTGAATATTTAATGATTTTATTTTATATATTTAATTTTGAATTTTTAAGAATTTATTTGAATTTTTTAAGCTTTAATTAATTTTAATTAATTTATTTAAATTAAATTATTTTATTTAATTTTAAAATTTAATTTTTTTTATTCAATTCTTATTTATTTTTATTTTATTTATTTAATTTTAATTTATTTAAATTCATCTAATTTCATTAATTCATTTCTTGAGTTATTTAAATTTTAAACCCTTAATGGTAGGTTTGATCAATGATTGACTTTTTTATTTTAATATAAATTATATTTTTATTTGAATTTTCGTTTATTGAATTATTTATTTAGAATTAGATGCAATTAGTTTAGTTTTTATAACCTTAAATTAATTAATTAGAAAATTTAAAAGTTTAAGTGAAGTATTTAATTTCTCTTCTATAGAAGGAATATATGATTGTACAATTGATTGATCAAATGACTCTAATTGATCAGATGATTAACAGTATGAGTCAATGGTGACCCAAAGTAGAATCACTAAAATTTTGTGGTCATTTGGATCAATGGCTGATTTATATGATTTAATTTAATTAATGCTTAATTAAACCCTAAGTTATGATTAGGGTTAATTTAGATGCAATTTAATAAGGCTTTTATTTTTATTTGATTATTTAACAAATTTATGATCCAATGCAATATATTTTATATTTTTTTATAAATTGAATTTGATTTATTATGATTTTTATAATTTTTAGGCCCAAGATTGGGGTTAAAATATGAGTTTGTTAATTAAGTGTCTTAATGACTCATACTTAACACCAAATTAATTTCTAGGGTTTAGAAACAACTAAGTTCACTAGGTTTGAGTTTCATCCCTATTGGACTAAAGTTGAAGTTCCTAGAATTTTTCTAAATTTACTAGATCAAACCCTAGTTTCAATTATCTAATTGTCTCTATTGTTTGTTAAGGCCTGAAATTAATTGTATCTAACACTCATATAGAAATACAAAAACCTTGAAAAAAATTATAACGAAATGCTCTATGGGTTAGTCATAATGATTTTCCAAATATCTTGGTCAAATACTGACCAAGGTATTTGAAAAATTAAATTATGATAATAGAGGTTTTAAACATGATTGAGAAAATTATGGGATGTTTCCAACATCCCATAATTTACTACCTCCAAAATTTTAAGCAACTAGTTGAGTATTTATGAAGCAATTAAGAAAAATTAGTGGACATTCAAAGTCAAATTTACTTCATATGTACTCATCAAATTTAATAGATTTTAATTTCATTTTATAGAGCATTGTTTCATGAATCCATATATCATTAGAACATGTAATTTGGATTAATTATTGAATTACTAAGATTTTCCAAAGCTCTTGACATTAAATTATATTTAATATAATGTTTAAAACAACATCGAGGTGTCTTGCACTTTCCAAATGGCGGAACGCCACCAAACATGGAAAAGACGGTGATCAAGCCACTTAACACATCAATAGATCTCACGGTTGTTCGATCCCACATGGAATCAATTGCAAAATTAGGATTTAATCCATCATTCTGTGAGTTTGAAGGTTTGGTTATTGGATGCAGGATATTTTGTGGTTCATGTAGGACTACACCATGCATCTAACACTAATGACAATGACTTGCCACATTCATGCAGTCATCTATCATTCATGGCTAGTAGTCTCCATCAATTTAATCTTCATATTTATTTTAGGTATGAACTGGTGAGTGTCATACAGTCAAGCATGCACTTCTGCTATAATTTTTTAGCTTCTAATTTATTCAAACAACACAACTACATATGATTGAACGATCTTTGATATAGGTTACCATTGATTAAGGTATAAGATATAGATCTTTTAATTTGGTCAGCAACTGTTTTATCACCGGGGAGCTTGATTTTTTACAAATAATACATGAAGGGTTATCTCCAATCTACCGCTTCATCATATATAGCGAAAATAATTTTCACCTTACATGGGGATTTTTTTCATATATTCAAGATCTATAGGTGATAGAACTTGCCGACCTTATACCTCTATTGGGATAGAGTCTTCTTAAGGATAAGCTAGTGAGCTTTATTAGGGCATCCACTTTATAATTCTTTCCACATGGTATTCAATATAAATTCATATTCATAAACTATTCTATGAGTTTTATTATATACTGGTGATATGGAATCAAGCTTTCTTGTAATACCTTCTAGACACATGCAACACGATTGATTACTAGCTGTGAATCTCCAAAGATTTTAATTTTTGAATTTTATTTAAGATTTTTAACTCTAAATCAGTTATCAGGACCTTGTACTCAGCTTCATGGCTCATATAGGGTTCTGACAAGTTATAAGTAATACATCAGGCCTTTCTCAAGAGTAACAAATATTATATTGATTTTAGCTTTTCCTAGGGAAGTTTCATATGATGCTTCTTTTAAGAAGATGTAGCACCATCAAAATAAAATCCCTGGGTGGAAGTTTTATTTAATTATATATTCATGATATGCTTATATGATAGTTCATTATTTATTGGAAAATCATATGGACTGGGTGTGCTACTATGAAATTTGTTAGGAAATTTCCTTTCACAACACTCGAAGGTAAAAATATAATCTAAAAATGTAGTAGAATTATTGACCACTGAGCTAATCTTCATGATAATGTCGGATGGGTCATCAGATACAATAATAAATTTACTCTGGATAGTAAATTGACTTTATGAGATAACACATAATGCTTTAACTTCTGAGCACCAAAAGTAGGGACAAATAATATTTCTCAATTGGAGGATAATTTACTTCGATTGGAAGCAACTGTTTACTCAAGTAATAAAATGAATTCTCTTTTCTTTCTCACTAACAAGAGCTAATGAGACACCAAGGGATTCACTTAAAGCTATTATACATAAAATTAATGGCTTCCCCAGTACAGGAGCAGACAAAATTTGTGGATTTATCAAGTACTGCTTTATGTTATCAAAAACCTTCTAACAACTATCGTCCCATTGGAAATAAATGTTCTTTTTTCTTGAACAGAGCTACAAATGGTTGATATCTTTTTGAGAGATTTGATATGAATCTTCTAAGGTATACCAACTTACCTTGGAAAGACCTCAATTGAGTGAGACTTCTAGGTGATGAGATTTCAAATATTTCTTTAATTTTATTGGGATCTATTTCAATTCTATGGTATTTGACCATGAAACTTAGAAACTTCCCTAAAGTAATTTTAAATAAACACTTTAGAGGGTTCACTTTAGGATTATATTTAAGAAGTTTTTTTAAAATAATTCCAGGTAATGCAAATAGTCTTCTTTCTCATTACTTTTAATGACTAGAACATCAACATAACACTCTACCTTTTAGTGGATAATTCGTAAAAAATCCTCATAACTATTCATTGGTATTTTGGCCTAGCATTCTTTAATTCAAATGCAATTTATTTTTTATCTTTAGGAGCTACTTTTATTTGATTGAAATAGAATGAGCTATCCATACAAAAAATATTGCAAGTGAAGAAGCAATATCTACCACAAGTTCTGATATGAGAAGTAGAAACTCATCTTTAGGATAGGTTTTATTTATATCTCTGTAGTCAATGTACACATGAATCTAATTAACCACTCTTCTTCTAAACTGGAATAATGTTGACTAAGTTGGCTAACCATGTTAGATATTTTTCTTCCCTAATGAAACCAGCGTCGAGCCACTTATCGACATTACATTTGGCTAGGTTCTTGATTTATAGGAACCATAGTAGGTTGAATTTCTAACATGTAGGCAGCTATGTTTGGAGATAATCCATGCTTTTCTTCATAATTCTAGGCAAAATAGTCTTTAAATTATGAAAGCAACTTGATCATTTTATTTGCCTCATCTTCATTCAATAATGAACTTATGAAAATCAAATGAGGATCTTCATCATTGCCCTAATTAATTTTATTTAATTCATTAACTACAGATTTAATATCCTCTTTAAGTTTGGGGGTATATCCCTAACTTAATATTATGCTTCTCTTTAATGGACAACATTCTATGCCATAAAGAATTATACGTCTCACCACCATTTTATTACATTTTTCCTTAAGTTTTAGGGATACTTTTTTACACATAGCAAGTTTGATGCATTCGTCCACTTCAACCATACAACTTGATTTCTACTAATAATATCCACATCTATTTCATCATCACTTTAAAAAATAGAACCAAGATATCTAAAATATACACTCTTTTTAATGACTTATTCACCCAATGTCATAATCCAACCACAAAATTTATTAATACTAAAATTACACTCCATATATTTGAATTTAGATCCACTAAAATGAAAACCTTTAGACTCTAAGATTGACCTCCAAAATTCATATTTTTCATCAACTCTCTCTCTAATTTTATCAACAAGAAGAATATCATTAGAAAGAAGCATACACTATCAATGTTATATATTTCATCATTAATTGGAATTTCAAGTCATGCTCATCAAATTGAAAATGTCTATAATTAGTACACATTATTTGATTCCAACAACTATTATAATTTTTTGAGAAAATTAAGCTTTTCTTTCAAAAAATAAAATTTTTAAGTCAAAAAATTACATAAAAGACATTTAGAATTACCAAGATAAAAATTTAGCCATAAATTTAGGATTTCTCCCTTTGCAATAAGATCTATATTGAGTAGTGCAAGCAGTACTTCCTAATAGTTGGCTTAGATGATTGCATATATATAAGTAATATAGAGGGATGCTTATGGAAGATTTTCGCTTTGCCCTTATTCTTTTTACTTGGCCTAATTGGAGACTACTCGAGGGAAATTGACATAATAAGAATTACTGAGGAAGTGCTCTTTCCCTGAGTGCCTCAACATGAGCTCAACGCCACAATCGGGAACTACATTCAACTTCTTCTTCGTCTTCTTCTTCTTCTTTGGGGAATTAGAGATATTCTTTCATAAAAAAATTCATCAATGCCCTCAATATGTTGGCCAATTTTAGCACATAAATTCCCAATAATTTTATAAACTCAAAACAAGTAGATAAGAAAATTTCAATAAAAATTGATCATAATCTTGAGAATGAAGATTAAAAGTAACTTATATGAAACAAGCTGAAAGAAGGGTGCCCAAGTTTCAAAGCAACATATATATATGCCTTAGTTATTCTTTTAACAAAGAATTATTTCTTTCTCCATTCTCTTATTTTATTTTCTAACCCTCCAATTTGTTTTTCTTAGAATAAAAAAATAATGTCATCCTTAAAAGCTTATATAAAAACATAAATCTAAACAATTTTATTCTCAACTTCATCTACTAGTCTTAAAGGTAAATAATAAAAGTAATAATGCTTGCTAAGGATCTGGGAACAACTTGGGCTGAGAATAATCCTAAGTACTAAAGAAGGATCAATAAATTTGCAAAAAGAGAAAGGTATAAACCCAGAAAAAATTTATGTTGGTAGAAGGAAATTTTACCATCCTTCCATTTGATGGGAAACTCTTCTTCCTGCAAAGCTAGAATCTCAAAATCTTCAGTAAACTCAAGTTCTTTTTGTAAGAACTTAAAATTGTACTTGGTAACCCATTTCAAAAACCTCAGATCTACCTTTATGAAGATCTAGATGCAACTCATGAGCACCTTCAACATTATAAAGAATATATCAAAAGAAAAAGGGGAAGAGCAAAAATGGTAAGGATGAGTCATCGATGTTTAATATATAGCCTGTGGGATGCAAGGTGCCATGCATAAATAATGCCTAAACCCTAAACTCTAAGAAAAAAAGATCATGCATTTCACATCATAAGATATCATTTCAAAAATCTGAAATAAGGTCAGGATTAAATTAGTAAAAAATAATAATAATAACAAATAAAACAAAAAAAAAAATTTATTATTATAAATCTTTAAATACTATGAGTTCACATAATATCATTATTAAAAGTATTTTTGTTAAGTAGGGTGAGTTGTCAATACATTGAACATGCAATGAGAGATGAACTCACTCCTTAATTACAACAGTGCCTATAATATAAGATCAAAGATCACCTCTTTGGAAAGTAGCTCTGATGAATGAAGTGGAGTGTGAATTTAGACACTTGCAAACTAGTTAACTTTATAATAAGATGCACTTATCTTCAAAATGATGATCTTGATCTTCAAGCTATCCAACTCCAACCTGATATTTGTAGCGATAATTGTGGATATGAAAACAAGGTGAGTAACTAGGGCCACTGATACCTTCATAAGTTGCTTAATCAAATCTTTTCGGCTTCCTCAAAAATTTGTTGCTTTGTAACCTTTTGACGGGCCTTGAATTCTCAACTTGGAAGCTAACCTACACGAAAAAGCACTTATTTGTGGTATTGCACCATCTATAATAGAAGGCTATGAAGTCGACACTTCATGAGGTTCAAAGGTTAGCACTATAAAAGGTTGTAGAACTTATGTTTCAATTAAAAGGTTCCACATTGAGCTAACCAAAGAAAAGCTACAACTAACTCCTATGGATAAAGAAGAACCGTCAAGAAGCTCATTGAAAGTTTCCATCTCTACAAGAGCTTTGATCTTTCTTATTTCATCGGCCTCCTCAATTTTTTTTAGATGAGGGAGAGATGAAGATTCCTCCAAGTCCATCATGGCTATTTGGTATTTGTTTCTCAACACCAACATTCTAGTAATGTCCTAGGTAGAAAACTTTTTAGTTTAATCCAAAAGAATGAAGAAAACCAAACTAAATGGCTCGAGTTGAATCACTGACTTAGTAGAAAATTTATTTCATTCTCTTTCTATTTTTTAGTTAGCTTCTAAAGATGTGAAGAATCATAATACTAAATGTACACACATATATCATCTAGGTCCATATTAATATTAAACTAGACAGAAAAAGGATTGAATTAACCAAAAATAGTGATTTCACAAAAGGTCTCCAATTCACTAAATGATGCGAAGTAGTTAACTTGTCAACCCATGGGAACCTCAAAAAGTCCACCAGAGTCTACTAAAGCCCTAAGAAGGATAGGACAATACCCCCTCATATAACTAACTCATGATTTTCTCTTGGCTAAAGTAGTAACCACCTCTGTATACGATGATGATATTATTCAAGATAAAATTCTTGCTAATATACGACATTGAATCAACCATAATACATGATAGTTAATAAAAGCGTATTTTGCCATAACTATGACTATGCTCCTTATTTAAATAAATGATAAAAAGTCATGAAGATTTACCATATGTTAAATACAACTAAGAATTGATCCAACTTTCTAGACTAATATTAAGATTTTCAGAAAGAATGTCTTACATATTAACTCTTACTTCTCATAACTTCCTAAAAAACATAGAAACACCTCATGAAAAATACAATCATGTAAGTGCTCAATTTTCAAGAATATTTGAATGTCAATGAATCCTTTTTTTATCATTTTTATCTCTAAAAAATTTCAAGATTTTATGGTTAAAATTCGGTCAAATACCATCTAAAATTTCTCACATATTTCATTAAATTAAACAATTCTCTCTGCAACCTCTTATTTACTTGCTCTCCAGAAATTGTCAGATCACCTCTGACCACAATCGATCCATCGCTGCAACGATTAGTCACCAACAAGCCATCATTGCCGGCAACCAGCGGATTATTCCAGCAGTTGCCATCAAGCAGAGATAACTAAGAGAAGGATTAATACATAAATTTTACTCAAAAAAGTTCTCCGATCCTTTACAACATAGCAAAGTAATTTTTATGGCCAAGATTCCAACTACATTAATTATGAAATAAGGATGTTCTTATTTTTTTCTTACTCTTCCAAGATAAATTTTTTTTTTAAGTTTTAGTGTGCTGAATCCTCTTTCGGATACCGACTCGACGGCGCCAAGCATCGAGCAGAAAATGTGGGAGCAAAGTAGCAAATCCCCATTGAATTGCATGCGACCAGTAAGGAGTGCAGAGTTGCTCATAGCCTATGCAACGAACCGAGGCCTTAGCAAATTTATCTGGTGATGGAATGAAGGTGGAAGGCTGTTCGATGGAAACCATCTTGGTTGCTACGTAGAAGGGGATCTGCATCAAATGTCCAATGCAAAAAAATGGTTCAATTTTGTTTCCTTTGATGCATGGATGATCAGAGGAAAAACAAGGATGAAGAGTCTACTTCGCTATGCTTTAGTTTGTGACTATCAAATTTTTATAATCTTATATTTTTTAGTTTCGCCAAATTCTCGGCATGTGAAAATATGGATTGTCAAATGCAAAATTAAATTAAAATGAACCATTTTTAAGAAATATACAAAGAAATGGCAAGGAATGCTGAGATATGTGTCCAGCTACGAAAACAATTATCAAATTTTGGAGAAGTTATTATGTGGGGATGCTGGACGGAGAGAACCGTTCGGATTTGCTGCGTTTTTGCAAAAGAGCAGTAAAAGAGCAAAAGAGCAACAAATATTCAATTATGAATGCATTTTTATCGCACTTTTGCTGCTCTACTCCAAAGCGCAATAAAAGCCCAACAAATATTTAATTATTTAGTAAATATTTGCTGTCCTTTCGCAAAGGCGTAGCAAAAGAACAGTAAAAGCACAACAAATCCGGACGATTCTCTCCCTGACGGTGTCCGCACAGAATAAGTAGTCAAATTTTGGAGGCACTCGCTCCCAAGTCAAAATTACCCCGAGTAATCCCACTATTGTTGAGGCCACTGCTATGTGCCATTCACAAAGAGAGGGGCTAGAGCTGCTTGCAGCACTTAGGCATATAATGATCGTGTTGACGAGACACTTCCATCCCACAGGAAGAGACCACTTTGAGATCATTTTTCCTCCCAAGAAGCCGAGCACTAATCACTTAAATGCTCCCACGACCATTAATGCATCAGGCATTACTGATGGAACAAGTTATGTTATGTGTCGATGGGGAGGAGAACAAGTTATTCCAGAAGTTGAAAAAAAAAATGGCAGAAGAAAGATGATCAGGCTGTTCTTTCTTCTGCCCAATAAATTATATTTATTGGGCAATATAATTCTTTTGTCCCTCTTAAGGAGGAGGGAGAATGGTTGAGGAAGGTGAGGGGAAGTTTAGGATAAACTAACTAAACAGAAGATATAACCAAACTCTTCAGAGATCAATTTTGCGTTAAGAAAAAAATTGATAATGATAGCAACACAAGATAAGCATATTTCAGCTCACTTCAAAAGGGTAGTATGTCAAATGTATGCCTATTGACAAGAAAAACTCATTAGTATTGGTGGTCCATGATAGCAAGTTTAATGATTCAAAGATTTCCTAAAATTGACATGACTTCTAACAAAACAGGTGTAGTATGTGTTCTTTAGGAATTTTGAAGATGATGCACAATCTACTAATGTAAAATTTATTGAATTTAATCTAGATTTAAAAGATGACGACAAATTTTGAAGATGACGATGAATTAATTTTATTTTGCAGCAGAATTTTTCACCGCAAAAACTTGACTTTCCTGTATTGTTAAAGCCCAACATGTCATAGTTTGGAGCATTTCTAGACTCCAGACCTCTTAGTAACATATACCTCATAATCAAAAATATCATATCTTACCTAAAATAGGTAGGAGAAAATCTCTAAAAGTGCTAATAATTTTTCTAAAACTTTATTAGGTTTATAAATTCACTGTAAAATATGATTTATGTAATTTGAGATGACAAGTCATTTATCCAATAACAAAAATAAAAATTTCAAATCTATAGTTTATTTTCTCACACATCTCAAGAGATTACCTAATATCTTACTAACCACTTATATTCTCCCATTAGTTTAGGAATGTAATGCAGATAAAAATCTATATTTTATTCTCATGATAATCCCTAATATTTTTATATTTAAGAAATTAAATGAACATCCCTATCAGAGATAATGATTGATGACAATCCATGAAGACTAATAATTTCTTTCAAAAAGCTTGATAATATATAAGACATCATTAATTTTATGATAAGGCAAAAAATGTTTTATTATAGAAAACATATCAAAAAAAAAAAAAATGCTTTTAAATTAGGTGTCCTAATAGTCCTGTGAAGAAAACTATAAATATATCCTTCAAATAATGTGAACTAAAGCAGTTTTGGTAGTAAGAGAAGAGGAAGTCAGTAGCAAGGAAAGTTGCAGAAAGGTTTAAGGCATGCATGTGTGAGCTTCATGCGAAATAGAGAACAAGATATAAAATAAAGGGTGGTAGGGGACATTGGTTAATAAGTAATTCAAGTTTTTAAAAAATAAAGGGTGGTATGGGCATTTGACGTTTCTAGTTCATTTTGAACTAGAGTGGCTCTGGTTCAATCAGAGCCGTCCGATCGCACGTGCTGCGCGATCGGATGGCCCATAATCGGCCACATCACCAAGTTCAGATCACACGTCTCCAGCGGGATTCAAACTCGGGTCACTTGAGAAGAGGCGTGACTACGTGGCACGATCCTAGCCGTCGGATCATGCCGCGGTGAATCGGACGGTCGATCTGACAGTCTGACGTGTTTAAGTGGCGCGCCAATGCGCGCCACGTGTCTGCCACGTGTCAGAATGCCACCCAATGATTAAAATTGACTAAAAATCAATTTAAAAATCATTTAAAATGCTCAGAACTTTAAAAATTCACCAAAAATCCATTTATGTCCAAATTTGATGTTCTTGGGCTCATTAGAACCGTCTTGATCCCAAGTTTATTTTAAAATTTTGTTTGGATAAGTTTGATCACTGTATACAGAGTTATTAAGGGTTTATGGAAACTTGAATTTCTTTGATAACTCTCAATCCAGTGATTTGATTGTTTTCAAATTTGGATATGATATACTATGGTGTATTATCCATACGCCTTAAAAGTTTTAATTCATTTTAATGGCTGGATTTTGGTGAATTTAATTTTCAAAGTTTTTTGCCAGATTTTGACCCAAAACTTTGAAAATTTATAACTCACACACCACTAAGGACTAGGCTTTCATTTCTCTGTGGTATGTGTAATATAGTGTCAGGGTTAGATGACCAAAGTTTTAAGCCTAATTGAACACTAATGTCACCTAGGAAAAATAATTAAGGATAATGTCTAGACAACTTAGAAAAATCCTAGGAAATTCTACACACACCCAATAGGGGTAAAACTTGATAAAATTAAACTTAGTGACATTATAAACCTTAGATTAAAATCTCATCAAATTTGGAGTTCATTAGGTCAGATAATTAAACAAGTCAAAGTTAACCCCTTAATTAAGTATTAAAACTTCCAAAAATTACAATAAATCAAGTTTAAATCAAAAAAATACATAAAACTCCTCTAACTGATCAGAATTAAACCTTTAATCAATGAAAATTGAAACAAACTCAATTTGATAGCTAATATGGCTTGAATTTAATTTTAAGTGAAATTCAATGTTTAATTCATTTAATTAATTAATAATAATTAAAAATTCCAAAATTTTCCCAAACACTTGGGAATCTATTCTTGGGTCAATCCTGGCCTTTGGAGTTGATTTCAAGGAGTTTGGGATTCATTTGGAGCAAAATCAAGAAAACCCTCTAATTAAACAATTAAATAAATTCCATAAATACATCAAACTTTGAAAAATCATGACTAACTCTAGAAAACTCCACATTGACCAAACTCAATGGCATTCAACTCAAAATCAAGTTTAGTATTTATTAAAAAAATTTCAAACCTTCCAAAATCAGTCAAAATAAAAAAGTCAACAAATTGGTCAAACCTAGGTCAAATCAAGACAAATCTTCGAACATTCATAACTAATTGTAGAAAAATCCGATTTCAGCGTACTTACAGTCTAACTGATCATATTAAGATCTAGTTTTTTAATAAAATATTAACTTTCTAGAAAACACTCTTAATTGAAAAATCAATTTTTAACCTCTTGATTAAATGATTAGAATAATCCAGAAGATTCCCAAAACTCGAAAATCACTCTAAAACTCCAAAAATGTTTATTCAACCTTAAAATTATCAATCAACCAACAGTTAAAATCAATCTTAAATCATTAATATTTGAACTCAAATTTAAATCTTCTATTAAGCCTTTCAACCAATTAGAACGTCAAACAACTTTAACAATTTGCCCTTCATAGGACATATCCAAACCACACGGCCTACCTCACACACTTTAGATAATTTTCTAGGACAACCAACTCTAGTTTTAGGCTAGGCCGGTGTTTACTTTTCTGCTATGTGCCTGATTTTCGTGCTTTCAATGCATGCTGGTTGCTAGCTTAAAATTGATGTGTTTGTTTACTTACTTTTCTGCACTATGTGTTGTGAGTAATTAAGCATTTTAAATTTCAAATATTAACTTCTTGAGATCTATTATAACTGCTTGAGATTGAATATTAACTGGTTGAGATTTTATATAACTGCTGATTATTAGGATAACCCTGTAGGATCGAGTCTAGAATTCTATTTTTCAAATGTAATTTGATTATATCATGGTTGTAATGTTTAAAGTGCTTTGAGAATGGGATTAGATATCCAATTTGGAATCCAAAGAGGAAGGAACATCCCTTAGGGGAGAGTCCCTCTCCATTTGGAGATCCAAATTATGATAACTTTAAAATATCCAAAGAGAAAAGATAACACCTCGTTCAAGGGGGAGTTACTTTTCATTTGGATATCCGGACCTGACGATCCAAGAAGCAGTAGAGGGATGAAGAAGTGGATAACGAGAAGACCCATTCTCAAAGTCACTTAAGTCTTAGGAGTAGAATCCGGGTTGTCGTCAGTGGTGCCCGGCCACTTTACTTTTCTGCAAATTATGGTTTGTAATAATAAGTGGCACTTGCCACATGGACATTCAGTTTGAGCTATTAATTTAATTGATTTATTTATTAATTGATGCGTTCACTGCAATTAGGATCTGCCTGCTTTTTTTAGTTTTTTGGCGCTCTTGCATGTCGCATTTTGATTTAGCCTGGAACCTAATCGTAGGCTCTTAAGGACTCATTAAAACTTTTTTCTACTTAAATCAAATTAAAATATTTAAGCTCATATAGAAACTCTAACGTTTTAGGAAGTAAGCCCGGGACCGCCGGGAGCTCTCATTTCATAACTTTCATTCAAATTCAAGCCTTTAATCAAGTCAATCAGCATGCATCGCATTAGCAACAAATTCAAAAAAATCTCTAAAACTTTAATTGCATTTATTTAAACATCAAATACCCGACATAAGTTAAGGGGTCAATTAAGGATCTGCTCTAGATGTCGACCTCATTCCTTTAAACTTTTCTAAATAATGCCCCTATCACTCAACATTAAAAGACCGGATACATATTTTTAAATCGTTTAGGTGGTTTAGCTGGCTCCCCAATCCAGGTCGGGGTAAGACCAGATTTGCACTGCATTAGCTAGGTTCGGGTCACTTTTTAGTACCCAATTTAGACTTAGGTTCCGAGGCTGGCTCGGGCAATATGACCTCACCCTCTGGGAATTGAATCCCAAATTTCTAATAAAATTGATCATTAAATTAAAAAATCTCTTTTAATTAAATTCAAGCCCAACATTTAGGATAGACCGGGGCACTTCTGAATTGTTTCAGAATCTCAAGTGCCTCCTACTTCTCCTCCTTTGACTCCAGAAATAAGTTTTCAATTTTGATCCAATCCCTATTCAAATTCCAAACATTAACTTTCTTTGATATCTAGCTTTGAAAATCTTAAATGAAATTTCTACCGCTATTTTAATCGAGAGTATTCGTAGGGAATTTCTGTTTCCTACGATGTAATTAACTACGAGGGCTTGCGCTTGTAGGAGATTTAGAAACCCAGACCTGTTTTTCAAAAATTAATTTTTCTAAACCTTTGATTAATTATCTTTGGGAAAATCAAAATTAAATGATCGTTATCTCTACTTTAAAATGATCAATAGCGATTGATAGCTTCTTTCTTTGGAGAGATATATCAATTTCTATTGTGATTTTGATTATGAGATTAACAATCTCTTATCCAAATTATTATAGTCAAACAATCGATTGGACTTCATTTTGATCTTTCGAGATCATATGTTGTCTCTCCTTAAGTCTGACTATGATAATCCGGATAAATTTAAAATTCTAAAATTTGAACCCATTAGGGAACGATATGTTTGCCTCCCGAGGCGATATATTGTTCATAATAACATGTTTAATTTCAAAATTAAAATTTAATATTCCCAAAGAAAATTAACTCTTTTTCAGAACTAAATATATATTTTTCAATCAAAACATATAAATATATATATATTGAAAAATGCATATAATGAAAGCTAAAAATAAACCAATATTCAACTTATTCAAGGAGATCTTTTAAGATCCTAAATTCCAGTTGAATCCTAAAAAAAAATTCTATCAACGAAAGCTACATCCAAATCCTGTGTCATAAAAAACACTTGTTATTATCATTGCTCATAAAATATGTCTTTGCTTGGTCCATAATAATCTCCAAATTAAATAAGATATGCATTATAGCCAAGACCATTATAGTTCACTTTGAAATCCTACAATGCAACAACGCATGTACTGCATCAAGGCCTATGCCATACCTAAACATGCATTAAAACTGTCGGACCAACATCTTTGTCAAAATAAAACTTATGTCAAAACAACACTTTACCATAATAAAGCCTATAGTAAGTCATCCAAGACATCTATGTATTACAGCAAGGCATACGTCGCTAGCAAGAACTACACTACCACTGAAAGCCACACCACAAAACATGAGATCAACCCACAACAAAGCTACCTTCAGTTATGTTAAACACCATCTTATATAGTAACTACAAATAATAATATAAACAGATGTTAATAGTATACAACTAAGGGAAGAGCAGTACCTTGTCGACATTTTCTAACTAGTAGAAGCTATATAGCTAAATAGGCAATCTCCGATAATTCTTTTTCTTTATTAGATAATCTATGTAAAAAAACTTTGAGCCTTACTTGTATACTTTACTAAACTGATTGTGAGTGTGATAAAGGTGATATATCAAGTCAAATTCAAGTAAATTTGTCTAAACTTAAAGTCAAATATTACAATTTTGACTTGAGTAAATAGTATTTAATTTGAGTCGAGTTTCAAGTTTAAATCAATAAAAAATCTATTAATTTTATAATATATTGTTTAATCATTACTAATGATTATCATATATCTCATCAAATTCAAATTATATATGTAAAGATATGTTCTAAAATATATTGAAGATAAATACATATTTTTGTGCATATACAAATCACGATATCTATGTGGCCCACTTTGCTGCATATCTGGCAGGTCATTCATTTAACACTGGGAAGATGATATCCATGACCAGTTGTGTTATTGTTGCATGTGAAGGGTTGTTTGGGAATAAAGCAACAACCATGGGGAAAATGAGGGCAAGCAGAAAGTGGAACACGAGAAGAATGACATCTAGTTGTATAGAGAGCAAGAACACAACTTGGAAGAGATAAATCTTTGTAAAGCTCATTTTGTAGATTAATTTCCTCACTGCATTACAGGGAATACAAGTCATCAAGACTAATGAGATTAATAGTTGTATGAATGGTTTTTTTGAAGGTGTGATATGATGGAGGCAAGCCACTGAGGATATATAAGATGATATCTTCCGTATCAATGTGAGAACCAACAACAACAATATTGTCCACTAAGGCTTTGATGTGAGCAAGGTATTGAGTCATGGTGTTTTCATTCATGTTGATGTGATGAAGTTCATTCTTAAGTTGAATGACAAGAGGTCTATTGGTTGGTTGAAGTCATTTTTCAAGAGTAATCCATCTTTCATGAGTGAAGTTGTTGAGTCTAGTAATTAGGTTGTTAAGCCTAAGTTAATGTCCCAAAGGCTACCAAGAGGGGGGTGAATTGGTAGTTTAAAAATTTTAAGCCCTCTTTTAAAATTAGGTTGAACCGAAATAAAAATTGTTTCTTTTAAGTTTTGTAGAAAAAGTTTTTCAACCACAGAGTTTTTAAGGCTAAGAAACAAAATGCGGAAACGTAAAAACAGAAAAGTAAATGACACCAGATTTATAGTGATTCGGTCTAAAACCAGACCTACATCCACTCCCAAGAGGCACCCTCTGAGTATTGCACTAATACCAATAGTGACTCTCCTTTTGCACCCACAGCAAGGCGGAGAAGCCTTTACAACACACTCTTTTCACCACTCCCCTGTGCGGCAGAGAACCGTCGTCCTTTTACACAATCCCTAGTGTTGGCAGAGAACCGTTCTTCCTTTCACACTCTCCTAGTGTGGGCAGAGAACCCTTCGGCTGTTCACACTTTCTAAGTGTAGGCAGAGAACCCTTCGGCTATTCACACTCTCCAAGTGTAGGCAGCGAACCCTTCGGCTATTCACACTCTCCAAGTGTAGGCAGCGAACCCTTCGGCTATTCACACTCTCCAAGTGTCGGCAGCAAACCGGATCTCCTTGACTGATCTTCTCACAAGAATCTAGAAGGAAGAAGGAAAAGAGTGAAGTAATCCCAATTCACAAGTAGAAATTCTTACCTTTGAAATCCAAGTGAAGCCTTCTCGCTCCAATGGTAGGAATCCTCCTTTGAATGCTCTCTTCCACTCTCTCCTTGGCTATTCTCTCAAGAGGCACGAAGATAAAATGATAAAAAGATTGGGTGGCAGTCTAATTTGGACTATTTATACAAAAGACAAGAAAAACCGTCCAAAAACTGCAAGTATTCAATTCTGTACGCAGTGGATCGTCCCATACGATCGTGGATCGTCCTGGGCGATTTTACTTAAACGATTTGAAATGACCCCATTTGTATATGTGTACGAAATGTCTTCGTACAGCTGATCGTCCCGTACGAACTAGATTCACCCGGTACGAACGGTTATTACAAGGTCGGTTCGAGAAACTGCTGAAAACCGTTCTAAGTCGATTAATCGTTTGGACGAAAATTTATTCGTCTGGATGAAAATTTTACAGAGGACCGATCGTCCTGGACGATTATTTATTTCGTCTGGACGAAAATTTTCCAGAGGACCAATCACCATGGACGATAATTTAATTTCGTCTGGACAAAAATTTTCCAGAGACCATATCATCCTGGACGATTATTAATTTCGTCTGGACGAAAATTTTACAGAGAACCAATCGTCTTGGACGATTGTAAAATTCGTCCTGGACGAATATGACTTAGAAAAATTTTTGAGCAAGTTCCTATTCGTTCCATGTGCTCAATAGGAGATAACTGTCTGATCGTCCCGTACGAACGGATATAGTCCAGTACGATCAGTATAAATTTTTTATGATCTCCTTATGTGTGTGTATGTTTTTATTCACTCAATTACAATCACTCCCTTTCAATTTAATTTCAAAGAAATGCAAACTTCAAATTTTACAAAGTATCTCATTCTGAATTTGATTTGAAGTCTTCGTAGTCTGGAGTTCATTTTTCCTGAAATGTTAGTACACACAAGAGCAAATACAAATCTTCTAAAATTGTTAGGATATAACTACACATTTGAACAATAATGTTTGGAATCATCAAAACTACATAAGTTGCAAAAAAGTAAAGCATGCAAATAGCAACTATCTTAATAGAAGTGTAGGTTAAGAATATAATGAAGAATGGAAGGAGATATGGTAGATAATTTGTTGATACCAGATTTTGACTTGTATGTTTTCATAAGTGGTAATTTGGGTTGGAGGAGATCTCGCCAGTAGAGGAGGTAATTTGCTCTGGTGGGCGAATTTGTCTGCTAGTTAAAAACCCTTCAAATCCATTTGCAAGGAATATTTTGTAGATTTGTAGCTTCCATATTGGATAGTTTTCATTGTTAAGTTGAATGTTAAGAATGAGCTTGAGGTTTTGCATGAGAAATCTTAGTGAAGAAAGTATGTTGAAGTTGGCAATGGAGAAAGAGTGACAAAACAAGTTGAGCAGATGAGGCAGCGTTTTATTCTACCATTTGCAAGTAGTGGAAGAGTACATGTTAAGCTTAGTGCTATGTTATCATGAAGAAAGGAAGATGCCGAAATATAGTAAAGACACACATAGAGAGAGAGAGAGAGAGAAAGAGAAAGTTCTCCAATAACTTTATATTCATTTTGAATTAAAGAGCTTGTGGTTTATATATATATATATATATATATATATATATATATATATATATATATATATATATATATATATATATTGCATTTGTGTATTAAGATACACAAGTATAAGTCTATATTATATATTGAGAAATTTTTTATTAATCAAATTAATTTTTGGTGAGCTATTTTTAGTCTATTAAAATTTATATGATTATCAAACGAGCATAGAACATAATAATCAACTCTTTGTAACATTGAGAAAATGACAAAAACCTTCACTTATACCTCACAATATAACTTATTCAATTTAATGATGAAAGTTTTAAATCAAAAAAAAAAATCTACCAATCACTATCTACCTCTTCAGGATGTTCATATTCTACATTTGTTCCATATTTAGAATTAGAACAATGCATGGAACACTAGTATAATAGAGTGCTACATAAATATAGTCAATAAAAATTGACCTGATTAATGTGTTTATGCGAAAGCAGATGGGAAAAAAAGCAAACCTGGCACTGCACATCGATTCCCATTCTCTTGTACTCAACATACAATGATCTTGAAAATTGGTTGGTGTACCTAAAAACATGCAAGGAATAAAAATAAAACCATTACATGACACTTAAGGAATTAAGTAAAAATAAAATTTTTAATTTTTAATTCCTATATCATATATAAAGTAGAATTTATTTTTTTATTTAGACAGAAATATGTACACCAGAAAAAAAAAATCATACAAAAAATAGGAAGCAACAGATTTTATGATTAAAATCAATCAAAAGAAAAATTATAAGATATTGCTCAATCAGAAAATCTCCACTAATTTTGGTCTCTATCTTTATTAGTTTAAGGCTTCTTTTAGGATAGCGTATTTACTATTTTTTAATAAAAAATTTTCGGATTAAAAATATGATTAAAAGTTTATTTTAGAAATCAGTAAAAAAAGTTAATTATCTCAAATCAAATCTAAGATTTAATTTGAAATAACTTTTTTAGTGCTTCTTAAAGCAGCTTTTTAATACAAAACTTTTAAAGATTCGTTTGGGACAACTTACTACTTCTGAAGCAGCTTTCTAGTACAATTTTTTTAGTTTAAAATTTTTTTTTACTAAAAATTATTTTAGAGAGTAAAAAAAAAGAAAAAAAAGCCATCCCAAATTAAGCCTAAGGCTTCGTTTGGGACGGCTTTTTTATTGCTTTCTGAAACAGAGTTTTAATACAAAAATAAAAAATTTTGTACTAAAACTCCGTTTTAAAAAGCAGTAAAAAAGCCGTTCCAAATAAAGCCTAAATCTGTACTAATTAATAAAAAACATCACATAATTTTTTATGAAATATTATGTTGTCCTTTGCAAATATCAATATATTATCATATAATTGAGTCACACACATCTATTAAGACTTCATTTGAAATAATTTTTTTATTGCTTCTTAAAGCAATTTTATAATATAAAAATTAAAATTTTGTACTAAAAAATTGCTTTAAGAAATAGTAAAAAAGTCATCTCAAACGAAATCTAAGAATTCATTTGGAGCAGCTTTTTTAATGCTTCATAAAATAATTTTTTAATAATTTTTTTTATAAAAATAATTTATTTTAAAGAATAATAAGAAAATTATTTCAATCAAAACCTGAATTTGACGTGTACGATAGCAGATGCATAAATCAAAAGAGGACAAAGCTCTGTCAAACGGCAACTCCGAGATTTGAACCGTAAGGACCAACGGTGAGATCTCCGAGATTTGAGCCAACATTCATTCCCATAGTCAAATGTAATTATATATTCTAAGAGCCATCGCACATAGAAGATTTTGACTTAGGCAAGAAAAACAAGTTTTTTTTTTGGTATAAAAAAAAGATAATTCATTTTTATATATAACAAGAATAATAGAATATAAAACTTCATATATTTTAAATATATAAACTGTATTTCTTATGATAGAGTCCTATAAATTAATAAACTGCAGAAACTATATTATCTGCGTATACAATAATTTTTATTTGTGAAAAAAAAAAAGAAAAAAAGAATTTATGGGTGAACATAAAAATGAATAAAAGTGCAAATTATAGTAATTTTTTAGATAATATTGTATGCATAATAATTGATAATCATATAAAAAAATAAACCTTTAAAAATTTGATAATGATAAATTTTAAAATGCTTAATTAGCCTTATGTTAAAATAAATGAATATAAGAAATAATTGATTGTTCATATATTATATTTATTTAAAAATAAATTTAAAATTTTAAAATTCACCTAAATAAAAAAAATTGATTATTATAACCCAATTTTGCTCTTGAGCTTTTCATGTTACATAAAATAATATAATTTTTTTTATATATAAAAAAGCCAGTCGCTTCAATCTCTTTCTAATTCCATCACGGCCAGGAATTATATAGTTTTATTTGAATGGACCAACACAGGCCATCCATCCATGCAACCCTCTTTAATATGAGATTTTATTTGGTCCGGTTGACCGGATGCAAGAAACATGCAGTTGCAGGTAAAAACGCGTCTATACCGAGGTGTACCGAGTTTTTTTGAAAAAAACTGGTACACCTCGGTATAGGCGCGTTTTTGTCTGCAACCGTATGTTTCTCTGCATCCGATCGGAGGACGTAATAATTGTTCCTTTAATATGTATATTAATAATGTACTCACGCTTTGGTTGCGGCGTAGACGGCGTAAAACGGGAACGACGGCACCGCTACCGAAGAAGCCGAACCGACATTGATGACGGCGCCGCGCCGCCGGCTCACCATCCCCGGCAGAACTACTTGGGTGACGTGGCTCATCCCCTCCACGTTCACTCTCACCACTTCCCTCCACACCCTCTCCTCCACCTCATGGAAATACGCAGCGCCGGGATAGGTCACACCGGCGGAGTTTATGAGCACACCCACCTCCACGCCGGCGATGGTCTGTCGCAGCCTCTCGGCCCCACCGCAGTCGCCTCCGAGCGCCAGGTCCCAAACCACGGTCTTCACATGGGTGTCATGAAACTTTGCGAGTATAATATCCGAGGCTTTCTTCAGCTTGGCCGGGCTCCTCCCGACGAGTACGAGGTGCATGCCCCGGCGAGCGAGTTCGACGGCGATGGCGCGGCCGATGCCGTCCGTTGCACCGGTGACGACGGCCCATAGGCCGTAGGCCCGTTTGAGATCCTTGGCTGGGCGGAGGAAGGTTGCGTAGAGCCAGTGGAGAATAGGAAGGGAGAGTTTGAGGAGGGAGATGAGACCAAGAAAGGACAGGAGGAGAAGTGAATTGGTCACCTCCATCTTTCTGTTTGGCCTTCTCGGACTTAGCGGATATAATTGAAGGGAAAACGTTTGGCTAAGATCTAATATGTTTTTTAATATTTTATAAGAATATTTTACATCAATTAATATTTTGCAAAAGAATAATCAGTGATTTAATATAATAAACAGGGGATTTAAAAAAGAAGATTTGACTTTATATATGTCATTATAACTATAATTGAAGAAAAAAGCACCTACCTTTTTTTTTTAATGAAAGCAACTCAAAAGTTTAGCCGGCTTTTGATCGCGGATTATTTTTTTAGTCTGCCTCAAATGATAGATTTTTTAATAATATTTGAGTAAAGTTCATACTATGTTCGAAATTTATCTGAACATCTTTCAGACAAGGATAGAATCAAATTCGAGAGTATTCTATCCATGTTCAAATAGTGTTTGAATACAATTAAAACCTTTTTTGAATAAAAGTCCAATCATAGTGAGAAAATAGTTTGGACTTGTTTCCAACATGATTTTACTTGTGATGGATACAATAGGGTACATTTAAGCAACCTTAACATAATAGATTTCAAGGTTTATATAGAAAAATAATGAAAATCATAATGTGAGTGCATTAGGACAACGACATGTCTCAATGAGGACCACCACCATATCAAGCCTCTGCTCCACTTCGCATGCAATATACAACAACAAGAAAATTTCTTATACCAAACTGTCCTTGCATCTTTTATATAAACATATACTACAGGAAAACCCGCAAGTATCGTCGAAGCTTCCGGCGGATATATATACACTGGAAATTACGGCGTTTTTACCGGCGTTTTATTCAATTGTAATATTACGACGGATTTACCGGCCTATCTTACAACGGTATATTTCCGACGCATTTTCCGTCGTTATGGACGTCGTAATCTGTAAGCACATAGTATAATGCGGCGTATTTTACGCTGGTAATTTCCGGCGTACAAACCGACAAATATCACGTCGGTTATTTTAAACACAACAAAATGTTATCATAAAAAAAGATGACAGAAACATCACCAACGGCTTATCCGCCGAAAAAACCGTCGGTCGAAACCCTATTTCTCTCCCGAGCCCGACTGCCTTATTATTTCATTATGCCATTTCGTTTAGGGTTTCTGCTCGCCTCCATCGCCCCAGCCAAACCTCACCGCTGCCAAGACCGACCATCACCAAACGGACTTCCACAGGCTTTACCGACGCTCACAGCCTCAGTCGTCGGCGAAACACCGCTGTTTTGAGGATAATCTACCGTAAGTTTTTTTTTTTACTTTTTCGTTGACTAGGCATTTGCATAGAATGGTGAGGAGATTGTGCCCTAGTGTATGCTTTTTTCTGATGTCATTTCTCACTAGACATTTGCCTAGAATGATTTTCTCACTAAACACCAACGGAACGCCTTGGTGTATGCTTTTTTCTGATGTTGTTTCCCTTCTTTTAGCTTGCCTCCATCGCCTCAGCCGAACGCCCCCACTGCCGAGACTGACCCTTCACCCAATGGACTTCGACCTAGTTTGCCGACGTTCGCCGCCTTAGTCGTCGACTTCTGCCGCTGTTTTAGGATAATCCATGATAAGATTTTATTTTTTTATGTATTTTTTCACTAGACATTTGCAAGAGGATGTACCTTGGTGTATGCTTTTTGCTGATGATATTATTAATGTTGATACAACTAGAGAGGGAGTTGAAGTACTAGACCTAGTGAGGGGATTGTGATTTTGGGTGAGCAAGTCGTTAAAAAGAGTACATGTTTTAGAATATTTGGTGAAGTTGTGGACATCTTTGTACTGTGGAAATATGTATTGTTGATGTTTATTTGTAATTGTAACTTGCAGCTGCGAACAATGTACCAGTTATCTCCGTTGTTTCATTTTCGGTGTATTTAGCAACGTTTGTTCCGCCGGAATTACCGGCATATTTTTACGCCGGTAATTTCGGCGAATTTAACGCCGGAATAAGCTAGTGAAGATGAAGCGACGTAACTACCATCTATTTTTTGTCCGGTTGTGCACTGGAAAGTACACCGGAAAGGTTTCCAGCATATTATTTACATTAAAAAACTTTTACCGACGTGCAAATTACCATCGTATAGAAATCCGACAGAAATGCAACGGAAACGTAATGTTTTTGTCAAAATTTTAACGTTACTGGTGTATTCTGTCTGCTGGTAATTGCGAATTTTTTTATAGTGATACTCATATCAAGTAATGCTAAGACTGATTAAATGAAACAATGAAATTATGCTATACGCTCTTTCTTTACTTTCTCTATTATTCCCTATTACTCTCTGTTCTTCACAGCTCCATTCATGGTATCAGAGAACCACTGCTCAACAACACCTCAAATCAATATAAATGGCACATCAAGAGTCTATGGCTTCCCTCCCACCCAACTCCCACATTTACGCCACCTAGCTAAGTTAATTATTCATTCCCCTCTCAAGTTCCTCATCTCCAATCTCAAACGCATTATTCTCATCCACCTCACAAATGACAACTACGCCATTTGAAGACTTCAGATCTCTCAACACTTCGCTTCCAATGACTTTGAAGGTTATCTCTCTGGCACCCAAGCACCACTTACATATACCATTTCTGTCGACTACCGTTTATGGTGCCTCATTGACCGCAATCTCATCTCTACCCTTTTCTCTACAATATCTCCATCTGTCCTTCCTTATGTCCTCACATTTACCTCAGTTCATGACGTCTGGATTACCCTGGAATGTCAGTTTCAACCAACTAATTGTTCTTGAGTCATCCAACTCAAGAATGAACTACATCATATCTGGATGAGAGATCACTCCATGACTAAATACCTAGCCTAAATCAAGTCTCTAGTTGACAACATAGCAGCCACTGGCTCCAAAATTGACCACAAGGACATCATTCTCTACACTCTCAATGACATTCCCTCTACAAATAATGCCTTTAAAACTTCCACTCGAACATTCCTCAATCCCATCAGTTTGAAAGTTCTATACTCTCTACTATGCAATGAAGACATTAATCTTCACAATGAACAACTCAAGGATTCCACCTAACCCACTGATCACATAGCTCTATTCTCTGTATGCCCCATTCATTATAAGAAAACCCCCCATTACTGGCGTACCGAATAGGCCAGTAACATGAAAATTTTGATGGAAAAAGCATGTTTCTGTCAAACTTCCCGTGGATTTTCATATGCCGGTTATGCACGCGTCGGGAAAAATTTTTCAGCTTAAATAAAATGCCGAAACCCTTTACGGCATACTTTCTGGCGCATAACCAGCAGAAAAGTGGGTGCCAGTTACGTCGATTTGAATTTACTTATTCTGGCGTTAAATATGCTAGAATTATCGGCGTACAAATCCATCAAAATTTTCGGCGGACCAAACATCACTAAATACGCCGAAATCTAAGCGGAAGAGATAACCGGCGTAGTATTCGCCGAAAATACTGGCGTAAAATAGATGTCAGAAATTGATACGAAATTCATTGTATCATAATTTTTTTATGGATTATAGGTGTTTTATCTGTCAAAATACTATAGTAAAAAAAAAAAAAACTTCCAGATGAGCTACTCCAACCATATCACGTATATGCTCATTTCGGAGCTATCTCTAAGGGTAAAGCAACTCATCCAGCTAAGTATCCTCATCTCTGCAACACTATGAATAATAGATCCAATTTATCTAAAATATGTACTCTTATTAATGACTTGCTCGCCCAAAGTCACAATCCCCTCACTAGGTCTAGTACTTCATCTCTCTCTAGTCATATCAACATGAATAACAACATTAGCAAAAAGCATACACCAAGGCACATCCTCTTGCAAATGTCTAATGAAAAAAATACAAGAAAAAATAAAATCTTACAGTGGAAGAAATCAGCAACTGAGGCAGCGAACATCGGCAAATTAGGTCGAACGGTCTTCGCAACGGTGGAGCTACTCTAACCTTATCATGTATAAAACAAGCTCTTCATCATTCTATGTAAATTTTTACTAAGAAAATCAACAAAAAAAAAACTTATGATGAATTTTTCTAAAAACTGCGGCGTTTCGCCAACGATGGAGGCTGTGAGCGTCGGCAAACTCCGTGGAAGTTCGGAAGGCTTGGAAACGACGAGGAGGAGAGCGGAGACCCAAATGAAATGCTGGAATGAAATAATAAGCCAGATGGGCTCGGGTTTGAAATAGGGCTTCCACCGATAGATTTTCCGGCCGATAAGATGCTGGAAGTCTTTCCATTATTTTTTGTGACAGTAATATTTCATTGTGTTTAAAAATGATCGGCGTCCTATCCATCGATAAATATGCCGGAAATTTCTGACACAAAATGCGCCGGATTATACAATATGCTTACATATTACGACGTATAAACTGGCATAATCAGCATCAAAAAATTACCGGTGCCATTTCTTCCGGTAACTCTGATGTAATATTTTCGTCGCATGAGATGCCGATAAAAATGTCGTAGTTACTAGCATATGTAGATTTGCCGGAAGCTCCGACGATAATCGCGTGTTTTTCTGTAGTGAATATCATAAAAAGTTATCATAATAATAACATAGCTAGTTATCCCTCTCACGATCGAGCCCCTCAAATATGATCACGATAAAACTACAACCGCAACTCCAACACACCAGCCGATTCTCCTCGACCGGTCTGCCAAAAAAGCGGCAAAATAGGGCATTTAGCACTAAAATGTTGGTACCATTATAATTTTAGATTTCCCCACCTTCACAGTGGAATCAGCGTGCCTTTTTAGCTCAAAAAACCTACATCACCCATGAACGAATTGGTACTATCTCGACACAGATTCCTCCACTCATCTCACTCAGGCATCAATAATCTCCAATAGCCAACCACCTACTCCGGCACTGATTCCATCTCGATAACCAATGGCAGTTTCATACCAATACAACATAGTGGCATGACATTCTCTTGCTACAAAAGACTCATAGAATATGAAATGGGTGTGTACCAGTTCGTCCCAAATTAACTCATTATTTTTTGAACAGTTCATACTGTATACGAAGTGGGGTTCATACAGATGACTCACAAAGTATGATATGGGATCATCTACATTCATACCAAATGCAACCTGATTTGTTTAAACTATTTATACTATATGAAGTGGGGTTCTTACAGATGACTCACATAGTACAAAATGAGCTTCATACAGAATTATACAGGATGAATTGGTTTTGAACTGTTCATATAGTACGATGTCTGTTTGTACAAATGACTGACAGAGTACAAAATTAGGTTCATACAGGATTGTACATGGTTTTTGAACTGTTAGTACAGAAGATCCTCGATCATATTGTACGATTTGAGTATGTTCTAGCTGTAATTTTCAGTTTTCTGAATGATTTTTCTTGTCTTTCATATAAAAAGGTTCTAAAAATTGACACTCATTATCTTACTGTGAATTTCTCTTATGAGCAAACAAGGAGAGTGTCTAGGAGAGTGCTTTAGGAGTGAAGAGTGAGAGATCTTATGAGTGAAAATTATGAGGGGATTCACAAGTTTGTTCAAAGGTAAGAATCTCTTGTTTGTTTTTCAAAATTTTGTTATACTTTCTTGAAGACTCTTGAGAGAAGATTTTCAAAGAAGATCAAAATACTATGCCGTCACCATGAGGGTTAAAAAGGATGTTGGTACTCTTCTATTACCAGGAGTGTGAGAAAGGACGTTGATACTCTACCATCATTAGGAGGGTAAGAAAGGATGTTGATACTAAGATCTACCATCACTAGGAGGGTGAGAAATGACATCAGTACTCTGCTGCACCGGGTTGGTGGAAGAGAATTTTTATATGGGCTTCTTCACCTTATTGTGGGGGCAAAAAGTGAGTCACTTTAATTTAGTGTAATTAGGAGTCTTCAGGGAGTAGACGTAATTCTGGTTGGACCGATCTACTATAAAATTTGGTGTTCTTCTATTTTTTTTCTTTTTATTGTAATTTTATTTTTTGCACTTTAAATTACTATGATTGAAAAACATTTTGTAAAAATATATTATTGAGTAAAATTCCATAAAATGATTTTTTTTAAATCCAAGAAAATTTTTAAATTACCAATTCATCCCCTTCTTGGTGAGCCTTGAGATAGTTTTATTAGGTATAATAACCTACTCAAACTTTCACTTACGACTAGATGTCATAGGTGCGCGTTCGCTATAGCGTGCCATTGAATTTGTAATATTTATACAAGCAGACAGAATGTGTTTACGAGCTTCTCCATAAAGCGATGTGCACACCTAAATGTTGATCATTTGCATAGCTGATCAGTGTCAAATATTTTAAAATGCCATCACAAATGCATAATAATATGTATACATTCTAATATGAACGTATACATACAAGCATATCAACATGTATAAATATGAGAATATATATTGTATGGGCCCCGGTGAGCATATAATGAATACACACGTGACACCTAAGAATATTGTGTGGATAAAATGATAAATACAAGATTGAGCCCGATCCTTCTATACGAGTAGAGAGGATCGACAAGGCTCGAACTATTAAATAAATATACAGTCACCAAAAAAATTCGACCTTCAAGGCATATAACCAAAAAAATTCACTAATAAAAGCATATAACCGATAATGAACATGATCCTCTAGCGACAGGTAATCAAAGTTAATGAGGTTTAACCGATAAAATAAAAAATGCCAATAAATACCTTGATGATGGCTGTGTTGAATGTTTATCTCAATAGGAGGGGGTCATATATTTTCAAATGCCATCAAACTTTCACAAAATACAAATATTTTTAAATGATCTTAAAGTCACTCTAATGATGATCGTGTTGATATAAAATGTCAACCGAAGGGGACCTCAAATATTTCCAATGCCTTCAAAATTTTCAAATGCACATAAAATTCAAATTTCCCAAAAAATATAAAAAAAATTTAAAATTAAAATAAAAGACTAAAATGCTTAAAATAAAATGCATCAATCCTCCACAGTAATTTGTTGAGCTTGACAAGTTTGAAAATACACTTCAGCTGATAAAGATCTGATGTATAATTGAGAATATCACTAGAATTCAGTATTTAATAGTCTCCTGTCAATAAAGATGTGGCATTGATCCTTTAATCAACGATTTAGCCAAATGACTTCATAAATAATCAATGGTTTGTCCAGATGGCTCCGCATAATTAACGATTATAACCACGACCCTTTAACTTAGTGGATTACCGCGACCCTTTAAGTTAGTGGCTTGGTCCAATTACTCCACTGTATCATGTTTATAGTTATAGCCTGCATGTTTCCTAGTAGCTCCAAATCCTTGAGATATGAATCAATAGGGCATAAATCCCTCTATTAGCTAAGGTGGATTCAAATTTGTCTCATTATACAAATACTCACCCCATGTCTATAAGGTACACTTGGATGAAGCAACCCATGGTTGCCGACAAGGATCTTTCTATCACGTTTGGTCGTCTATCTCCTCCAAATAAGTAGACCAAGTACCATGATAACCCAAGACGATGGAGGGATCTTGATCGGGCTCATTATTACTCCCCCACCATCCGCTTTAAGTGCAAGATGGTGAATTTCTAATTTAAATATCAAATTCTTATATGCCAGATATATTCTATGCATCTGAGTGATAACTAGTCTTAATCTAAAATTCTCTCCAGCTATTGGGAGGCGTAATTAACTATAGAGCTTGCGCCTATAAGAAACTAGAACTCAGATATAAGTCCTCGTAAAATGAGGAAGAAATATTTGAGTAATGTCTTATTTCAAATCCAATAAGCCTTTTGAAAATTTATCCTGAAACCTACTTGTTAAAACTCTCCTCGATGACCCAAAAAAGAGAATGGGTCCTTGGAGAGGCTGAGGCATGAATTTTCAGAGCCCACAAGGACTTACCTTCACAGACGAGTTGTATATACTAGATCATGAAGACTTCACCAAGAAACTCACCCAGAACAAGGAGCCATGCTGAAGGTAGGGATTCATGAGGAAATTGACCAACTAGGCTGTTATGACAATCTATAACTGTCATAAGATAGTGCACTTTTTATTTTTTTCTAGATGTATCTTTCTCTATACCCCTCTAAATCCTATAAATAAGTGACGAGGAAGCATATTTTATATCTTTTGAATCTCATATAATTTTTAAGCTCTTACTTGGAGCTTATCCGCAAATAACATCGGAAGTCATCCCCAGACAAATTTAATATCAACTCTTAACATTTAATGTAAATGCAAAAGTGAAAGCATAACATTACAATTATAGTTCCTTAAACTTCATATATGTGAAAGATAAGAAGCATTCAATTATTATCAATAAAAATATAATCATAAGGTCAAAATAAGAATCGAATAATTCAAATTCTAATTATAATAACCAATTAGAGCTATCTAAATATGTAAAAGCAAAAAAAAAAAAAAACTACAAATAATCATTATGTCCTACATGCACTATAACATCATCTATCACGCTAACACATTACCATTATTCACCATACACATATTATTAACATCATCATCACACCATTTACGTCCGTCAGTAAGTACATATCAGTATTTGATCTGTCAGATTTGGCACATGACATGAGCCATGCATTCATGAGCGGAATTTACACCATATCCTGAAAGCCAATTAATTACTCTCCATATCCACCAGTGCGAAGTAAATCTTGTGGTAGTTGGCCGGTTCTAGTTTAAGTCCGTGACATTTTTTACTGAGCCAACCTCAACTGAAAGGAGGACGGCGAGTATTTAAAAAAGCTGCTTTCGCATAAAACTTGAAGGGAGGATACGGACACTCAGAAGCATTGAAGAGGATAATTTATGGCAGTCTGGCCGCTGGACCTTTTTCCGATGCTTTTGACGAGTGGGATTTGTTTCTTTTCACTTGTAGCAACTTGTCTTTTGATCAGGGGTGTCAAAAATAGATTTTTAGGTTGGATTTGAGTTTAACTCGGATTTGACCCGCTGTCAACTTACTTGATCTAAATCCAACACGGTTATGAAAACGGGTTGGGAATTCGAACCCGAATCCGACCTAGTTCAAGTTCGGATCAACCTGAATTGACCTACCAACCCGGATACGTCCCGTTCACGCGCTTATTCGGCCAAATCACTAGCGGAAGAAAGGAAGACGACCAAAGAAAGAAGGGAAGATGGACAGAGAAGAATATCACTACGAAGGTAGCTATCTTTCTTTTCTTCGCGCTCTTATCCGTCAAATATTTCCTTTTTGGGCGTAACGACGACCGACGACAACAGGAAATTGCTCCTTGCTCAGTTTTTCTGTTCTTGTGCTTATTCGACCAAATCTTGCATGTAAATATGCCATAACAATGGCGACGGGAGCTTGCTCGCTTCAAAGGTGGTGATTCGGATCAACTTAGGTTGATTTCAGGTTGTTGTGTCAACCCGAATCCGACCCGATTTTACAAATGGGTCGAAATCCCGAACTCGGCCCGTATGACAAACGAGTTGACTTGTGCCTGAAATTTTCCTGGTCGGATTCGGATCGGATCAGATTTTGACACCTCTACCTTTGATGAAGGATTTTTAAAGTAGGTATATTTTAATTATAAGTTTTGAATATTAATTAAAATATTTTGAATATAAATTTTAATAGAGATAAAATGATGGAGAGAATGAAGTGATGTCTCAATCACTGTTTTTTTTTTTTAATTCACTCTGCCACTTTGTTGCATGTGATATCATTGAATGTCTAATCAGATCTAACATGAGGACTTTGGATTGAGGTACAGGTCATCGATAGCCTTCAGTCTCTTGAAGCAAGTAGTAGATATTAAATAGATGCAACAGATCTATCAGATTATTAAAAAATCATCCAAATAAAATCACCTTTAATTTTAAAAGAAGAATAATTACCTTCCATTGAAACTATATTGACGCTATTAATTAAAAAAAATTTGAGATTGCACTGAAATATAATCTGAAAATCAATTTAGCGGGTGTTTGATTGCCTGCAAAGGGAATGTAAAGTATTAGTGTTTGGTTTGAATTAAAAATAAATGCAGTGTAAAATTTTGATGTATTTGAAATTTATCTTCTATCTTCTAATTCATTTTTGATATATTTGAAATTCCTCACATTTGGACGAGATTCAAATACATGAGAAATTTATTGCAATTACCATCGCCCTTCGCCATCATGGGCCGGCGGCCACCGGCCACAACACACCACTGCACACTGCCGTCCACCGCCCACTATCGCCAACCAAAGCATTCCACAGGCCGGCCACCGACAACAACACACCATAGCCCGCCACTGCCACTGACCTGCACCGATGCCCACCACCGACCACTATTTTTTTGCTTTACATTTCATTCATTTTACGTCAAACAAAACAAAAAAAGAAAAAATAATCTCATGCATTCATTTTATAATCATCTAAACAACTTCAAAATATTCTTTTTACACTACATTCATTTTTCGTGCAAACAAACAGCCCCTTAAGTTTCAAGTCTAACGAGTAGATTTTTCACTAGAAGAGTTGCATCTTTCATCTCATAGGCATCCCTTCTCAGTCTCTGTTATTTTGCAACAGCTATGCTGTTCATCCTATTTCTTAACAAAATTATATATTACTTTTCTAAACATTTGCTTAACCAAATAGTATTCTATATTCCTGTACCATATTTCTTCAGAAATTACAGAGAGATGAACATGCTGCTTTCCTGTTGTGCTTTTCCTGAATTCTCAAGGTTCTAACTTATTACTGAATTATTTTTCAATATTTTGCTTTTGTTTCGTAAGATTTTTTTATTTATTTTTCATTTTATAATAAGTTGTGAATGATAAACGATGTGACTTAAAACTGTGATCTTCGATAAGCAATCTCCTTCTGGAACCAGCAGCTAGGACACTTTCTTCTCTAATTATCATCCTTTTTCTTCCTTTTTCTTCGACTTCTTTCCTCCTAACTAGGTTGTAGGGGAAATTATTCATAAACTTGACATTCCATTCTTTTTTTTTTTCCCTTTTGTGCAGAGTCTGGACGGAAAGAACCGTCCGAATATGGGCAAATTATTAGGTCCGTTCAGCGAACCTAAAAATAGGTTCGGACATCCAATTAAAACTTACCACGTGGACTGCATTTTGACTGTGCTTTACCAGTGCTTTGACTGCGCTTTACCTGCTCTTTATTTGCGCTTTACCTGCACTTTACCTGCTCTTTTGACACGTTTGACTTAAAATTCCACGGACACGTGTTCATTCTACATGTCAATATTTTATTGGTGTTCGGACCTATCTCTACGTCCGGTGACCGGACCTAATATTTTTCCTCGGACATGTGACTAGTCATGTGAGTGTAAATATTTGTACACAGTGCGTATCAAATCAGTGTACACGCTATATGTACACTACATGTGCACTCGCAGTCCAGACAATTCTTTCCGTCCGAACTCCACACAAAATCATTTCTCCTTTCTTTCCACATGCTTTTTGAACTTTTTGTGGCCATTGTGTGTGCGCCTTCATTATCGCATTTCCCCCTTCATTATCATGCATCCATCTTCCTCATCAATTTTCTCTAATATGAAAATTTTCCTTTGAATCTCTTCTGTAAAGGTGCTTTGACATTGTTTCTTATAAAATATTTCTACGCATGGAGGGTCTACAGTGAAGGCACTGAAGGTCAAATCCCACTGAGCTGGTGCAAAATTAGTTTATTATTATTATTATTATTATTCGTAATCTGTTAGCCCGACCCAACTGCAGCACAAGCTTATCCGCTTCTAAGGCTTCGTTTGAGACGGTTTTTTTATTGCTTTCTAAAACGGAGTTTTAGTACAAAAAATAAAAAAATTTGTACTAAAATTCCATTTTAGAAAGCAATAAAAAAGCCGTCCCAAACGAAGCCTAAATGAATGGTATTATCCGCTTCTACCAATTAAAATGATTTGCAAAATAAACATTGAATGGTATTATCCACTTCTACCAACCTATGCCAATTCTTGAAAGAGTTCAAATTGAATAAATAACATCCTATAACGTTATATTACTCAAAGCAAATGAGTATTCTGCAGTATTGTGACAGGTTTATTACATAAAATGTTTTTATAGATATAGGCTAGCTTCATTTGGAATAACTTATTTTATTATTTTTTAAAAATATTATAAAAAATTTTTAATTAAAAAAATTTTATATTAAAAAATTATTTTGAAAAATACTGAAAAAATCATCCCAAATGAATCCATAATCAAATTTGGATCAGGTTTATCATTATTTAAGCACATTTCTAGACAAGAACCCAAGAGAATCATAAATATTTTATGTGCCCATGGAAGCATGTGATTTCAGACAATCATAGATATTTTATTGGGGAAAAAAGGACAACATATATATAAGTATATACTATAATTAAAAAAATTGTCTGTAGACATAAACTAGAAATAATGGGTGCAATTGGGCAGACAAATATAACCACAGTGAAAATAAAATTTATGTAATTGAACATTATATGAATATGACTCCAGCTTTATTGGGGACTGATATGTCCTCCAAAAATTATATTGATCGAGCACGAATCTTGAGGCAAAATTCAAGTCGGAAACTTCAAAAATTAATTCTAAGATCATATGAACTCCGCTTTCAGCAAACTTACAGTCGAACTGATAGTCTCAGAAATACGAACCCAACGACACCAAATTTGACTCAATCCGAGCCCAAATGAGTCCAAATCAAGGACCCGAAGCGCTGTTGGAAGGTTCGAACCATAATTTAAGTTATCAAATGATTTCCAAATATAATGTGCTTATAGTCAAATCGAGCGGTTCGATTAGAAAAATCCAACGAGTCCAAGATCGCCAAATTCTGACATCATTAAGATCTTCAAAATATCTGACGAACAGTCTACGATCAAGGGATTTAACATCGGCCGTACATTCAAACCACTCCCGATTTGCCCCTGATCTCTCATGTATTTACAGGCCATGCCACTCCAGAAATCTATAAATAGATCACTCATTTCTCTTGTGAGGAGGGCCAAAGCAAGAAGGAGAAGAGAAGAGAAGAAGGATAGGAGGGAAGAACTTCTCCTCAACCACCGCCGCCGGAATTCTGTCCAAGTGACGTCGAAATTCCGCCTGACCTCCAAGTGACACCGGAATTCCACTCGACCTCCAAGGGACGCCAGAGTTTCATCCAAACTCCAAGTGGCGCCAGAGTTCTGCCCGAATACCATCTAACATCGGAATTCTCCTCAGTCGCCAATTGGCGTCGGACTTCTACCCGACGCCGGACCTCCGCTCGTCGCCAAGTTTCTACCTGATGCCGGAATTCTGCCTATTGTCGGACTTTCATCGGACATTTGTTCGATGCTGGATTTCTCTCCATTATTGGATGTCTACCTGACGTTGTCTTTCTGACCTCTGTCGTCAGACAACGGTCCTTCTAACTAACGTCGCCTGCCGACTACAGTCCTTCTGGCCTCTGTCGCCTGCCGACAACGAGCCTTATGACTAACGTCGCCCGCCGACTACAATCCTTTAGGCCTCCATCGCCCGCCGACAACGATTCTTCCGACTTACTACAGTCTTTCAGACCAAACAAACACATCAATAATGATGCTATGTATTCTCACCATGTAATGATACTCTATAAGATGTACATCAAGCTAAGGCCTTCCCCCGAGGAAGGACCTCACTTGTAATCAACTACTATACTAGTGGATTCATTCAAACTGGGCTAGACCCCATGGTTTTTCCCTCTTTTTAGGGGTTTTCCACGTAAAAATCTTGGTGTCCCTATAATTGAAGCACCCTCTCTATTTATCTATGTGCGTATCGGATTTTCGTACAACATTAAGACGTTAAACATTATATTTCTCTACCTCCACGAATACTCCAGGATGCAACAGGGATAACTTTTTTTATTATTTTTTAAAAATTATTTTTTAGTAATTAAATTTCTAATTCAAAAAATTTTTATATTAAAAATTTATTTTAAAAACAATAAGAAAGCTATGCCAAATAAAGCCTCAGCCAAAAACCAACATATGGGCATAAGGTATAAGACCACCTACAACCGAAAAACTCATTTTCTACTCCGAAATACAGTAGCTCTTCAAAATGCAATACTTCATTTTCAATTGAACTCTATTTCTTAACATCAAAGAAGATTATTCCATAAATATTCTTTCTCAACCAAACACCACACACGCTAGCCTTTCTCCACCTCTGCTTTCTCTGTTTCTGCTAAAAAATGTGTTTGTGAACAATGCGACGTCAATATTGGCGTCACACTATTCATGAACACGAGAATGGAGCGTATTTGTAATTTGTGGATGCCAACAAATTGCCAAACATGAGTGTGGAGTTCGGCTGTTATATACCTTGGAGCTGTTTTATATATATATATATATATATATATATATATATATATATAATATATATATATATATATATATATATATATATATATGTATACAAGAATTTGTAAATCATAAATTTTATATAGATCAAGTTGTATAGCATCCGGAGTTGTATATAGAACTAAGTACACCTACTTATACATACAAGTGAGGCTCCGAAAGATAATGTCATCTCCTTAGGAGGATAATCTCTTTTTTGAATTCCATAGAAGACTTGGAGCTCGAAGATAATAAGCACATGTATTTGATTCTATACATATGGTAGACTTAGAAATCCGGGTTTATTGTGGTGGAGCCTTGCTACTTTACTTTCCTACAGAGTCTGAATCTATTTCATATATTTAAATCAATAAATGAATAAAATTTATTTCATTTATGCAACCTTCTCTTTTATTTACTTAATTTCATACATCACATTCATGTGGGTGGTATCTTACATTAACAGATAGAAATTTTCCTAGATTTTCTTGGTGTGCATGTTTTGAACTTCATAAGAATATGTATACTAGTTATAGGATGATATAACCTTGGTTACTGTAGACACTAACCCCTTTACATATTCATACATACATATATGCTTATTTTACTTCGCTACATATGCTAGATCATATAAATTTTATGCCCACCGTTGGCAAGGTAGTGGGGTCCTCATTGCGCTGGGAGAATGCTACACTTTTCTAGTTGTCTTAGGGCCATTTTGCTACCAAAATTTCTAGAAAACTTTGGCAATTAGAAACTTTAGATAGGTAAATTGAATAAGATAAAATTTAGAATTTTAGCGAGCTGTCTTGTTAGCATAATTTAAATATAAAGTGTAAATTATTCATATTGAGTCATCAATTCAAAGTTTGATTCATCCTTCGACCTCTTAGGATAGCACTACATCTAGGACAATTGTGTGTGTATTATGCTATTAGCTAGTAACGCATTTCAAGTAAGCATTAGCCTAGAGGCATTTGTATAAATCAAACTCTATCATAAAAAGGATATAATGTATTCAAAATGTATTTTCTATAACATCTAAAGATATTTTTTAGGGAATGATTTATATTTTCAAGATATATAAGGCAACTCTTACGCATTTTAATTTAGATTGAGTCCACTCTTCACTTTAATCAAAAGTTTTCTCTTTGGAGATGTAATTGACTATAGGGGCTTAGCTCTATAGGAATCCAAGATCCAAATATAAAATAAACCTTATCTTAGTTTTGTCAAATAGGGGAAAAATCTTCTAGTCATTGACTAAAGCTAATCCTAGTTAGTTTTGTATTTAAAACGACAGGTGTATGTGAATATTATCTTCTAGGATGAATTTCATATCCCCTATACCGAATTCGAATACAAAAATAAACTATTTCTCATCTTAGTCAATAATACAAGTGTCAGTTTATGTTTCAAGAAAATTAACACTAATTATGTTGATTTTATTATAGAAATATTAAAATTCAAATCAGTAATACAACAATCATCATTTAATTTGTCCACACCACCCACTCAGGTCCTCTCCATTAAATTTTATAGAAACAAAGATTTGAGGTGCTTGTGTGTGGGCTCTAAACAAGCATCTAAGTGATATTTAAATAATGGTTGAGCTAATTCCTTAAAGACAAAGGGGTTCACTTTAGGATGCTCATGGTGAGGGCTCATGGAAGTTCATTTGGCTTGGAGTTTAGTAATGATAATTTAAACCACCTCATTAAGGTGATCTTAGCTCACCTTATGTCATGTGATGGTCTTATAAGTGTTATTGTAGAATTTGGTGTTTGATTTTCCATAAGTATCCATGATATTGATCTAAGACCATTAATATTATTTTTAATAAAAAGCAGGCTTAGTAGAAAGTATATATAGGAGGAAGAAGTGAATTACATTCATCACAATCCTTGCAATTATAGTTTTATTAGATATACTACTTATACTTAACTTCACTTACCTTCAACTAATATACTACTAAGAGTTAATCAACTACCCATTATCAGACTACATATTTGGTTCCACATCCCAAGCTGCTAGTCCAAACACTTATACAACATTTGTATGAATGCTATCACAAAAATTAAAAAAAAAAAAAAAAAGAGAGAGATTTGCATCATCCATCAAGTTTATGTATACTATCTAACTTCATTGGACATGCTTGCTCTTAAGAATTACCATTTTTTTCCAAGAGTCTCTTTCTATCATCATGAGGCCTCATTTAGAACACTTATCCTCAATAGAAAATTCAATTGAAATTATTTCAAATCTTATTCATTTGCTAATTTTTGTTGCTTACAAGTGTAACAGGATTTTCATGGGGTCAAAATCTTCAAATTACATTTGAGATATCTTGTTTTGATTTATTATGCGAATGCAATTATACGAAACAAATTATGTCAATATGCCTAATCTTTACCATTATTTTGGGCATATAATAATTTTTTTAAGTTAAATTATAATTTTCATGATATTTCATATAAAAAATTTATTATATTTAAAAAAAAAACATATCCTATCTCATTAATTCCTCCTCAATTTTGTAATTGGCTTGCTAACCCCTTCCAAAGCAAGGCACCATTAGGATTCAATCAAGTTTTACTTGAAACAAAATTTTAATTATATAAACATTAAAGCCCCTAAAATATCAATATGGTTTTCAATAGAGCCCATATTACAGCTCATTTGTCGATGTCTATCGAACATAATTTATCAAATTTGTATGTATAAATAATTTTTTTACGTTATATTATAACAACAATAACAAAAATACAATGTTTTCATCAATTAATACTAATACTTTTTATGATAGATTTAAATTAATAAAGATAAATTCATATATATATATATATATATATATATATATATATTATACATAAAATTCAAATTTAAAATTTTTTAATTGGTATTCAAAAATTTTAATTAACAGATCAAAATGAGGTACTTAATTAATAATAATAATAATAAAAATAATTAATATTTTATTATTTGGGTTTGCCACTTTTGATCATGTAACTAAGGAACAATTATTGCGTCCTCCGACCGGACGTAGAGGAACGTTCGGTCGGAGGCCAAATCGCACCAAAAAATGAGAAATACTCAGCAAATATCGAGCAATACCAAACAGTAACGAGGAATACCATCACGTGAAGACCCAATATCGAATTATACCGAGCAATACCGAGTTATACAAAAATTGTACCGGATTGATATTGCTCGGTATAACTCTGTATTATCCTTCACCGGTCGGAGGAGGACGTAATAATTGTTCGTAACTAAGCCCGTATCTTGCTCACATGGGACTAACATTTTCGGGCTCGAGCGGGTCGGAAAATTCAATACTATTTAACCAAAACGTATAATAATAGTGTGGTGGTTACTGCAGCAGCTGTAGGCTGCGAAAGTTGAAAGAAAACGAGGAGCGTAAATTGAGTCGGAAGCTGTGAACGACTGCGACAAAGAAGATGGGTGGTTCCGCCCTCTACTGCTCCTTACACATTCCGTGTTCCTTTCGTCGGAGTTACCCTTTGCATCCACATCCTCGCCGCCGTTTGAACCTCTTCAGTGGTTGTATTTCCCTAGTCGGCGGGCAGAAGCGGCAGCGACAGCTCGGATCGAGTTTCCTCTGCTACGCGGATGAGAATCAGAAAAGGCCTGAAGGGGACCCCTCAGCCGGAGGAATCCAACTCTATTCCGACATCGAGAAGTACTCTATACTTGTTACTTACGAGAGCTATTAATCCTCTTTTTCCGCTCTTGACCTGCTTTGAACTTGATCGTGGACTATTTGACGTCAATAAGAAGCTCATACAGGATTGAATATTCTTTCCAAAATCTGAATTGAATTTCAATCTGCGCGATTGTTTGTGGGGATTATTAGTTTTATTATTATTATTATTATTATTATTGGGATTGGTAGTTTCTTGCATCATGCCCGATGACATTTTTTTCTTATTTCGGGATTGCAGAGATCATGAAACTTGAACTAAAGGTTTCCCTTTCTTTTACTTTCTCAACGGAAACTTTCGAGTTGCTAGTATTCCAAAAAAAGGAGAGCTTGATGATTTTCTCATGCAAAAATGAAGTAGTTATCCGAATAAGGCATACTTATGTATTCGTGATGAGATTGGTTTGCCGAAATTTTGCACTTAAAATTAGTTAAAGTGCAAATTCTTAGCGTTTCAGAAGTTATTTTCAAAATGAAAACAACAACTGGTTATGAGATCTTTAGGAATATGAAGGGGTACATCAGGATTATGGCATTCATTCCCAATGTTAAATTCTTTTTTTTTCCTGTAAGTTATCCTTTTTTATGCTATGCTGAAATTTTTGCAAGGAAAAGATCAAATTTGTTACCCACTTTGCAGATTAATTACTGAAACAGCAAGACAATCTCAGGATGGCTGGGGTAGCACTGGAGATTGGAAGGAGATTGAGGTCCTCTTCTTATGCTTAAAGCATTCATGATTTTAAGATCTTTTGATAATCTGCTCTGTAATTAATAGTAAGATAAATGAATGTCTATTAGTGAACTTCAGTGACCTTGGCTTACTAAGTTTGCATCATAAAAGAAAGTCGAGAGTGCTACTGACTACAGTGATTACAAAGAGTAAATGTGATGAGGACATCAGAAGATCAATGATTTACGGCTACGATCTACTTTTGATTATTATTGTATTTGTATTTTGTTTTATGTTTTATGAGTTTATTGTATTTCTTTCCGTTTATGCCCTTGCTTAAGGGCCTCGTCATGTGTTTGCCTTAGGGGCAATTGTGTCTTTGTATTTTCTTTATTCCGTTGGCTATTTAAAGCCTTCCCCCTCTTCATGTAAGGATGATGAATTATTGATAATGAAAATTTTATGTTCTTGTTGATCTCTTAGTGAGTTCATGTTGATCTCTTCGTGAGTTCATGAGAGGAGAAGCCCGAGGAGGGTGATTCGCAATACCCGTCAATCTTTGGAAGAGTCCAAGATTCGCGGTTCTTACGATCTCTTTGTGAGTTCGTTATTTTACATTTATCTTATTTGTTTTTCTTTCATCTCCTTTCTTCCCCTCTCCACCCACCACCAAGTGCTTAGCCTCCACCATCCAATCCCACTACCACCCAAGCCCACATCAACTCGGCGGCAACTCCTTCTTCCCTTTGATCGCCGGCCACCTCCTCTTTCGCCGATCGTTATGATGATTTCAATCCTCATAATGATTTCCAAATTTGGATCAAGCATTCAAGAGGGAATTTGTGAGTTTTGAAATTCAAATTTCAAAATTCAAAACTTTCCTTATTTGCAAAATCTAAGGAAAGTTTCTAATTTCGAATCTATTTGAAATTCAAATTTGGAGGAGTCTTTAGTTCCCCGCCTCGTTGTCCATTCTTAATTGGAAAGAGAATAAATCCTCATAATCCCTCTTCCCCCTCTCTCCTTGCCGCCGGCCTCATGCATGGCCCCCTCCCATCAATTCTCCAATCAAGGCATTAATGACTACTTAATTTGAAATTAAATTTCAAATTAATTCCCCCCATTTTTATTCAACTCTTGAAATTAATTTCAGGATTGGAAATAACTCCCCTCCCCCTCTCTCTAGAACCCGCCGGCCCCCCTTCTTGATGGGCCCCTTAAATGCCCATTAATTTCCCTCTCATTTCAAAATTCAAACATTAGCGTCTCATGGTCGACTTAAAATTTAATTTCAGGTTTAATAAAATCACTTCACCCTACCCGTGCCTTCCAAAAGGCCCCTTCCACTAAATTCCTTCTCTTTGGGAGTTTTATAACTGCTGTCTAAGAAATTACAGCAACTCTGTATTGCTGTCTTGCATCCCCAAGACCTTTATGCTGTCCAAAAGACCTCTCCAACGTGGCCAAGTGCTGCTATCCAAGGAGTAAATCTGCTGTCCAGGATTTTCCAAGTACCAAAGATGCTGTCCAGCAATCATGGCAACCTCCTATTGTTGTTCCGCTGCCTCTAAAGTCCAGATTGATGTCCCGCTGCATCTCGAAGGCTCGTGGTAGCTGTCTACCTCCTCTCAAGCACCCAAGCAACCACCGGAGTTGTCTTTCCTATTTCTTTGGGGTAACTCATCCTCCCAACTCTTTATCCTCTTAGTTGCTCCCCACTTATGGTTTTAATAGATTCATAAGAAGCTTGTCAATTACTCTCTGCTAAAGCCTTAGAATTAGAGAGTTGATTTAACAGACTCTAACATAGAGACTAGTCTTGTTGTTAAGAAAGGGATTTTTGTTGGAACAAATCATATTTGCAACGTCATGGTAATTGACTAGTTTACAATCCTAACTTCCATGCATGTGATTTAGCCTAAGCTTGTTTTACCGTTCTTAATGTTTTATCTCGTCGTTCAAATCATTATAAAGATATAATTATTTGTTCTCTCTAAAATTAAGCGTGCAAATTCATCAAGTATATCATCTTTGCATGTACCGTTCTATATCATTTTGGACCTTTTGGTATCAGAGCATGGCTAGCATGCATTACATGTGCTAGATGCATCCTAGGAGTCTACTTAACTTTCCCTTAGCTTGTTTGCATGCATACCATCGCATAGTGATTTTTATTCACTGTTTTTGCTTGCTGCCATCGCTAAGTCTCACCTAAAAGGTCGGGCTCTTCAATTTTGGATGAAATTGGAAGATCATAAAGAGTCTCGCGGTGAGTACCCTACTTGGAAAGACATGAGACGAGAACTTAATTTAAAATGCCGACCCACCCCTAGTGACCTTCATCTAGAGCATCACCCTACCTCTTTTGTTGGGACAACCCGTGAACATTACTGTGATCGAGACCACCCACCCATTAGTAACATCAGGGTTGCTGCCCCACCCTGTAGGTCTTCACCTAACCTTGATGGCCGACCCTCTATTGGGTCTTCTGGTGGATCGATCCCACGTGATTCCCCACTTGGACCGACTTCTAGCCATCCCAGTCAACCTTTAGCCTCCCCAGTCCATGACCCTGTAAGTGTGATTTTAATAGAGAAATGCGTTAAAAAGAAAAGGTCCCCTGAACCTGAGGTTGAGTGCATCCATTTCGTGGATGCTAATAATATCACTAATAACGAAGAATTATTTGAGGATGAAACTGAAGTGATTGAATTAGACTCCCTGCGTGACTTAAACCCTGATTTAGGAGATCTAGGACCTTTAAACCTAGATACCTAAGCCCATCCAGATCCTCATCTCATCAAGGATATCTCTTTGGATATGGTCTGCCTGGACGATATTAATTTGATCTCGGAAGAAGCTGATCTAACCTTGAACACATTAAAATCAAAGTCGGAAGAATCTGATTTAATTGTATCTCCTACTAAGATGACTCTGAATAATTCTGATTTAATTTTGGACTCTAATAGTGACGTGGATAGTCTCGATTTGGAATTGAGTAAGTTGAATTTGCTACCTGAATTAGACCCCGACTTAGTTCACCCCAAATCCATTGATCTTAGGGTTATAACCAAACCTGATTCTAGTAAAGATAGTCATAAGAGCCTGAAAGTTTATGAGCCTGATTTGAACAATAAGTCTCCTCTTGTTTTATTGGAGTCTATTTTTGGAGTTGTTCATTTAGATTTATATTTAGCAGAAGGTGTATTTCCTGATTTGACTTACCTCACCACCACTGTTGCCAGTAGGAGACTACCTACGAGCCTAACTGAAACTACCTATAAAAATGTCATGGTAGCTAAAGATGTCTTTATTGCTCCTCCTACTCTTGTTCCCTTAGACTTGGAAACTTTTTGTCCTCTCATTTTGTGACTGATCTGTCTTTATTCCTATCTATGTGTGCTTGTGAGTCAGTATGTTTGTGTGTGTTTTTGTAGTCTATTTTTGTCCAAAGTTTCCTCTATTTACAACTTTGTGTGATCCCACAATTCATGCCCATCTTCATTGCATCAAGTCTCTTGCATCCACATTTGCATTACATCTGCATGGCCTACATAAGGAAATTGCACGCCCAAACTAAAGAGAGTAATAATAAGTATAAACTTCATGTTGATTCTAAAACGGCATTTTAAAACTATTAAGGTTGGTAACACAGTGATGGTGCAGATTCGTCCAAAAATTTACATGTTAGAAGTGCGGGATCATTTAAAATAGTCACTACAATCCATGACAATGCTTACATGATTGGATCTGCTTACAGAATTCAACTTTCATTCCTCTTTTAACATAAAGATTTAGTAGCCTATGAAGGTCCAGAATTTAAACCTCAAAGCCACCTCAAATTAAGCCTTGTGTGACCCCACATTGTGAGAACCCCAAAGCCTACCTCCACTCTTAAAATTATTCCCAAAATTCCTATTGCGGAGAAGGTTGACATGATTCCTAGTGATGATATTATTTCCACAAGAGAGGGTGGACGAAGAAGATATTTGACGAGGTGAAGAGGTGAACCAAAGTCAGAGGATACGTGGTCAGAGCGCGAGGAGCTACAATAGATAAACCCAGATGCACGAGGAGTTTTCGAGACACCAACTCGACGGAGTCGAGTTCTTCTCCCACCTGGGGAGAATGATGAGGACATCAGAAGATCAATGATCTACGGCCACGATCTACTTTTGATTATTATTGTATTTGATGTATTTTGTTTTATGTTTTATGAGTCTATTGTATTTCTTTCCGTTTATGCCCTTGCTTAAGGGCCTCGTCATGTGTTTGCCTTAGGGGCAATTGTGTCTTTGTATTTTCTTTATTCCGCTGGCTATTTAAAGCCTTCCCCCTCTTCATGTAAGGATGATGAATTATTGATAATGAAAATTTTATGTTCTTGTTGATCTCTAGTGAGTTCATGTTGATCTCTTAGTGAGTTCATGAGAGGAGAAGCCCGAGGAGGGTGATTCGCAATACCCATCAATCTTTGGAAGAGTCCAAGATTCGCGGTTCTTATGATCTCTTTATGAGTTCGTTATTTTACATTTATCTTATTTGTTTTTCTTTCATCTCCTTTCTTCCCCTCTCCATCCACCACCAAGTGCTTAGCCTCCACCATCCAATCCCACTACCACCCAAGCCCACATCAATTTGGCGGCAACTCCTTCTTCCCTTTGATCGCCGGCCACCTCCTCTTTCGCCGATCGTTATGATGATTTCAATCCTCATAATGATTTCCAAATTTGGATCAAGCATTCAAGAGGGAATTTGTGAGTTTTGAAATTCAAATTTCAAAATTCAAAACTTTCCTTATTTGCAAAATCTAAGGAAAGTTTCTAATTTCGAATCTATTTGAAATTCAAATTTGGAGGAGTCTTTAGTTCCCCGCCTCGTTGTCCATTCTTAATTGGAAAGAGAATAAATCCTCATAATCCCTCTTCCCCCTCTCTCCTTGTCGCCGGCCTCATGCATGGCCCCCTCCCATCAATTCTCCAATCAAGGCATTAAATTTCAAATTAATTCCCCCCATTTTCATTCAAATCCTGAAATTAATTTCAGGATTGGAAATAATTCCCCTCCCCCTCTCTCTAGAACCCGCCGGCCCCCCTTCTTGATGGGCCCCTTAAATGCCCATTAATTTCCCTCTCTCAAAATTCAAACATTAGCCTCTCATGGTCCACTTGAAATTTAATTTCAGGTTTAATAAAATCACTTCACCCTACCCGTGCTGTCACGACCCGACCCGAGACGAGACGGATCCCGCCCGCGCCGGATCGCGACGGAGGATAACTAACCAGGATCTGGCTTTGGATTAGGTTACTGAACTGATCTTCCAAATTCTTAACTCAACAGAAGCACACAGAACAACAGAGCTACTAAAAACATCAAATGCAGCGGAACAAAACATCTATCTTTTCATTTCCTCAAAATAATCATCTACAGAACAGTACAAGGCTTTCAACAGAAAGAAAGACAGAACAGGAAAGCCATGACTGTACAAAAATCAAAAGTACAAAAGTACCTAATCTGATCAGACTCCGAAATCTAATCCTGGACCTCCTTGCCCTTCCCAGAACCTGAAAACCACCAGAAAGCAAGGGTGAGCTCAACAGCTCAGCAAAGCAACAAACCACCAATCTAAATTCTCAGAAAACAAAACCAAACTTATCAGACAGAAATCAGATCAGAAGTCGGAACAGAATCGGAAATCAAAACTTACGGACAGATATCAAATCACATCAGAGTCGTACAGATCGTATCAGAACAGAACAAATCAACAGAGTCAGAAACAGAAATCAGAATCGTACGGATCATATCATGTCATAATCACAATTTCGTACAGAACAGAACAGATACAGAAAGTAATGCAGATACATATAGCTAAATGCCCTGACACTGACGGAATCTCTACGGATTCCGGCCCCTTATGCCTCCCTTCCCAGACACTGACTGAATCTCATAGGATTCAGGCCCCTTATGTCTCCCTTTGTGCTCACGGCACCAAAACAGATGTGCTTATAGCACCAAAACAGAATTCATCGGATCCGGAACAGAACAGATATCAGATTTCAGATTGAGCTCATTTCAGATTTCCCGTTTCACTAACTGAATCTCATAGGATCCAGGCCCCTTATAACTCCCTTTTTATAGCTTATACACATAGCATTTCAATTCAGAAGAAATCCGGACAATTCAGAAATTACCCAAAAATCGGGCAGCACAACGGCAGTATACGGAATTTACACAAAAATTCCTGCAAAGAAAATTTACCGAATTCGCACAGAATACAGATATCAACATTTCAGAACCTTTATTCTACTGCACAGATAAATTCCAATTTCACAGAAAAATCCGGTCGACTAAAAACACAGTCGAATCAAAAATACCCGGACGAAAATCTTCAGAAAATAACCAAAATGTGCACACTCGGCACGTCAACAATATACAGAAAGTTACGCGGTAAAAACTGAACCGATCAAAAGATACGGACGAAAATCGCTAACGGAAACAAAATCCGGACAGAATATACCGCCAAACACGACGGTTCTGAAAATTGAGAAAGGTAGAATGTGCCTTACTTCGTGCACAGCAATTTCCTCAACAGTCACTTCGATCGAAAACGGCTCCGCGTCGTCCGAAAATCCACTTTTCCACTTTTTCCTTCGTTTTTCTCTCTCCTCAGCTTTTTCTCTCTCTTCAAAATATCTCAATTCTATATATATCCAGACTGATCGTCCCGGACGATCGAGCTTCGTACCGGACGATCCATGAAGAGAGGAATTCCGTCCAGACGAAAAATGACATATCGTCCCTGGCGAAGGGTTCACGGGAGAATTTTCGTCCAGACGATCCAATTTCGTCCCGACGAATTATACAACCAAAACTGATTTTCTGCACATCCTGTACCGATCGTCCCGGACGATCCAACTTCGTCCCGGACGAACCTGGAGCAAAAACTGATATTACAATCTCCCCAACTCAGAAAAATGTCGTCCTCGACATTATCCAGTCCAAACTCAGTCAAAACAAGTACGGGTACGACCGTCTCATATCAGACTCCTTCTCCCAAGTTGCTTCCCGTGCAGTCCGGTGCTTCCACTGGACTTTAACCATCGGAATCTCTTTATTTCTTAACTTTCGGACGTCGTACGCCAAAATAAGCTCTGGCTCTTCCTTGTACGCCAGATTCTCCTGAATCTCCACCTCACCAGCTGACAACTTCTTCCCAGAGTCTGAAACCCACTTCCTTAGAGTGGATACGTGAAACACATTATGCACATCAGGCATAGAATCAGAAAGCAATAACTTGTAAGCAGCTTTTCCAATTCTTTCCAAAACTTCAAAAGGTCCAACATACCTTGGACTAAGCTTGCTTACCTGACCAAATCTGCTCACACCTTTCATCGGGCTGACTTTGACGTACACAAAGTCACCGACCTGAAATTCAACAAATCTGTGCTTCTGATTGTAATACTTCTGCTGACGATCTTGAGCGGCTTTCAATCTTTCTCTTATCAAATTGATCTTCTGAGCAGTTTCATCAGCAAAAGTGGCCCCCAAAGCCTGTCTATCTCCGAAGGAGGTCGGAGTCAAAGGAGTACGACACTTCCTGCCATACAAAGCCTCGTACGGTGCCATACCGATACTGGACTGAAAACTGTTGTTATAAGCAAACTCAATCAGCGGAATATGATCCTCCCAACTTCCGCTAAAGTCCAGAACACAAAGCCTCAACAGATCTTCCAGTACCTGAATCGTCCTCTCAGACTGTCCGTCGGTCTGAGGATGAAAGGCTGTACTGAAATGCAGTTTCGTACCCAAGCCTTGCTGAATGCCTTTCCAAAGTCTGGAAGTAAAACGTCCATCTCGATCAGATACGATCACACGAGGCACACCGTGCAATCTGACTATCTCCTTCACATAAATCTGTGCCAATCGATCAACTGAATCCGTCTGTCTGATCGGAAGAAAATGGGCTGACTTGGTCAATCGATCTACAACCACCCAAATGGCATCATGTCCTTGTCTAGATCGAGGAAAACCCATCGCAAAATCCATCGTTACCTCCTCCCATTTCCACTCAGGGATAGGCAACGACTGCAACAGTCCACCCGGTCGCTGATGCTCTGCCTTCACCAACTGACAGGCTTCGCATCTCGACACAAACTCTGCCACATCCTTCTTCATCCCAGGCCACCAAAACAAAAGCTTCATGTCAGCGTACATCTTACCACTGCCTGGATGAACAGTGTAGCCAGAATGATGAGATTCACTCAGAATCTCCCGCCTCAAATCTCCAGACACAGGTACCCACAACCTGTTCTTACAGAAAATAACACCAGAATCAGAAATTCGAAGTTCAGGAGTCTTACCAGATCCAATCTGAGCTATCAACTTCGAATAACCAAAATCTGACTTCTGGGCTTCTTGAATCCGTGCTTCCAAAGAAGACTGAATACTCATCTGAGCCAACTCCAAATCACTGGAGGAAACCACCTCCAACTGCAATCTCTCCAAATCACGAATCAGAAAGTCATCACAGGTAAGCTGAATACCTGAGAATCCAGAAGACTTCCTGCTCAGAGCGTCCGCTACCACATTCGCCTTCCCAGGCTGATACTGAATAGTCAAATCGTAGTCCTTGATCAACTCGAGCCACCTCCTCTGTCTCAGATTCAGATCCTTCTGAGTAAAAATATACTTCAGGCTCTTATGATCAGTAAAGATCTCACATCTGACGCCATACAGGTAATGACGCCAAATCTTCAAAGCAAAAACAACTGCAGCTAACTCCAGATCATGCGTCGGGTAATTCTTCTCATGTGGCTTTAACTGTCTCGAAGCATAAGCAATTACCTGACCATGCTGCATCAGAACACAACCCAATCCTTTCAGTGAAGCATCACTGAACACCTGAAAACCCTCCGTACCTGACGGAAGTGCCAACACTGGAGCTGAAGTCAAACACTCCTTCAATCTCTGAAAACTAGCTTCACACTCCGGTGTCCAAACAAAAGGTACTGACTTCTGAGTCAGTCTCGTCAGAGGAGTCGAAATCTGTGAAAATCCTTTCACAAACTTCCTATAGTACCCGGCCATGCCCAAGAAACTACGTACCTCAAATACCGTAGTCGGCCTTGGCCAATCAGCAACAGCCTGAATCTTCTGGGGATCTACAGAAATGCCTTCTCCGCTAACCACGTGCCCCAGAAATGAAATGCTCTTCAGCCAGAATTCACACTTGGAGAACTTGGCATACAGCTGATGCCTCCTCAAAGTCTCCAACACAATCCTCAAATGTCTGGCATGCTCATCCTCAGATGCAGAATATACCAGAATATCGTCAATGAAGACGATCACAAACTGATCCAAATACTCCCTGAATACTCGGTTCATCAGATCCATGAAAATCGCAGGCGCATTGGTTACCCCAAAAGGCATAACCAAAAACTCGTAGTGCCCGTACCGAGTACTGAAAGCAGTCTTCACCACATCAGCTTCCTTCACCTTCACCTGATAATATCCGGATCTCAAATCAATCTTCGAAAATACCGAAGATCCGGAAAGCTGATCAAACAAGTCGTCAATCCGAGGCAAAGGATACTTATTCTTGATCGTGACCTTGTTCAAATCTCTGTAATCAATACACATACGGAGTGTACCGTCCTTCTTCTTCACAAACAGAACAGGTGCTCCCCAGGGCGAAACACTAGGACGTACAAACCCTCTGTCAACCAACTCCTGAAGCTGAACTTTCAACTCAGAAAGTTCTTTCGGTGCCATCCTGTACGGAGCTTTCGATATAGGAGCAGTACCCGGAAAAACATCGATAGAGAACTCCACATCTCTATCCGGAGGTAAACCAACCAACTCCTCAGGAAAAACATCAGCAAACTCCCGTACCACAGGGATCTCAGAAACAGAACCAACCTCCAGGTTCAGATCCCGCACCGAAGCCAAAAACACTGGGCATCCTTTCTTCCACATTCTGCTCACCTCCAACGCAGAAATCAGACTGGAGAGAACACCTCGTAATCCCTGAAATACAACTCTCTCTCCAGCCATAAGCAAACTCACTTGCTTCTTCAGACAGTCTATCTGGGCCTCATACTGACTCAGCCAATCCATGCCCAGAATCACATCATACGACGAAATCGGCAATCGAATCAAACTCGATTTCCACTTCTTGCCAGAAATCTCGATCTCACACAAACAAAACTGTCGAGCAATCAATGGATTCCCAGCCGGTAAAATCACAGACAAAGAAACCGGTAAAACCATCGAATCCAAATGTAAAATCTCAAAACAATGCTCGGACAGAAAAGAATGACTCGCTCCAGAGTCAAACAAAACACGACAGGGCTGATCAGAAATGTAAATCGTACCTGTCACAACATCCGGAGCATCACGAGCCTCCTGCTGACTCAGACTGTAAACTCGTGGCTGAACTGGAACAGGAGCTGAAGCAACAGAACTACTCTGCTCCCTCTGAATCGTAGGTGGTCTCCGTGGTGCAGAACTAGAACCACCACCTCTACCAGCAAATCCCTCAGGGCGTGGAGGAACAGTCCTCGGTCTTCCTGCTGCTGAACCAACAGGTCTGACAAAGCCCTCAGATCGCTGCTCAGAACGCTGATCAAATCCCATCTGCGGACATTCTGCAATACGATGTCCTGACTGACCACATCGAAAGCACAGACCAGCCATCCTGTAGCACTGGCCAAAGTGTCGTCGTCCACAGTTCTGGCACACAGGTGCCGTACTGACAGATCCAGAACTAGTCGTACTGGTAGCAGTACCAGACGATCCTCCGCTCTTCCTGGAATCTCCAGATCCAGATCCAGGAACAAATCTCCTCTTCCCAGAGGAACCACTGCCAGATGTCTCTCCTCCAAACCTCTTCCTACTCGCAGTCCACCGCTGCTGAGTAGCCGTCATATCATTCTCAATCAGACGAGCTCGCTCCACAAGCTCAGAGAAATCGGTGATCCGGAATGGTATCAGAGGCTGCCTCAAAGTGTCTCGTAAGCCTCTCAGAAATCTGTAGCACCTCTCAGCAGACGTGCTAACCAGCTGCGGAGCGTACCTGGCTAATGCAGTAAACTCAGCCTCGTACTGCATCACCGTCTTGCTCCCCTGAACAAGCCTCAGAAAACTCTCCTGCATCTGCTGTCGTGCAGAAGGGGGAACAAACCAGTCCCGAAATACTTCAGTGAACTCCTCCCAAGTGATCAAGGAGTTCAGTCTGCCCTGAAATCTGGCTGCTTGCTGGCCATCCCACCAGTGCTCAGCCTCTCCGTCCAACAGAAAAACAGCTAACGGAACTTTCCTGTCTGCAGGACACTGCATCCCGTCAAAAGTCTTCTCCAATCTCCTCAGCCACTCCTCGGCTGCTCTGGGCTCAACAGCGCCCTCAAACCTCGGAGGCTTCAACCTCAAAAATAACTGCAGGTGTCGATCAATGTCCTCAGATCTAACAGTCGAAGCTCTGCTCTGAGTCTCGCTCATCATCTGAGCAACAAGTGAAGCAAACTGTGAAAGCGTATCAGCACCGACCACTGGGGCTGTACTCCCCACTGGTGCTGCCTGATCGTCACTCTGACCGTCTGTCATGTCTGGGTCTGGCTGATCCATACAGAAAAATCCAGAAAATCCGGAAAACTATCACAAAACAACACAAAATAACACAATAAAAAGCCAAACGACCCAAAACTACCTCCCAGACAGACTCACTGATCACTTCCTAGAGCTCTGTTTTACAATCCAACCTGTTTCCAAAACCAGTGCTCTGATACCAAAAAGACTTGTCACGACCCGACCCGAGACGAGACGGATCCCGCCCGCGCCGGATCGCGACGGAGGATAACTAACCAGGATCTGGCTTTGGATTAGGTTACTGAACTGATCTTCCAAATTCTTAACTCAACAGAAGCACACAGAACAACAGAGCTACTAAAAACATCAAATGCAGCGGAACAAAACATCTATCTTTTCATTTCCTCAAAATAATCATCTACAGAACAGTACAAGGCTTTCAACAGAAAGAAAGACAGAACAGGAAAGCCATGACTGTACAAAAATCAAAAGTACAAAAGTACCTAATCTGATCAGACTCCGAAATCTAATCCTGGACCTCCTTGCCCTTCCCAGAACCTGAAAACCACCAGAAAGCAAGGGTGAGCTCAACAGCTCAGCAAAGCAACAAACCACCAATCTAAATTCTCAGAAAACAAAACCAAACTTATCAGACAGAAATCAGATCAGAAGTCGGAACAGAATCGGAAATCAAAACTTACGGACAGATATCAAATCACATCAGAGTCGTACAGATCGTATCAGAACAGAACAAATCAACAGAGTCAGAAACAGAAATCAGAATCGTACGGATCATATCATGTCATAATCACAATTTCGTACAGAACAGAACAGATACAGAAAGTAATGCAGATACATATAGCTAAATGCCCTGACACTGACGGAATCTCTACGGATTCCGGCCCCTTATGCCTCCCTTCCCAGACACTGACTGAATCTCATAGGATTCAGGCCCCTTATGTCTCCCTTTGTGCTCACGGCACCAAAACAGATGTGCTTATAGCACCAAAACAGAATTCATCGGATCCGGAACAGAACAGATATCAGATTTCAGATTGAGCTCATTTCAGATTTCCCGTTTCACTAACTGAATCTCATAGGATCCAGGCCCCTTATAACTCCCTTTTTATAGCTTATACACATAGCATTTCAATTCAGAAGAAATCCGGACAATTCAGAAATTACCCAAAAATCGGGCAGCACAACGGCAGTATACGGAATTTACACAAAAATTCCTGCAAAGAAAATTTACCGAATTCGCACAGAATACAGATATCAACATTTCAGAACCTTTATTCTACTGCACAGATAAATTCCAATTTCACAGAAAAATCCGGTCGACTAAAAACACAGTCGAATCAAAAATACCCGGACGAAAATCTTCAGAAAATAACCAAAATGTGCACACTCGGCACGTCAACAATATACAGAAAGTTACGCGGTAAAAACTGAACCGATCAAAAGATACGGACGAAAATCGCTAACGGAAACAAAATCCGGACAGAATATACCGCCAAACACGACGGTTCTGAAAATTGAGAAAGGTAGAATGTGCCTTACTTCGTGCACAGCAATTTCCTCAACAGTCACTTCGATCGAAAACGGCTCCGCGTCGTCCGAAAATCCACTTTTCCACTTTTTCCTTCGTTTTTCTCTCTCCTCAGCTTTTTCTCTCTCTTCAAAATATCTCAATTCTATATATATCCAGACTGATCGTCCCGGACGATCGAGCTTCGTACCGGACGATCCATGAAGAGAGGAATTCCGTCCAGACGAAAAATGACATATCGTCCCTGGCGAAGGGTTCACGGGAGAATTTTCGTCCAGACGATCCAATTTCGTCCCGACGAATTATACAACCAAAACTGATTTTCTGCACATCCTGTACCGATCGTCCCGGACGATCCAACTTCGTCCCGGACGAACCTGGAGCAAAAACTGATATTACACGTGCCTTCCAAAAGGCCCCTTCCACTAAATTCCTTCTCTTTGGGAGTTTTATAACTGCTGTCTAAGAAATTACAGCAACTCTGTATTGCTGTCCTGCATCCCCAAGACCTTTCTGCTGTCCAAATGACCTCTCCAACGTGGCCAAGCTGCTGCTATCCAAGGAGTAAATTTGCTGTCCAGGATTTTCCAAGTACCAAAAGCTGCTGTCCAGCAATCATGGCAACCTCCTATTGTTGTTCCGCTGCCTCTAAAGTCCATACTGATGTCCCGCTGCATCTCGAAGGCTCGTGGTAGCTGTCTACCTCCTCTCAAGCACCCAAGCAACCACCGGAGTTGTCTTTCCTATTTCTTTGGGGTAACTCATCCTCCCAACTCTTTATCCTCTTAGTTGCTCCCCACTTATGGTTTTAATAGATTCATAAGAAGCTTGTCAATTACTCTCCGCTAAAGCCTTAGAATTAGAGAGTTGATTGAGCAGACTCTAACATAGTGACTAGTCTTGTTGTTAAGAAAGGGATTTTTGTTGGAACAAATCATGTTTGCAACGTCATGGTAATTGACTAGTTTACAATCCTAACTTCCACGCATGTGATTTAGCCTAAGCTTGTTTTACCGCTCTAAATGTTTTATCTCGTCGTTCAAATCATTATAAAGATATAATTATTTGTTCTCTCTAAAATTAAGCGTGCAAATTCATCAAGTATATCATCTTTGCATGTACCGTTCTACGTCAAAATGCTTGCCAATTCCATCAAATTAATCATCTATTTTCAGCTTTAATAGAACTTAATAGTGTCATAGGTCTAGAAATCAACGGCAACCGATCAATCCTCTTGGCCTGGTACAGAGAAAAAAATAAAGTTTGGGCTGATAATATCTTTCAATTCTGTTGATGCGTCTATCATGATATATTTTATTCAGATTCACGCAAAAATTATTTTGCAGCAGTAGCCATTCAGCAAAATCCAAAACAAAACTGTTAAGTAAAGACTAAAGACAAAAAGTAGCTATTCAAAATCTGTTTTAATCATAATTACTGTTATCTTGAACTATTATTCTGCAAAAACATGTCAAAAATAAGGTCGCAGGTCAGTTTGCAATGATATTTTAAACAATTTTGTAAGATATATAACAGATCATTACCATGTTTTTTATGAATTAATAACATGCTTTTGTCTTGGAAATTTTTTCGCTTGATTCAACTGAAGTAGCCATTTCATGAGAATGAGCAACTTTAGGCTGATTAGCAAGCATGGCATCAGTATATCTTCCTTCGGATAATTTCGATTAACCTGTTGAATCTTGTCAAAACCTAGCACTAACTTGCTGGTTCTAAGTTTAAATTGTAGTTTACACAGAATTGACAAAAAATTTGCTATTTTTCTAATTTATTTTGTTATTTGGACTATAATAGTCAATTATTGTGGTTATGCTCGTAATGAGCCCATTCACAATTACTATTTTAATGTTCCGCTTCTCTAAAATGTTTAGTATTGGGACAAATTATATCCTTGCTTATAATTTTCTGAATTCCTATCTGTTTCCTTGCCTGTTCAGGTAGCTAAATGTCTATGTCAATCAACATTATTTTCAAGGAGAATTTATAACATTGTATGATAAAAAAAAAAGTGAGGTTTGAGTTTAGCTATTTCTCATAGATATAGATTGGATTAATTTTCACTGCTAAGCCTATATCCTAAGGTGATCCCAGAGGTTAAATAAAGTGAATAATACTTTTCTACAAGAAGCTAGCAGTTTGGAATTTCCAATAGAGCTACTGAACTGTATATCTCTTGTGATTTTTGCACTTTGTTAATGATACTGTGAAGATTATTATCTGAATTTTTATTCTTCATCCATTCACATGACTCATTGAAATCCATTAAAAATCTCTTACAAACATTTAGAGTGTGGTAATTATAAATACTTTCCCTAGTACTTCTTCTGGTATAGCAATGATAACTACCTATCTAGTCTTTTTTGTACTTTGTAGCTTAACCATGCTTGATATCCCATGTTCAAGTCACCTCAGGCAACTGCACCGTCAGTCATATGCGAAATGGTCCATGATTTGATTATCCTTATTTTTGAATTCAAACTTCTTGTATTTATTGTTTTGTTGAGTCTTTTGTACTCAATCTTACTATCATTTTTCACAGCTAGACCTTCAGTTCACTGGTAATATGCTTTGAATCTTACTGTAGTTATATGCCCATTACTTATTTAGCTGTCAGGGTAGAACTGAGTTAGCACCATACATTTTCATTATGAAAAATTAGAATAAGCACCTTGGAAAAGTGATGGATAAAATTGGTAATCATGCAATGATCTAGAATAGATCTCCGTAAAAAAAAAAAACTGGAAAGCTCAAAGTGAAATGCTTCGGATGACCTGTTTGCTTTGTATATTTTCCCAATATTAAAACTGAAATATTCTATGTTTGTAATTACTTCCCTTCTTTAACTAATTACCTATACTATGTACTCGTGAATAACTTTTATTAATTCTTCGTTTAAATATATAGGGTACCTGGGTCCTCAGACCAAGACATACAAGACCAAGATCGATTGTTCATTTTATTGGGGGTATATTTGTTGGGGCTACACCTCAACTTACCTATCGTCTGTTTCTTGAGCAACTCTCTGAAAAGTAAGCTGTTTTAGTTTAATTTCTTTTGTTATTAGCCTCCAGATAAGTAAGAAAAATCATTGCATGGTGTTACTTGAGTTTAATGAGATTTTGTTTTTTTACGTATTTATTAACACTCACTAACCTTTCAAACTAGGAGACTACCTGGCTGCTTTGTAATAATTCAGTGTAAAAAGCATATGAACATCATTTAATATAGATATACAACATTAATTATTTGTTGGAGGAATGCATCGGGCCTATTGTGTGATAGAAAAGTACTTGTCAAATTTAAGGGAAAATTCTATAAGATGGTGGTGAGACCTGCAATGCTTTATGGCGCAGAATGTTGGCCATTAAAAGAGAAGCATATAAAGTATGTTAAGTGTTGCAAAGATGAGGATAATCAGGTGGATGAGTGACTTTACTCTTAGAGATAGAATATGAAATGAGCGTGAAAAAGTTAGAGTAGCTCTAGTGGCAGATAAGATTAGTGAGAATCACAATCACCTTAGATGATTTGGTCATATAAAATGTCAACCTTTTGATCACCTGTTTAGGAGAGAAGATGTATTAGATTTGACCTATGTTAAGAGAGGTTTAGGTAGACCTAAAAAGACATGGTTAGAAAATATTAGAAATGATTTTTTTTATTAGATTAAAATGAGAATTTGACTCTTAACATGACACAATGGAGAAAAAAAAATCATGTAGCAAACCCGTGTGATGGGATGAAAGCTTGATGTTATTATTATTGTTGGTCACCTCTACCACAAGATAGGTTTGATTGTCATCTCAATTGCCTGAAATTTGGGTAGATATTCATTTTTTTGATGACCTGCCTTTTATCCAAGTTCTATAGGTATTTGTTTTGATATCTTCTCTTTTTGTTCATTTTACATTATTGTTTTGTGAAACTTATCCAAAACAAAAAGGCCTATTGTAAACAATGGCCTATTTGTGACATTAATGCTATATTAATAATAAATATTTTGGCCTTTGATCATTAAAACCTATGTTTGTTAGTTCTCTGGTAGTTTTTTTTCTTTTTGCATAATCATACTGAATCCGGATCCAAACCTCTTATTTTCTTTCGACCAGGGGTGTTTTGGTAATAGCAACACCTTTTGCTAGTCGTTTCGATCACTTCTCTATAGCAGATGAAGTACAGTTAAAGTATGATAGATCCATGCGGTTTTTGACTGACATAGTAAGTTGGCTTTTGTAGAATTGTTCTATCATTACAATTTCTCCTAAACTTGATAATTTTCTTTTCTGTGTAGGAAAATGACCTTCCAACATTTGGTATTGGTCATTCCTTAGGATCTGTAATTCACCTTTTGATTGGTATTGATCAGTTCAACAGTTTTAATGCTTTTTAGGTCTTTAATCAGAAGGATGTTGTTCTATTATGATTGTTGTATTGCACGTCAGGTTCAAGGTACGCAGTGCAAAGGAATGGGAATGTTTTGTTGGCTTTTAACAACAAGGTAACTAGTTCTCTTCTTTACCTACCTTTTTTCAACTTATTTTACTTACAGTTCCATTTAAATCTTTGAATTCATTAAATTCTGTTATATTTTGTTTTTTGAGTTATTAATTAGAGTACAAGTGAAGACCTTGGCGAGTAAAAAAGGTTAGTTATATCATTTCATGGTTAATGAACCTTGTTTTGTCATTGTGCAAATATTTTATGGTGAGCACAAGGATACATCTGATATGGCAGCAGGCCGGGGGGCTGGACCATCTAGTCGAGCAAGAATCAAATCAGGAGAGGGCAGAACCTAGAGTCAGATCTAGGGAGATTTTGGTCCCCTTCATGGGGCCCACCAAACCTATGGTTCCATATGTACAGAGAAGGAAAAAGGGAGGAATTAATCGCTGTTTAATGTCAATTTGAATGCAAAATAAAGGAGGAATTAATTAAGACAATAAGGCTGTTTTGGGGGTAAATAAGAAGAGTTTATTTAGATATAATTATTTTGTATTAGGGTTATGTTTTGCTGAGAATTTTGCTGTAGTTTTTTCTGTGAGGGCTTTCTAGTGGCATCTAGGTTATTTGCGAGAGCCGATGTACCTCTCTAATCGATGATGACATGTATCTTGTTTTTTGAATTGAAGTTATAATCCAAAATCGGTCATCGTTTGGAGTATCTTTGTAGTTTTTTTTTTTAAATTTCGTTTGATGTTTTCACTTCTAAGGTATATCAAATTGGTATCAGAGCGAAGTAAATGGCAACAAACAAGATGGATGCATTGGAAGGCGAGATGGGGCGAGATGGAGCAACTCAAGGCTAGAATGGAGGAGACATATTTTGGAATAGAGGGGAAGCTCTCATCTATAGAAGGAGGGCTCTCGTCCATAGAGAACTGCTTAAGAACTTGGAAGATATGATAAAGAATATAATCGAGATGCAATCGAAAGTTTCATCAACTATTCATAGGGTTGAACCAAAGAGAAAGGAAATTCAAGAGGATGATGATGAAGTGGAGAGTGGACCACCATGGGGGCCTCCAATGGGAGATGGATCAGGGTATCTCGAAGAAAGGGCAGCAAGAAAGGGAGAGGTCAAACCCTTTGGGAGACCACCTAGACATGGTGGAAGGTGGACTAGAGGAGGAAATGGTTGGGCCGAGCCATGGGGTCCATACCTACTAAAGGATGAAGGGAGAGAAGCGCACCATCATTACATGGGAGGAACTAATGGAGGGAGAAGTCATTGGGGTTGGATGCGAGATCATGGAAGTTAAAAACGCCGGTTTTTGAAGAGGAAGATGCTCATGGTTAGGTGTATTGGGTGGAGAGTTTCTTTGTTATTAATGTGCTAATGGAAGGAGAAAAGCTTGTGGCAGCGGGGTTATGTTTCGAGGGTAAAGCCCTAGCATGGTTTTAGTGTAGGGAGGTTGGGTATCGATCAATTCATAGGGAGAATTTAAGGATTGTTTGTTCGAATATTTCCAAGCCATTCAGGAGGGAGACCTCCATGAGCAGTTCTATGCCTTAACTCAGGAGGGGAAAATCATAGAGTATTGGGAGAAGTTTGAGCTGCTGTTGGGTAGGCATAGTGGGATTTCTGAGAAAGGGTTGGAATGGAATTTCATGAAGGGTTTGAGCAGACCTCAGGGTGTTGAGGCCTAGGGAGCGAGAGAGACTATGGAACTAACATAATTGGTGGAAAAGAAACATCTGAGGGAGTAGTCCAGCTTGATCAACGCCATGTGTGTGTGTGTGTGTGTGTGTGGGAGGGGGGGGGGGGCGCTTACAGACTATGATGCACCGACACTCCACTTAAAGAGGGTATGCAGTGTCGGACACGCGTTAGACACGGCATGGATACGTGTCCGACACGGCATTGGAGTGTCGCAATTTAAAAAATTAAAATTAGAATCGGACACGCTTGTCCGGTTATTAAATGATAAAATCGTTCATTCTATTTAGCCTTTTCCGCGTGTCCGACACTCAGTACATGCTCGGTACCGCTCAGTGCATGCTCGGTATCGCTCAGTACATGCTCGGTACTGCTCAATATATGCTAGGTTCCGCTTGGTACATGCTCGGTATTGTAAGGTACATGCTCAGTACCATTCGGTACCGTTAGGTACATGCTCGGTGCTGCTAGGTACATGCTCGGTACCTCTTAGTACCGCTAGGTACATGCTCGGTACCGCTTAGTACCGCTAGGTACATGCTCGGTACCTCTCAGTACATGCTTGGTACTGCTAGGTACCACTCAACATCTTCCCATACAAACAACTTTCGAACTTTAAAAATAAGCAGAACTTCAAAATTATTCTTACAATAAAATTTTGTTTCGAGGGCGTTGCCCCCAGAAACCCCCGCAGGGACGCTGCCCCTTGACCCCGCGACCTGACCGGTCAGGTCGAACCCTGCCAGGGGGCAGCGCCCCCTTGGACCCCCGGCAGACCGGTATATTGTTGTATTCATGTTGTCTTATTATTGGGATATTTTGATTTCACTTCATATCAATTTAATTTGATGTATTCATATGTATGATTAGTTTGTTAGCAAAATGAGCTCTCCTGCTCGTTAGTGTACTAGACATTTTGTATTAAACATCTTTATGTTATAAGTTAAATAAGTTATTATGAAATTGATTTATTATTGCTTGTCATTTTTACTATAATATCACCTTAATTTCTATATATTATATTAAAAAATTATTATAACGTGTCCACGCCGCACCCGTGTTTTATATTTTTAAAAATTACCGTGTGTCGTGTCATGTCCGTGTCGCCGTGTCCGTGTCGGTGCATCATAGCTTACAGGAATACCTCTATGGTCTTGACACCAAGGACCTAGTCGGTGTCATTTCAAAGGGAGGCTCCGAAGGAGAAGAGCATTGGAGTTCATCCTGGAGGCAATTTCAAGTTCCTTACAAAAGCGAATGTGCAGGATAGGCAGGAAAAAGGGTTATGCTTAGGTGTGACGAGAGATTTACACTGGGATATAGGTGAAAGAATTGAGCCCTTTAGGTCTTGATGGTCTATGAGGGGGAAGAAGAGAGAGAATGAGTTGGAGGAGATCGTAGGGGAAATATAGTAGTTATATCAAGATGTGGCAGAATTGTCCCTAAACTTTGTGGTGGAATCCACTCTAAATCACACCATGAATGTGTGGAGGCAGATTAGGGAGCAACCAGTGGTGGTTTTGGTGGATAGTGGTGCTACACATAAATTTATCTCGAATCGGATCGTGGACCGATTGAGGTTGAAGTTGGTGAAGATTGAAGGATGTGTGGTGATGATGGGGATGGGCAAGATAGAGAGGAGTCATTGGATATGTAAAGGGGTGGTGATGACCTTGCAGGATATTCAGATGGTGGCAGACTTCCTTCCCCTAGACTTTGGAAGTACGGATGTGATTCTGGGAATGAAGTGGCTATAGACCGTGGGGGAAATAAAGGTGAACTGGATGTCTTTGACTATGGAGGTCCAAGTAGAGGGCAAGAAGGTAGTGCTTTGGGGGGCTAGTTTAAGCAAAACTATGGTATCACTTAAAACCATGCTCAGGACAATCCAGAGTGTAGACCTAGGGTACTTGGCGGATTTACATAGTATATAAGGGATCCATGAACAGGAGGCGCGAGAAATTTTAGTTGGGTTTTAGTAGATTTTGCAAAAGCATCAGGACGTATTTCAGCCGCCTATTGGGTTACCACTGCTATGAGAGTATGAGCACACCATCAATCTAAAAGAGGGGACCTCTCCTATAAGTATCGGATCATATCGTTACCCCCAGATTCAGAAAGGTGAGATAGAGAGGCTGATCAAGGAGATGATGAAAGCAGAGATCAGTAGGCATAGTGTGAGCTCTTTCTCTAGTCCAATTCTATTGATGAAGAGGATGGCAGTTGAAGGTTCTGTGTGGACTACAAGGCTATAAACAAGGAAGCAGTGCTAGATAAGTTTTCCATTCTAGTGATTAATGAGTTCTTGGTTGAGTTATTTGGAGCAATGATCTTCTTCATGATTGATTTGAAGTCGGGATATCATTAAATCAGGATGAAGGCAGCTGATGTGCACAAGACTACCTTTAGGATACATGAGGGATACTACGAGTTTTTGGTGATGCCTTTTTGTCTCACCAATGCCTCTGCCACCTTCTAATCCCTTATGGAGTGTTCCAACCATATCTCAAAAGGTTTGTCTTGGTATTCTTTAATGACATCTTGATATACATCAGGACAAAAACATAACACTAGGAACACTTGAAGACAATATTGGAGACCTTGAGGGAGCATTGGTTGTTCGCTAATTGGAAAAAATGTACGTTTGGGCAGTCACAGGTGGAGTATTTAGGACGTGCTGTGTCGAAGGAGGGGGTGTCAGCCTTTTAGTATTTGAATTTTCATCATTTTCTTCATATCATTTGTATAAGTTACATATATTGTCTCATTTTCTTGAAGGGATTCGTAACAAAATTAAAATTAGCTATGACACTTATAAGTATTTTGTAGATGCAAATAGGAGATTTGTGCAATTTAAATTTGTTGATGAGGCATTGGTGCATTTACATCTACAAAGATTTCCTGATAGAGCCTTTAAGAAACTAACTGCAACAAATTTGTGGTCATATAAAGATTTGAAATGCATAAAAAATAATACTTGTAAAACGGAAATCTCGAGAAGTTCTGATATCTATTTGATCCCAATTGACTTCATTTTATAAACCTATTATTAGTACCTTGGTTTTCTCTCCCTTTCCATTTCATCTTGTCAATGCACAGACACCGCCTTACAAGTTCAGTACATTTGCCTTGTTCTAGAAGCTAACTTATATGTTGGGATTGTGCCAACTACATATGGTGGATATCTTAGTTTTCTTCTGTCATGGGATGAAAGTCTTATTCGTGAATTAACTTACAATAGCAGTGTAATTTTCTTTGACTTATATGATAAATATTAACCATAACAACATCAAGCCTTTATCCCACTACGTGGGGTCGGCTACATGAATCCCTTTTCTCTATTGTGTCAGGTTAATAGTATATTTCTCATTTAAATCTAATAAAAAATATCATTTTTAATATTTTCTAACCAAGTCTTTTTAGCTCTACCTCTATCTTTTTAATATAGGCCAAATCTAATACATCTACTCTCCTAACCAGGTCATCAGAAGGCCGACATAATAAATATCAAATAAGTAATTCATAGTAATGAAATGTTTTCAAACCGGACATAATGATTCAAATATGAAAGACTGTATTAATTAGGATTGAAATTCATATGTATATATTTTTAGTTTTATTCATAATTCATTTCAGGTATAAAACATGCTATGATGATGAATCCTATATGAATATTGAATAAGATGCATTTACTAGTATTTCTAATAATTTATTAGAGTTAATATATTATGCATAGTTTTAACTCATCCTATTTAATTCCAAATCAATGCTTTTGGGGTTCAAAATCATTACTATGATGTTAAGTGATAATGTTTCTATTTTCTTTCTTTCCTATTTCTCTTTCCTTACTACGCACTGGTTGATTCACTACCTGCAATTTTCATACCCTATGCTTTATTTCTATTGCCGTTGTTATTGGGCTTTCACATAATCACTGCTATATTCTTTTTCCGTTAAGATACTGCTTATTTTTCCTCTTTCTCACTACAGTGTTACCAACTTATTTCCTATTTCCTATTGCTTCACTTGAAAATGTTGCTCCCGCACTTTACTATAACCCCGCAATCTGCTCCCTGCTATTGCCCCACAACGAGCTGTCTACTATAGTTTCACAAAATGCTCCACCTCTCTATTCATATAATTGGTGTTACTTATTTATCAGAACCTTATGTAATTATGGAATTGGATTTTTTTTTAAGGATTTGCATTGCTAAAATTCATTAGGAATGAATTGAAACTTCATATTTTAAGTTGATCGTGATAGATTTTGCACAATTTTTTTTTTATTTTGGATTCTTTGTAGGGCAAAAAGAAGATCCAAAGACTAAAAATTAAATGGACACTGGACATTGACCTAAAATTTTTATTTTGCTCTATTCTTTTGTATGGTCACTAGATTTACATTCTTTTAGTATTTCACAAGGGTGGATAGCTTACTTCCGAGGGTGAGTCTCCTTGTATTGGTATGGGCCTGGTATGAGGCCTTGTTCTTTCTATTGGTGATTTCAATCCTTATTCGTAATTTGTTTGCTTGTTTTGCTTGTGTGATTGGAATTTAGTCAAGTGTGAGATATTCTGGATTTTCTTTTTGCAGAATTAAATTGATCGTAGCTAAAAATTCATGTTCGGTCGCAATTTTTTTTAGTAGAATTGGTGATCAGTAAATTATCTTGGTTCCAATCCTATTTAAAAGTGCAGGAGATAGGAAACTTGCTCTTGGTGGTCGTCAATGATAGCTCTATTAGCTATTCTCTTGGTAGTGATAACTTTTATAGCTTTTGATGCTATGCACTAGTTGCTTCTTCCTTTTTAGCTGTGGTTGGCTCTAGATTTGAATTGTTATTGTTTACTCTAGTCTAACCATGAGAAATAACCATTAAAAGAAACCCTTAGATCTTTATAGTGCTTGGTTCTTGTAATTTATTGTTTATTGTACCTTTTCATCAGACTTCATAAAATTGACTTTAGTTTTTTGGGTAAGCAACTGCTCATGGTCATTACGTTGATGGTGTGCCATTTTGTATGCTGTAGTTTATTCCTTCATTACCTTTGCTACTTCGAGGTTATGAGTATCCATCTTTTTTATTGCTCTGAAGCAGAATTTCAAAGAAGCAGGTAAATAAATAAGAATTGTTGGGCTTCTGAGATAGATTGTTTCTTGTCTTATTATGGTTTTTTACTCCCCTTCAGTCATTCTCTCTTTGTTATCTTTACCCAACATGCATCTCCTTAATGAAATAGTATTTTTACTTTTTTTTTTTTTTGGGATTTACAGGAAGCAAGCCTAGCAATACCTCTGTTTTCTCCAGTTATAGTACCAATGGCCCAGAGTTTGGGCCCACTCCTAACTCAGCTCACATCATCTCCCAGTATCCGTCGGGGGGTCAGACTTGCATTTCTTGCATTTATGCATTCAATGTTATGTTCTTTACGCTGATTAAGGCTTCGTTTGGGACGGCTTTTTTATTGCTTATTAAAGTAACTTTTTAGCATAAAAATTAAAATTTTTGTATTAAAAAGCTGCTTTAAAAAACAGTAAGAAAGCTGTCCCAAACGAAACCTAAATTTATTGTTATTGTTGATTAAATGTATGATGCGTTGTTTATTCTAGGCTGAAATAGCCATGAGACAGCTGGAGTCTCTTAGTCCTCCGATTTTGAAGCAGGTTCTGCCACTGGTTGAACAGCTCCCACCTCTGTACATGGATCTAGTTAATGGAAGAGAAGACTTTATACCTAAACCAGAGGAAACCAGCAGACTGGTATGTCTGAACTGTCAATTGTTTGGGGAATCAAACATACGCTTCCTTTGGTTAATTAATCTATTCTTCTCACAATACTTTCTTACTAACTAATATTATAATGACCTTAACAAACTTTTATTTAAATTTATTATAGTATTCTTTCATATGTAAAACAAATATATGCCATTTTTGTTAAGATAGCGTTGGTGTTTCAAAGTTTATCTTTCTGTTAAAATTAGTTTCGACTAATGAAACAATGTAGCTCTTTTCTGTAAGTGCTGGGCTAAATAGTTCTTGCATTCAACAAAATGATCTCGGCTTTTTCTGTTGTTTTTTTATTGGTTTTCTCGTAAAGATTCACTAGTTTACTTGGTGTTCATCATATGCAATACACGAGGACAGAAATGTCTTTTGAGAACTTGGTCATCTGTGAAATCAATAAACTAATAGATTGGGATCTTCAATTTTAGAAATAGAGGTGGTTGTCCAAACAGAATGTGCTATTTTGGATAACTAAGTTTAGCTTTATCCACCGAGAAGGTTAGTTTACTGCTGAAATAGCTATACTATGAATTAAAAAAACATTTAGCTTTGCAGATAAAATCCTACTATGGAATTTCAAGGAATCTACTGATACAGTTCAAGGATGATACGATCGACGAAACTCCAACACTAGCCAAATTGTTAAGCGGTGAATCTGCTATAAGTTCTCAGCTGGACTTGTCCATCCGTTCATTGCCTGGAGACCATGGACTTCCACTGCAACAGGTATGTTTCATTTAAACATTTCAAAGAAATTTAATCTCAAGCAATATTTTTTATTCATAACTAGAGATGAATATTTAATTCTTTTAGATTGATTTAGATTCCTAATTAAGAACTTTTGATAGAGTTGTTTGCCCCTCAACATTTTGAAACTTTTTTTCCATGATTTGTATGTTTCTTTTTTGTGTGTTCTATTAGATTTGACCTATGTTAAGAAAGGTAAAGATAGACCTAAAAAGACTTGGTTAGAAAATATTAGAAATGATCTTTCTCTATTAGATTTAAACGAGAATTTGACTTTTAATATGACACAATGGAGAAAAAGAATTCATGTAGCCGATCCCACGTAGTGAGATGAAGGCTTGATGTTGTTGTTGTTGTCTATCCTTATATTCTTATCACGCATAGTATCTTATGTTTTTGTTTATTTTTTTATTTTTTCCTGATAATTTTGCCTTATATATATGTAGGTCCTTCCTGATGTTCCTCCTGCAATGGCTGATGCAGTGAACCGTGGAGGTGAACTTCTGGCAAATCTAACTGCTGGAACGCCGTGGGAGTCAGTGGCAAAAGAAATTAGTAATACATTGGGCCCAAATTCAAGTATCCTTCGCACACAGATTTCAAAGGATATTGAAATGCTAGTAGATGTTATCACATCATGGATGTCCTCAAATACAAATCCAAGGATGCTAAGACCGTGATGAGTGTTAGTAGTGAATGGGACAGATAAAAGAAGAAAATGCAATTCGCATATACAAGGTACATAAGCATTTTGATCAGCAACAAACCAGCTTGGAGAAAATAATGTAAATTTTAGCTTCATCATTGAGATAATCCACTGTAAAAAAAAATAATTTCCTGATTGATTTAGAGTGTAGATAATTTAAAGGTATACATTGCCTGATCCTTTGTGTCATGTACAAGTTTGTGTTTCAGCAGGCTCTTATTCCAGATCTTTATCAAATCATGTAAAAAAAAACAATCACATCATAAAACAACAATGTAAAGTTCCACAATAAATATAGAAATCTGCAAAATAAGCTTCAGAACTGTATGAGTTATGCTTGTTCAACCAGAGTCGTTCACTTCTTTCAACTGTTTGTCTATTTGGACTTATGCGTTCTTTGAGATAGATTTCTTACTGCTTTTTAAAGTAATATTCTAGTACAAAATTAAGAAATTTTTGTCCTAAAAAATTACTTTTGAAAGCAGTAAAAAAACTATCTCAAACGTAAGCCATAGAAACATCTCATTAGTCATGGAAATATATCAGGATCTGTGACAGTATAGTCTGGAACTAAATGTTTTTAGATGATATGCGGTGCTAGAGTTTCTTCATAAAATAAATATTTACAAATCTATCTTTGTATTTTTTTTCTAATTATTATAAAATCTTTATTTGAGATTTTATTTGATTTTTTTAGACGGATTAATTTGAGAGAATACTATTATTTATTTTATGAGATATTTGAGATATTACTTCTTGAATGTGAGATTATTTGATTTTTTATATTCACATTTTTTCTCATTTATAAATTACACCCTCCCGGTCAGGGCGAATTATTACGTCCGGTGACTAGACCGTCTGGACACCAATTCAAAAGCCCCACGTCACCTGAATACACTGGGCCTCAGGTGTATCTTCTTCAACTTAGGCGTTCTTTAAGACCGTCTGGAAGCAGGAAGAATCGGGGAAAGCCTTTTTCCTCACCAATGATGATAAGTAGCTGCATATTTTCTTCTTGATTCAAGGCAGACATCTATTTTCAAAGCAGTACCTTCTGCATATCTTCCCATGCATGAATAAGGTTTCGCTTGAGATGGCTTTCTTTCTGCTTTTTAAAGCAGCTTTTTATTAAAAAATTAAAATTTTTGTACTATGAAGCTACGTTAAGAAGCAATAAAAAAGCTATCCCCAAACGAAGCCTAATTTTTTAATATATTTTCTTTTAGAGTTTAGTGGATTATTTTAGTCTCTACTACACGATCATAAATGTTGGTAGATTTCATTAAAGCATACAAGTTTTTTTATCTTTTGTGTGTGGTTGATCTCTTTTATAATTACTTTATAACCTATCATATTTATTATTAATGTTTTTTTTACTTTCACAATTAAAGTTAGGTGCACTCTACTTTCCTAACAACTAATATCATAGTAAAGGTTCATAGGACTACAATGGCTATGAAGTTAAAGATTTGGAAGTCAGGTTTAAAGAGCTTTGGAATATGAAAGATCAAGATAGAGGGTTTTTTAGTTTGGGTACAAAATACTAATGGGACAATCAAATATGCCTATGATAATGAGTGAACATGACAACAATAATATCAAGTTTCTATCCCACTTTCAACTGCATATATCATTTTTTTCCATTGTGTCCTGTTAAGTTTAAAATTCTCATTTAAACCTAATAAAATGATTATTTCTAATATAAAAAAAGGATGAGGAGGCTCTCTCAACAATTTAGCTATACTTGATAGATGTGATTTTGATAAAAGTCTTAAAGGAAATCACTACTAAAGCTTTATGTCTAATGTCATACTTTTTATATACAACCAAGAGCCTCTACAATAAATTATATCAAAAGCAAAGGTTTAATTTGTCTCGGTAGAACAATCACATTATGTATGAATTGAGTTTAATTCTATCATTTACAATATGATAAATATATGTTGTTAACAAAAATGAGAATAAAACATTATTATTATCATGCTCTTTACCCTCTTACAAGTACTTTCATGATGCTATGTTGTGCAAATGTGATATATAAAGTGATTGTTATGATTGAAAGAGTTGATAAATTTACTAAAGGTTTATTATAGGTTAATAGGACTTCATATGTGTGAGGGTCTCCTTACAATCATTATCGAAGTATGTCTTATGGCAAATTCAAGAAGATTAGATTATTTATAGTGAGAACAAATCCCATGTTAGAGGAATTATTTAACCTTAAAAATGAGAGTAAGAAGTACATGACAAGCATAAGAAGATGTTATCAAATGTAAGTATAGTTTTGATGTAGCACATGGAAGTGGGCCGATTACTAGGGCAAGGGCTTATGAAGCTCAAGCCATGAAGGATAAGAACAAAAGCAAGATCACATGATGATGAAGATGTTATGCATTTAATATCATGTTTTGTGTATTTTCATGTTTGCATTTATTTGATGTTGTAAGTATTATGTGGATTTCATGTTAATGTAATTTTCTTTGTTAGAACCATGCTAGTATGCATGAGAGAAAGGTGGTGATTATAGGAGGTTATTAGTGGGCCTATGCAAGGGGCTAGCCCCTCTCCATTCTTCTCTTTATTTTGATTTTAAAATGAATGGATTTATGTCTTTACTTTGTTTTATGTTGTATAAAATATTCGTAGACTAAAACAAAGATAGATTTAATTTTCGTACTCATTTTTGAGAAAAAAATTTAAGTGGCTTGGAGGCTTGGTGGCCGACTATACTCAAGGAGATTAGGAGACTCCTTGAACCCCTTCTTTGGTGAGTCGGTTTCTTTTCTTTCTTGCACTTTTATTTAATGAAATTTTCTTTTTTTGTGCTCTTATCTTAGTATTCCATCTTTAAAATAATCTCAAATCCCATTCCACCACTTTTAATCAATGTAAAATTTCCCATAGTTAGTGTTGGCTAGGCTATTTAGAATTGCTTGCGCAGTTCCATTCTTCAAAGAATTTCACTAATCTAAAATACTCAAAACCCCATTAAAATCTATAGGTAGAGGCTAATGTTATATGTATATATCTGGAGGAGGTTTTATGTCCACTGGTTTAACTTGCAAAGGATGCCAATTTCTCCAATATAATGAGTGTGAAATTTAGGGTAAATCGGGTCACTACACTCTTAAATCCTTACATAAGACAAACCACTTCTTTCAATCCAAACCATAAGCCTTCCCTATTCAAGAGTATTCTTCCTCTACTAACTGGTTTTAAATTTGAATGGTTCCTCTCATATTACATTCAATGCATCAAAACTTCATTTTTCTCAGCCATACTCTAGTTCCTCTAAGGTGCAAGTTAAAAATAATCAAACACTTTCTATTGCCAATATTGATTAGGATATTGTTCCAAATTAATAATGTTGACCTCATTTTTAGATAAGGTCATTGAAATCTCAAACCCTAAAATTCATTCAATCTAACACTATATTACCATCGTGTTGCATGACTTCACCAAGCAATAGGAACTCAGCCCTAGTTCTCCTACCTTAGCCTGTCAATCACCCATTCAGGCCTGCTCAATCATATATCCAAATCCTTATGATTAGTCAATATCAGTATAGGACCATCCCTAAGCAAATAAAGGTAACCTAAGACCTTAGGTCTAATCCTAGTTAACCATATTTGACCATATAATGATATTATATACCCCTCCATGCTTGAATTACCTTGCCTTGAGTTTGGTGACTATTCTAATTGATCTATACTTTGCCATTGAACTCCAAGCTCTTCAAGGTGTATCTAAATATTCCTAAATCATTTTAAACCTTGAAGCATTCCTTGGTTGACCCAAGAATCAAAGTAAAATATGGATCCATGCACTACATGCCTAGTAGACTGCATCATACATAACACTTGCCTGTTGACTTCAAAACCTACCTGAACTCTCACCCTAGGAGCTTCATACATTCAGATCCTCAAAACTAGCTCTCAAGCTAGGGGTTGACCCAGTCAACCAACTTGAGCTAGGTCAAACTAGCTCAATAGGTCGAACATATGCATTAACCCTCTATAGCCTCTTTAACTCTACATAAAATCACTCAACTGAATTTATGAAAGCTCCTAAAGTGTCACACTCATATGGTCCACATTCTTAGATTAAAGGTTGACTTAATCAAGTCAACCAAAGCTGGTCAAATCAGTTTGGCCTAGGTTGTATTTGTATGCAATCAATTAGCTAACCTTGGTCACTTAAACTAAATATACTTCTTAAATATGCTTAGACCATGGCCTAGTCATTTCATGTTGAGTTGGCCTTTTCAAATCATGAGAATTGGTCAAACCTAGGCTAAGCTTTGTATCTCCCATACAAATACTAAATCCTCTAAACCTAAACCTCTAATCTTGGCCTAATTAACCTCTAGAGACACCTTAGGGCTAGTTCTAAGTGGCTTGATCATGTTTAACTAGTCAAAGGGGTTAAAAGACAAGTTTGGTCATGTATGGTCAAACCCAATAAACACTCCACTTCCTTCAACACCAGCATTTTTAGCTTGCTAAAATGGATTTCTAGAACCTTCATGGACCCATTTAAACCCAGCCCAAGGGCTAGTTTAGCTTGGGCTTGACCCAATGGTCCCCATATGGGAAATTTACCCCAAGTCATTTTTGGCTTTACTGGCCACTCCCAGCTCTAAAAACTATTCCTTAATCATTCCTAGACATATAGCAATATTTTAAGCTATCACAGTAATCAATGACATCATTTGGATTAGCCTAAACCTAATAAAACTATCAAATGGACTACACTTGAAACCAAGCCGCTCTCTAATGAAGATCATATTTTATTTTTCTTCTCTAGACCTCACTATACATCCCCACTCAAAATCCAAGCATTTGGAGGTCGTTAGAGAGAAGAACAAGTCAGCTCTATCAGCTTCTCCATCCCAAGAGATCTTACTATCTCTCTACTGCTCCTCCAGCCATGAATTCTTAAGCAAACTTTCCCCACTGAAGCTAAAGTAGATAATAAGATCAAAATCCATTCCTAAAACTCACTAGAAAGAGGCAATACCTACATCCTAACTTAAAACCTAAGGTTTTTTAATTTTCATTCAATTCATTATATGAAGCCCTCAAACTTAATACAATGAGTTTATGCATGTAGAAGACTTTGTGAATGATTTTAGGCATTAAAATCTGTTATATAAATAGTTTAAAGCAAAATGAAAATAAGTCCTATTTTCTAGAGGAAGAAGTTGAAAAATTAACCATCTAGCTTGAGTACATTCGCTCAAATGGTCCAAATTTCATCTTATTAACCCTCTGTTTGACTCTCCATATCGGGTGATTGAGTGGATTAAATCTCAGTCATTCAATCAATTCAGCACGGGATCGAATGGCCAACATTTAAGCTGATGTGGATAAATGCTATCTCCCACCAAAACAAGCATCCAATGGCTCTCCACCACCTGTAGGCTGAGTTGGCGCCGCCACTGGCAAATGCTTTAAATTGATTTATTAAATACTTTTTAATGCACAGAGCTTCAAATACTAATAATAAATCATTCATAGAGCTAAAGTACATGTTCTAGGGCTCTATGGATAGAAAAAAACTTTGTATATTAAAATTAAAATGTAGTGGATTGGTTGAGTGTATCTTAAGTAATTTAATTTTAAATGTCCACTATAATTTTCATTTATTATGCCCCATACGCTCATCCAATTAGCTTAAAATTTGGCTGAGAGATTATAGGATGTTGCCTACATCTCATAATTTTCTCAGGCCTAGTTGAAGCGCCCACTGGCATGACTTGTTTTTTCAATTAAATGGGTTAGAATTTGACTTAGATATTTGAAAAGTCAATTTAGACAATTCATAAAAAATTTTGGTTTGATTTTTCTATGGTTTGTTTTTATTATAAGGGTTAGAAACACTTGATTGCAAACACCATGGAACAATAAAGACACTTAGGTAAATCAACTTAGGTTTAAGGTTTCATAACTTAGCAAATTTATAGGAAACTCATTTCAAATCCAATTGGGATGAAAATAAAACCTATTGAACTTAGTGACATCTTAAATCTAAGGAATTAATTTGGTAGCAAATTGGGTTGCATTACTTGTAAACTTCACAAACCATAATTTCAACCCAAATTTTTGGCTTAAAATTGTAAAATTCATAACTAAATAAATATCAATGGTAAAAATATGAAATAAATTGCATTGAACCACAAACTGAATATATAATCAAATAAAAATAAAATTCCATTAAAACCTCATTTTAAATAACCTTAATTATAACTTAGGGTTTAATTAAATTTTAATTAAAGTAAATCATGTAAAATCATCCTTTGATCCAAATGACTTCAAATTCTTCTTAATTGTACTTAGAGTCACACTTGACCTATAATATCAATCATTTGATCAATTAAGGTCATTTGATGATATAATTGCATAACCCCAAATTCCTTCTATATGAAGGAATTAAATAAATTATCAAACTTCAAAATTTCATACTTAAATAAATATAAATCATGAATAAAAATAATATAAATTGATAATTAAAATTTCATACAATTCTAAATAAATAGTATAATACATGAAAAATAAAATTAAAATCTAATCATATTAAATTCCAAAGTCACACTCTGGTCAAACCCACCATTAAGGGTTTATGAATTCAATAATCCAATGAATAAAAAAAATAAAATATAACAAAATAAAATTATATAAATTACAAATAAATAATAAAATAAAAATTAGTAAGAATTCAATAAAAATAAAATGATTTAATTTAAATAAATAAAAAAATTAATTAAAAATATTAAATAAAAATTTAAATAAATAAAATAAAAATCATAGAATATTCAATAAAAATAAATGATTAAAATTAAATAAAATTAATGATAAATTTAATTAAATTATACTTACTTAGATAATCCAATTAATTAAATTTAAATAATTAGATCATTAATAATTAATTAATTAAGCATCAAGGCTCTATGCATTTGTTATATTCCTTAGGGAGAAAACAGATGCATTAAATTAATAAGCCTAGGATATGTTAATTAAAGGCTTCAAAGAAATTTAAGGTATTTGATTATCATATTCTTTAAAATAAAAATTAACTAAATATTTAATAATTCAAAGGAATGTATGCACTTGCTTTATCCCTTCTTTCTTTTTTTTTTTTTTTTTTTTTTTTTTTTGAAAGGTTGAATTGTGCATTTTATAGCATGTCTAAAGAAACCTTTGCAATGGTAAAAACCAGATAAGCAAACCTAGTACAAATCCTCTAGGAGAAAATAAATGCATTAAAATTACGAGCCTTAGAATTTGATGATTTTTAACTTCAATCCTCACTTAAAGTTATTCATAATCAAGATTCTGCATAACTTAAAATTAAATAACTCTAACCATTAAAATAAAATTTATTAATAAAACAATATGACATTAAGATTTAAATTCAAATTAAAATCTCCTTTAATATGTAATAAATAAATAAATTCACATATAAATAACTCAAGCATAGAATCCCTTAAGGTATATCAAAGCCACACATACTCATTGCACATTTTAGAATTTACTTGCTAGAACAACCAACTCTGACCTAGACTAGGCAGGTGATTATTTACTTATGCTTTAGCGTTCTAACATCTTGTACTCAAACTACTTCATTTTCTCTTAGTTTAGTTGTTAATCCTTTTGATATGTTTCTTCACATCTCTCTTCCTCTAATACTTCTTCTCCAACTTCTAATTCTTCTTCTTCTACTAGTTCTTATGTTGTTTCTCCTACTCAATTTGTCTCACAAACAACACTTCCTTATCACTCCATGCTGACTAGATTTCATATTGGCCATCTCAAATCAAAAACTATTTTCAAGATGTTATATGTAACTGTTTCTATTGATCCTTCATGTGTTTCCCAAGCCATGTAATATGTAGTTTGGTACTCAGCCATTTCTAAGAAGTTTGAGATATTACAAAAAAAAAAAAAGTATTTGTACTCTTATTCCTCATACATCAAATCAAAATAATTTAAAATAAAAATATTTCTACTACTTTATATAAATAACATTTAATTGATTAATGATATAAACAAGAATTTGGCTTAGATTATAATACCATTTTCATTTCAGTTGCTCAATTTTCCACCATCCAAATATTCTTCATTGATGATATCTCTTATAATTGGAAAATTCTTCAATTAGATGTTTTTAATGTTTTCTTTTATGGGAAACTTGATGAAACTATATACACATGCAACCACCTAATTTTCAAGATCCATAATTTCCTAATCATGTTTGTTTTCTTAATCAAGCTATTTATGAGTTTAAATATATGCATCGACAATAATTTTCCGCCTTCTCATTGCATGTATTGCATTATGGTTTTACATACGCAATGTTGATCCATCATTTTTATTTTATCATATAGGATCCACTAGTCTATACTAGTAATGATAATAAATTAATTGAAGCTCTTCTTCTAGATATACAATCCCAGTTTCTTATGTGTAATGTTAGATATGCAGCTTTTCTTGTTGACATACAAGTTAGCAAAACTTCAGCCAAACTTCATCAAAATAAATCATGTTCATGTGTCTGAAATTCCTAATAAGGAAGATGTGAAAGATTGCAAATTGGTGTTGAGCCTTTTGCTCACCAAATTACCGACCATTGGTGCTATTGAATTATATTCTCAGCCTTAATTTATCATCAAATAGTACATTCCTTACAATATCTTACAATTAATGGACATTTCCTTTGATATCAATCAACTTTGTCAGCATATCCATAAACCTTCAATTTATCATTTTCAAATGCTAAAATTAATTCTACATTGTCTTCATAGAGTAATGCATTTTGGTGTACCTATCTTTTGTGCACGGCTTGAACTACTTGCCTACTCCAATTCCCACTAGGTTGCGAATAAATTTGATCGTCGCTCCACTATAGGATATTGGGCTTTTCTTGGAACACTTCTATTGATTATTTATTCATCAATTTAGATTGAATAGCAGGCCTGCTACTATTGCTAGTGATGTTATTTGGTTATGATTATTACAACTTGAATCAAGGTTCCAATTGATCAACTCACTATCTTATCCATTGAGCTCTTGTTTTGACAAATAATTCTATTTTTCATGCTCGCACCATATATATATATATATATATATATATATATATATATATATATATATATATATATATATATATATATATATATATATTGTTGCGGGCTAAAAAATACGCGGCGATAGAGATTTAATTCTGCGTCTTAACGTTGCACGGATAACTAGCTCACACACAGAGAACACAAGATTTTTTACGTGGAAAACCCTTGAAATGGGAAAAAAACCACGGGGCCTAGCCCAATTGAAAATGATTCCACTAGAATTTTGAGTCGGTTACAAAGGACTGAAATCACCTTCAAGGGTGTTCAGATTACAACTAGTTACTGTTTGAAAGGAGTCAGGTGTTAGACCCAGTGTCACTTGGAAGATCGAGAGTTGATAGTCTGGCCTTGAGTAGGACGTCGGGTCTGAACGTCGGGCCTTAAGCAGGACGTCGTGTCTTCAGCAGGACGTAGGGACTGAACGTCGGGCCTTAAGCAGGACGTCGAGTCTGAACGTCGGGCCTTAAGCAGGACGTCGGGTCTTCAGCAGGACGTAGGGACTGAACGTCGGGCCTTAAGCAGGACGTCGAGTCTGAACGTCGGGCCTTAAGGCAGTGGTGCAATGAAACTCCGGCGAGGCTTCGGTGGTGGTCCGGCGAGGTTCCTGCGGTGGTCCGGTGAGGTTCCTGCGGTGGTTCGACGAGACTTCTGCGGTGGTCCGACGGCCGTCGAGGAGGAGCTTCCTCCTTCTCTTCTTCCTTCTCTTCTCTTCTCTTCTTCTCTCTTGCTTGGATCCCCTCTCATGAGAAATGAGGGCTCTATTTATAGATTTTCTGGAGTGGCATGGCCCGTAAATAGGCGTGAGATCAGGGGCGAATAGGGAGTGGTTTGAATGGACGACCGATATTGAACTCTTCAATCGTGCACCGTTCGTTGGACATTTGGAGGCCTTAATGATGTCAGAATTCGGCGATCTTGAGCTCGTTGGATTTGTCTCGTCGAGCCGCTCGATTCGAGTATAAGCTCGTTAAAATCAGAGATCGTTTGGTAACTCAAATTGAGGTTTGAACTTTCCAACAGCGCTTCGGGTCCTTGATTCGGATTCATTTGGGCTCGAATTGGGTTGATCTTGGTGTCGTTGGGTTCGTATTTTCGAGACGCTCAGTTTGACTATAAGCTCGCTAAAATCCGAGTTCGGATGCTCCCGAAATTAAATTTTGAAGTTTGCAACTAGCTTTTTGCGTCGAGATTCGTGCCCGATCAAGATAATTTTTGCATGACGTATCATATATATATTGAAGCTTGAACTCTACATTTAACTTTAATGTTCTTCGAACATAGATTAACATTAATTAAATCATATTCTAACAAGTTCCAAGCTTTATTGAACGCGATTGGACTATTTTTGAATATTCTCAATCCATTTTTAAACTATATTTGAAGGTATGATCGTATCTTATTTAGACCGAATTAAGACGATTGTAACTTATTCTTCAAACTCTGTTTGAACATTGTATGAATCAAGAATAAACATCAAGTCCTTGATGTCTTGAATCATGTTCGATCATGTTTTAATCAAGATTTAGACATAATTTACTCGGATGTTTTAACATATTATGTGTGAATTAAAATGACAAAATATATGTTAAATACTAGAAAATGAAAAAAAAATTATCTAAAACTCTAAATAATAGTACCCATATATTCTTAAATCATTGATGAACAAAGAATTTTCTAAATTCATTGTTGATGAAACTCAGACAAAAAATTGATGATGACAATTATAAAAGGACCTATAAAAGCTATGAATATAACAAGAATATATTAACATGAGATTTTTTTTTTAAAATTTTAAAGACATTAGACAAATTCATCACAAAAAACAAGAAAATTATAGAAAGGGTTGAAACCCCTGTTCACAAGTTACAACTGTAGAAGCCACAAATTTTTTATTGAATCTTTTTAAAAATTACTTATTGCCCAAATAGCAACGGGTCAACATTAATCGTCGATCGGTTTCAGCTCTGGGCTTGGCACAAGCAGCTTCTGATCTGCTTTTGAGACAAGGTGAGGAGGAATAATGGCGTGGAGAGGTTATCTTTCTCGCAGTGTGAAGGAGCTTCGCTTTCTTTACTGCCAGACTTCGCCTGCTAGCCTTCCAGCTCGGTATTGCTTCGCTTCCCATTTTTTTTATTGCCCATTCTCTCCTTTTAATTTCGAGTCTAGGGTTTGCCAATTTTGGATTTGTCCGCCATTCGTCGATTAAAGAGGTAATAATCACAAGGTTGTATGCAGGGAATTTGTACATCGCAACTACAAAGATCTAAAGACCCTAAATCCAAAGCTTCCTATTCTGATCCGAGAAGCCAGTGGAGTGGAGCCTCAGCTTTGGGCCAGATACGGTAATTTCATTCTCAGTCTGTGATTCGTATTTCTAATGCGAGTGAATGACTCTGCATGATGCCAAGGCAGGCTATTATCGGAGCATTCTAGGTATCAAATGGCTTTAATATCCTTTTGATGCCTTAGGGTTGTGGAAGCTTGCATGGCTATGCAATTAAATGTAATTTACTTTTTTAGGTCGAGAATGTACGAGATGAGGATAATATTAGAGAGAGTCGCCTTAGATGGTTTGGTCACATAAAACGGCGGCCTTCCGATGACCTGGTTAGGAGAGTAGAGGTATTAGATTTGATTTATCTTAAGAAAGTTAGAGGCAGACCAAAAAAGACTTGGTTAGAAAATATTAGGAATGACCTTACTTTATTAGATTTAGACGAGAATTTGACTTTTAATATAACATAATGGAGAAAAAAGATTCATGTAGCTGACCTCACATAGTGGAATAAATGCTTGTTGTTGTTGTTGTAGGTTGAGAATGTAGGTTAAAATTCTGAACATAAAAATGAAAGAGAAGAATACAAAGAACGAGAGAAGAGTGGAAGGTGTGAGAAAGAGAGTCTGTTTCTCATCAGAGATTATAAGAAGAGAAGAGGCAAGAGGGGGGCGTAGAACCAATGAACTTTCAATTCATCATTAATATTTGTTGGGATTGTAAAATTTCCATATGATCAAACACAATTTGTGAATCTTGGAGCAATTCAAAGGGGATGAAACAAGACTTAATTTACTTCAAAAATTAAATCTCTACACCAAATCAGCTCAAAACTATGTGTAAACATCACCAAATGTCCAACTAGCCAAGAAAGTCCATTGACCCTAAGATTGCATGATTTGAGGCCCAAATAGTTCAAACAAATTGAGTCAAAGGAAATTAGCTTGAGCCAGTTTGGCTTTAATTAGCTCGAGTTGGTTCAAACTTCTCCTTCTCCACGCATACACTACCATACGTTGAGGAAGAGGTAGTTTTTTAAGTGCACTTCCCAAAAAAGCCTTCTTGGGAGAAATACATCGATGTTGTTTAATCATGTCAAAGCGTATTTGTTATTGTACAATTCATATGGTAAGACTACCATTACCATTCTCTCAAGCCAACATCAGCCTTGTTGGAGTCATGGGCATTGTGGCATACTTGTTTATCTTGGGTGATTGAAATATTGGTTATAGCGCCTTGTTTGCACCTCTGTTAGTTTAAGCATTTGAAATAGTTAATTGTGCTACATAAATTTGATATCATAATACTGGTTATGAGATCGGATCTCCGATGATGCAATTGGGTTTCCAATTTGGGGTAGAATGAAAGAAGACTATTAAGAAGATAAAATAATTTTTGTCAAGTCTCCTTCATTCCATCTTGGACAATTGAGTCATCAAGCTGCATTTGATACCTATAGATGATTGAATCATTGGCATTGTAGTGCATCATAGATTTAGGGCAACTTAACTATTGGTTGGAAACTCTTTGCTAGGCCATCTTCATTTGGTGATATTGTTGAAATTCATGAATCTGACCTGGTGTTTTGATGATAACAAACATTACTGATTGAATTTTAGATTTTCAAATTGATGCGTAATTCCCTGCATAGATCTCCCCATCACTCCTTTTTTTATAGGAAAACCTTTTTAATAAATTTTAGCTTTCAAATACATTATATATATATAATAACACAATTAAAACAAATAACATAGCAAAAAAAAGCAGGAACACTGGTTTTGCATTAAAATTTTCAAAAATAAGTACAAAAAAACATCAACTAATACAAATAGAAAACATTTATATATGTGCTACTACAACCAACTAGTATCACTTCCCCTTTTGACAATACAAAAAAAGAGTAAACTGAAAGGAAAATACACTAAAGAAAAGAAAAATACAAAACAATGGAAAACACTAACATTAATCAGTACAGGGTCGTTGATCAAACGATTGTGGTGGTGGCTAGAAGTAGTGGTGAAGGGAGACAAACTGGTCCTGAAACCAAGCACGATTCCCTTTGTGCTACTGTTATAGTTCCTTCAATTGCTATGTGGACTGTTCAATATGGGTGTTGATTTTTAATTCTAGACTGACAAAATACTCAATCAATGCATCCTGGAAATAATAATAAGCAAGAGGAGGAAGAGATTATGTGGGTGCTCTCCCTACTTTTGCTTCTTCTTCATAGTAATATGTGGCCACGACAGTGTTGTATCTGTCACTATAAATGATGTGAAAGGAGTGATTTGTGAAGATTGTACTTAGATTCTAAAATGAATACTATAACGTGTCCTAAAGTCAGATTTTGTTTTTGGTGAGCGCAAGGATTTTTAGTGGAGGTTAAGTTCTCAATGTACCTAATGATCATATTTGCAGTATTAAATTGTGTGCTAGTCATACAAAAATAGGTAACAATTGAGAATAAGTTAGTGATATATATGTGATTATCAGCTTTAGGGGATCACATTGTATCGAATAACTTGCCGTATAATATGTACATTCAACACCATGTTGTGAAGTAGAGGCTGTTGGTGATTTAAAAGTTAGTTCCTATGGGTACTGTTAATGGTGGTTCAATTTTAATTTAAGGCTTTTGCAATTTTATGGGGTGCTTATCTAGTATTGGACAGATGCAGATATTCATGTAAATCATCAACAGTGATGATGACCTAACGCTAACATGCATAGGATTGCATATTAGTGTGCAGTCAACTATGATTCTAAGATTTAAGAAGTATTCAAGAAGGAACTCTTCGTGGTAGGGGAAAGTTAGACAAATAAGGGTGCTAGCAGCGAATAACTCAAGTACCTGATACGATAAATGTTTTTTTTTAGCACCTTAGAGTCCATGATCGAGACACTTCTGTATTTCACGTATGCCACATGATACTCTTTACTTTGGATTCGATCATTCAGCCTAGGGCGTTAGAAGCATAACCTATCTTGTTGCTAATCATAGAGGGAAAAAGAAAATACACACCAGTGAAAAAAAGTAAATGATTGAGGGTGTGAGTTTAAAATGAAAACAACCCTCTCCATATATTCTCTTGTCTTTTATACACAGTACAATTGGGGGATCGTAATTTCTAATCAAGTTGGTCCAAAACATCTTATCAAGAATGTACAGTCAAATCATGTTGTGGAAGTGTTCCTTTATGGTGCTGAATGTTGGCCATTAAAAGAGAAGCATAATACTAAGTTAAGTGTGGCAGAGATGAGGATGCTTAGGTGGATGAGTGGCTTTACCCTTAGAGATAGGATACGAAATGAGCATATACGTGAAAAGGTTGGAGTAGCTCCAGTAGAAGATAAGATTAGAGAGAGTCGCCTTAGATGGTTTGGTCACATAAAACGGCGGCCTTCCAATGACCCGGTTAGGAGAGTAGAGGTATTAGATTTGACTTAAATTAAGAAAGGTAGAGGCAGACCTAAAAAGACTTGGTTAGAAAATATTAGGAATGACCTTTCTTTATTAGATTTAAACAAGAATTTGACCTTTAATAGGACACAATGGAGAAAAAGGATTCATGCAGCCGACCCCACGTAGTGGGATAAAGGCTTGATGTTGTTGTTGTACTGTATGATACACATAAGATAGGATAGTTAGGGATCAATAATTATTCCATTATTTAATACGATCATTTTTGCCAATCGTACTGTACGAATTAAACATCGTACTATTTGATTCATTTGGTCAACGAGTCGTACAACGACTCCTCGGGACGATAAGAAGTATGAAGATTGTAATGTACGACACCCTATCATATTGTATGATTTAATCGTTGATTGTACCTTCCTGATAAGATATTTTAGATTGACTTAATTGTACAGTGCAATTCCCCGATCGTACTATACGAAAGACTCGTAGCTATATAAGGGAGGGTTGTTTTCACTTTGAACTCACATCCTCAAACCTTCATTTCTTCTCATTAGTGTGCACTTCCTTCTTCCCTCTATGGCTAGCAAGTAAGACAGGTTAGGCTTCCAATGCCCCAAGCTGAATGATCAATTTCAAAGTAAAGAGGATCAAACAGCTTATGAGAAATACATAAGTGCCCCTATCACAGGCTCTAAGGTGCTCGAACAAGAAAATTTGTCATGTCAGGTACTTGAGTTATTTACTGCCACAGTGTCACTATCTTGTATTTTCTTAGCTTTCCCTTACCATACAGAGCTCCTTTTTTTAATTTTTTTTTTAATCTTAGAATCACAGTTAACCACGCTACTATGCAATTCTATATATGTCAGCATTTGATCACTATCATTGTTGATGATTTACATGAATTCCTGCACCTGTCCAACTCTGGACAATCACCCCATAACATTACACTAGCTTTAAACTACAACTTGACCACCATCAAAACTACCCTTAGAAACTCACCTTTAAATTAGTATGAACCTCTAATTAGTAATATGGTATTGAATGCAGATGTTATACAACACGTTCCTCAACACAATATGATCCCTAAGGCTAATGGCCACATAAAGATCATTCTCTTATTCTCAATTGTCATCTACTTTTGTATGAATGACATGGAGTTTAATGCTGCAAATATGATCATTAAGTTCATTGAGAAGCTATGTCATAGCCTTCATTTTACAATCTAAGTACAATCTCACATACTCTGCACCACCTGATCAACAACTTTCTTTCTTCACTGACCACTCCTTTCACATCATCTATAGTGGCAAAAGTAGAACATCACTAGGGGTGGCCGCATCTGACTATGAGGAAGAAGCAGAAGCAGAGGGAGCACCCATAAAGCCTCCTCTTGCCGATCATTATCCACAAGATGCATGGACTGAGCATTTTACCCACCTAGATTTAAAGGTTGACACCTATATTGAGCAGTCTACATAGCAGTAACAGGAGTTGCAACAACAGCACCAGGCAGATCGTGTGTGGTTTAAGGACCAGTTCGCTTAGGGGTGTCAAAAATGACCCAACCTTGCTAACGCTAACCTGACCTGCAAAATTTGGTTCAGCTTGACTTGTTTAATAAATAGGTCTAGTTAAAGCCCAAAATTCCATCCTATTTATTAAATGGGCCAGGTTCGGTTTGACCCGTCTTCCTGATTTTGATTTGAAATGGCCTTTTTTTTTGAATTTTTAAATCTATCAGTATGATTTTCTTATTTTTTATTAATTCATATAAAATCTATTTTTAAAAAGTTTTAATTTTTTTAAAAAAATTAAAATAGGTTATTGTGTTCCAATTATTTGGGTTAGTAATAGATCGACTTCGGGTGATTTGAGTTGCTAGCCAGTCGAGTTTAGGTCTGCATTTTTTACTCATTTATTAAACATGTCGGATTGATCGGATTCTTGTGGTCACTTTCGGGTCGGACCCGAACCCTACTCGTAGACCATTTTGAAACCCCTAAGTCCACCTACTTTCTCCACTACATCTAGTTAGGGCATTAAATGAACTAAGTCGAAGTGAGCTTCAGCATGTTCGAGCTCAAGCTCGTTTTCCAGGACCCTGCTCGAGCTCGGCCTAATAAGAGACGGCTTTTTCGGTCTCTGTTCGAGCTCGTTTGGAAACCCATGCTCGAGCTTAGTTCATTTTTGTGTTCAAGATCATTTATTTTGGCTTATCGAGCTCCTTGTTCATGTGTCTTCCTTTAGGCTTATCTAGCAGCTTGTTCACGTTAGGGGTGTCAAAATGAATTTTCGTGTTGGGTTCGGGTCAAACCTAGAATTGATTTGGGTCCAAACCCAATCCAGGTTTGTAAACAGGTTGGAAATTCAGACCTGAACCCAACCTCCCAACTTTTTGGGTTGACCTGACGCGACCCACGAACCAAACCTAGTATGGGGGAGCAGGTGCAGAGTTCGAATGCGAGCGCGAATCTGTGGGAGGGCTTGTTGGCTTTGCAGTGCGAAGGGCGGAGTCCTAATTCAAGTGCGAGTCCATGGAAGGTCTCATTGGCACTGCAATGTGGAGTCTGAGTATCGAGGGCTTAGCGCTGCGGGCGCGACGCGGGATCAAGCGTTGTGGTCTACGGGTGGGCACAACTCGCGAGTGCAGGATCGCGCTGCAGGTAGGTTTCCTTGTTATTTCGGGTTAATTTCAAGTTTCTTGGTCAACCCGAACCCGACCTGATTTTAGAAAGGGGTTAGAAAATGAAACCGGAACCACCCGACCCATCTGGCAAATGGATTGACCCAAACTTGAAATTTTCTGGGTCGGGTCAAGTATTGTCACCCCTATTTCACGTTTCTTCATGCCATTCGGAAGTGGTTCTAATTTTTTTCATTTTATGTTTATTTTTTTCACGGTGTGGGACTAAGAAGCACACGAGAATGGGTTTTTTCATTTTTTTTCCTGATGCCGAGCGGGAGCATAGGCAGGCCGTGGGGGAGGGAGCGAGCAGGATTTTTGAAAAGGATAAAAGTTAAAAATAAATTAGTAAATTAGTAAATTTAATTGAACTCTAATCGAGCATCTTAGTCGAGCTCTAATCGAACTTCTTAACGATATTGTTCACGAGCTTTAAACGATAATGTTCATGAACATAAATGAATCGATCAAGTCAACAATTAAGATGTCTTGAGGATTCAACATCAACATTTTGAGGATTTATTATTTTGTATCTTTTATTTTATGTTCTTCATATATATTGACGTGGACCCATTAGCTGGAAGTGGTTGCAGCATGCCAACAAGATGAATCTGCCATCGATAGTTAATGGAAACAATAGGTGTAATTTGTGGTGCTCCTCCAGTGATGAAATCATGCAGTCTCTTGCTCCTCTTGGACTAGATGATGAACAACTGTGACATCTTGTTATCAATGGCGGTACATCAACAGCTAGGTGTTATTTGTTGAACACATTGGCCAGAAGTGTTTGCAGCAACAACACAAGCTCATCCAACATGCAACAATGATAGCTAGAGGCATCTACTATTGACAGTTAATGGAAAAAAATATGTTTTAGTTGTGGTGCTACTCTAGTGATGAAATTATGCAATTGCATACTCTTGAACTTAATGATGAACACCATTGGCAACTTGGTTTTATCAATGGCGGTTCAATTCTTGCAACAACTCCCTAACAACTTTTGGCAGTTATAGCTCCTCCAACAAGTTTGAATAGTGATAGACCGAAGTGGCAAGCTTTAGCACCCATTTCCATTCCCCCCCCCCCTTCTCACGTAACGCCGCTTGTGCTTTGGCACCATTCGTCGAAGCTCAAATCCTCTAACCAGGAGATTTCTGTTGTATTTGATTCCTTTCATCTTAGTGCTCCCACCCTCCACCTTTGCAAAATTATGCATTCTACATTCACGACTTTACTTTATTCTTTCCAGGAAGAGAGTGGAAGAGAGATTGGGAACATCTGCTAGGTGATACTAGTCTTTTTTTCATTACAAGCATGATAACTACATATATGGTAAATTCTACTGGGCGCTGAAGTGCTCCTTTTATTCTTTCCTATGGTGTGTACGTAAGTTTGAAATATAAATATATTAATCTTATAAAAATATTTAGAATATAATTCTTATTATCTTCAATTTTAACTTCTCACAGAAGAATTTAGAATATAGTGATCATTATCATTATATTTATTATCACGAGTTAATAGATTAATTTATAATTGAATTTTATATGAAACTATAAAAATATTTTCTTATGAGAGCAATCACTATCTTCTTTCATGTGTATTAAACATGATGGATATCTTTATCAATGTTTGGTCAATCAAGAGCTTTCATAATATCTTAACGAATAAAAAATTTCAAGTTTTTTAAGTTGGAAATATTTAGTTATACGCTGAATAGTTGGTAAGCATTGATCGTCAGTGGTCTGGCAACCGTGCGTACCATTACAACAATGATGTTTTTGGAAGATTGAGCTTTACCATGCGTAAGGAAAGAATAAAAAAGATGGATGTAATATATTGTATTCTTCTTTTATGAGAAACGAATGAAATGATAAGTTCTGTTGTCAATTCCTCTTGATGATGCTCTTATTCAAGACTTTCTTGTTGAGGGATTTCTTTCTTTGTTTTTATTTTTTTATTTTTAACTATCATTAGTATGTTACTTATTTATTTATTTATTTTTAATTGTATGCTTAAGAGAAGAGTATTGTATTGTGGAGAAGAAAGTGATACAAAATTTAATAAGATGTTATGTGTTTGTTAGGTGTTTATTTCAAAACCTTGTGTTTGTTTGAAAAAGTTACACATGTGATACCCAAAATTTCTTATTTATGAAACTAATTCTGAATCCTTCAAAATGAACTAGCATCACTAACTCTCAAGGTGGTAGTTTTGGTGTATTTTAAATGATTTAGGTTGTTAGTATTGTAAATAAAAATATTTGGTGATAATTTTGTAAATGAAAAAATGTAAGATTTTTCACATATATTTGCTGTTTTTAGTTTAGATGTTTTCTTACCTCACGGCTGCTACTGTTGATGCTATCAGGAGATCACATTTAGGCTTTGTTTGGGACAACTTTTTTATTGCTTTATAAAGTAAAGTTTTATTTCAAAAAATTTTCCGAAAAAAACAATTGTACTAAAATTGTGTTTTATTAAGCAGCAAGAAAGCTGTCCCAAATGCAACTTTAGTTTCCTTCAATCTTTTATTGAATTCTTTAACTGAGCTGAACTATTCCGTTCCTTTGCGCAGACATGGGTGTAGAGCGATATGTGCGGCTGGAAGGCTTAACCGAACCTCAAATCAACAAGGCACTCGAAGAGCTAGTGAAAGCTGGAGGAATCTTTTAAATCTTAAAGACGTCGAGTATCTTCATATCAGACTTTTTAAACTGAAATAAGAGGATATGGTCTTCTTGACCAATGTGGACATCTCTTTCAGTCACATATCCTGTTCAGTGTCAGCTATCAATATCAACTACTTGAATCATGCAGCGATGACATGTTCTTTTCTGAAAGCTAAGTTGTTTAAAAACAAAGTAGCGTAATATTACGTTTCCTGAAACTTTCTTATAGTTGGCTGAGAATTTTTAACTGCAGTTTTGTTCGTGTACATTCGTGTGGTAAGTCTATCAGTAATATCGAAAGGTTTTATTGCAATCCGGTTTTCACTGAATAAGGTTTATTTAGATCCTGCGTCTGGATTTCCGTTTTTCAAGTGAAGTTGCCAGTTTCACCAACTATTCTTTCTATACTGTAATCATTATCCCTATTTTGTGCGTTTATCGGCTGTCTAGAGGCAAATCAGAATGTTCCACGTCATCTGATATATAACAAAAAAGTGATGTGACGCGCCTTGATTCACCTCGAAACGACGTCCGATAACTGTACATAATAATTTCTCCTCTACTTATGATGTCGGCTACCTTCCTTCTTTGATAGTTGTTGCTGCTATTCAGTTGACTACAGGAGAGTAGGAATGGAACAATTTTGTTGTGAGCTAATGTCTTTTTGCTTATTTATGTGCCATGATTATGGTTGTTTAGGAATTTGTATTATTTAGATAAAATTGAATAATCAAATCGAATTAATTTTATTTGGTTGATCTAATTCAGTTAAAAATATCAATTTGATCATAATTTTAATTCATAAGAGCTGAAAGAGTGCAGAGTGGATGCATAAAGAGTTTGATAACTTTGGACAACGTTAGCAGTCTTATAAATTTATCTCTACTAGATTAAATACATGATTATTAATGTGTATTGTTTACCGTTAAGCAATAAACCTAATATATGAAAATAGAAAAGTAATGTACATGTAATATAAATGATGGGGACATAAGATCGTGGAAGGTTTATCAGAGACGTGGCCATCGATCTACGACCACGATTAGGTCATTGTATTTTTTATTTGTTTTATGTATTTTATTATTTATGATGTCATATTGTATTTGTTTTATTAGTTTTCCCGTTGTACCCTTTTATTAAGGGATGTCGTATGTAAGTCCTAGGGGCATTCTCGTCCTTTATGTTTTGAGTCATTGTAAGAGGCTATATATAGCCCCCTTGTTCTTCTTTTCAAGTTAATGAATGATTAATCAAAATATTTCTTCCCCTTGCATGAGTTCTTGTGAGAGCTTGAGAATTCAGAGAGAGATCCCTAGGAGAGGGAGAATTGCGCATCACCTACTAACCTAGATGTGTTGGGTTCGTGGTTTTATTTCATATATCTTCCTTTTCTCCTTCCACCACCACCGGCCAACATCACACCCACGTTTTTTCTCCCTCCCCAAGCCCGTCCCCTTTCACTCAACCATACTCCACAAATTCCCCACCTTGCCGCCGGCCCCCATACCCGAGCCCCTCCAACCTGCCGGTCCTAGATTACTACCTCTCCCCATTGAGTTCCATTGCCTATTTTGGGTTGACATAATTTGGACAGATTTTGGAATTCAAATTCATGCAATTTGAAATTTAAAATATTTCCTAAATTACTATATTTTAGGAAAGTTTTTAAATTGAGCCTATTTGAATTTCAAATTCAAATTGGATTTAATTAAATTCTTTTCTAAATCTAAAACCCAAATTAAGAAGTTGGATTCTTTCCCATAAATCCCCTCCTAGCCCCACTATGTTGCTGGCCCCCCTCATTAAACCCCTTGGATTTGTTTCCAAATCCCCTCACCCTAGCTTGCAAACCCTTTCCTAATTCCCCTCTCCACCTTTGGCCGAAATCTTCAAAGCCTCCTTTCTCTTATTTACTTTCCAAATCTTATTAATTGGATTTGGAAATATTTCCCTTTCACCCCTCTCTGCCCCCCCCCCCCCCCCCCCCTCTCTCTTTCTCCAATCCCCTCTCTCCACATTAACACATCTTTCCTCTCTTCGAATTAAATTCAAATTTAATTCCCAAATCCCTCTCAATTAGAAATCTGATCTGAAATTTATTTCAGATTTTCAAATTGTTCTCTCCTACTTAACCAACTTCTCCTCTCACAACCCTCATCCTTTGGTCGACCACACCTTCTCATCCCAACTTCAAGTTAAAGAGAAACCTCTTTTTCCTTAACGGAGTTCAAGGTTGCTAGTAATCTTCGGAAGCGACCGCGGCCTAGCATTCATGAATGGCCAATCCTTGACCTTGACTACGGCCTCTCCTACGACGAGTAAGGATTTGTTTGCATCTTGCACTCGACCTTCTTCGACGTCAACCCGAGCATCGACCACACCGTAGAGGAGTACGTAGATCGCATCTTGGATATCTTGGTTGAGGCTATTGAAGAGCAACTTGGAACCATCGAGTGGAGGATTATAACCGATCCTTGACGAAGGTTTTCTAATCTTCCTTTTCTTGTATTTCTTCAAGTCTAACCCCGTCTTGTGATTTGATTTCAGTCATAAAGATTGCGTTTGCTTACTTCTGCCAAGCTTAGTAAACGTAGGAAATTGAGTGCACTTCATTTGTTTCTTATCTCATTGCTAGATTAGGGATTTTTGTTGAAAGCTACTATATTTGTATGTTCTTGATCTCCTATGCTATTTTGTTGGTTCAAAGCTTTCATCATGCAACTTAGCCTAAACGAAAGTGACCGCTTTTGCGTTTTATTTTATTGTTTTTATTTGCTAATAGTTCTAATTGTTATCACTCTACTCAATAAATCGTGTAAGCTCTTTTCAAAATCGTTTCAAGCATTTTAGTCCTACATCAATAAACCTATGAAGAACAAAGCACACAAATAATTTTTGCATGGTTCGGCCTGAAGGCCTATATCCACATCTAGTCAACGCCAAGATTGGGATCGCAGAAACTAAAAAATCACTTTCAACCATACAAAGAAATGCTACAGTAATACATTCTTCTCTCCGGGCAACAAGGGCAAACAAACGTACTCTCCTATATCATGCATGTTTAACCTATCACCTAATCGTACACTAGCTTAGGTAATCCTATTTTCTTACAACAATTTTCTAAACCTTGGAGGTTATTAAAAAGGTCACCTACTAGATTACAATACCTCTTAAATCTATAAATTGATGGACATAATGAAAACTTGCCCACAACTTATGTGCACTTACTAAACAATGACTCTTTACAAGATACTTATGTACACTTAGTAAACCACAAACATGAAGGGCTTAACCTTCTTTCACTAGACATGTTACACACTCTTAGTAAATCCAAACTGTTTTAAAGAGTTTATAATTATAACTCTTTACTCTATTATGGCTCTATTTGGTGTAAGTTGAACTATAAGCATCCTGGTTCTGGAAAAACATACATAATTTGGCCTGAAAATCTAAACCCAACATGAATTTCAATATATTGAATAATTGTAAGCTCTCTTTTTTTCCGAACCATGAATGAATGGGAATCCCTTGTTGAAAATTTTGAGTCAAAAGTGGTTAAGTGGTTCAATTGTAGCATGAAGCTAAGGCGGGGGAATTAATTATCAATGCTTATTTGTCCCTTCCCAATTGCTAAGACCACCTCTATCCCCTTGAACTCATTAAATAAATTCCAGTACACTCGAATTCCTCCATTACCCACACTTGGATGGGCAAAACATATTTCTCCAAATTTGAATAGGTTGTATTTCACTTAAATACCTCAGTGGCTGCTTCATTGGGTTTAAGGATAGGAGTTCTTTCCATGAAGATCTCTCACGCTTTTATTTACCTCAACTGGCTACTGTCTCACTATAAAGTTTTTTGTTTTCCATATTAAATTAAGGTTAATGATATTACTTTTTTTCTCTTGAAGTATCTTTTCTGTGCTTGTATAACTATTTCTCTTTATGGTTTTTCCTGAGAGCTTCTGTCTACAAGATTTTCCATTGATTGATATCTTTATTTTAAGTATTCCAATGCGATGGACTCTTGATGATTATTGTGGAAACTAGCTAGCTAGCTTTACTTCGTTTATCACTATATCTCTTAGTTTAGGGTTTAGTCATTTTTGGAGGCTATGATGATAACCAACTGTAGTTTGCAATCTCTGCAATAGCTGCTTTGAACTTTTTTTTTTTTTCTGAGATTTTGATAACCAATGTAACAGTGTTGTAATTAGTAATCTCAAGCTATAAATGAATGCTGGCTCTCACTTTACTAGGAAAAAAAGGAATACCACTTAACTGTTGTTAAAAGTAGAGAAGTAATTTTGACAGAACAGGGAAGTTTGGGTGAGCAAAATAGCCGTTGAATGCTGAAGGCTGCTATTTGGAGACCCTAATTACATTATTTATCAGTTCTGAATAGAGCAACTGCAATTCGGGTAAAGATTTTAGTAGTTCGGAGCATGATGTCTATTGCTAGTTTTGTTCTAAATGAAAGAGAAGGTTGTAGCTGTTTAAGAAATAAAAAAAGAAAAGTTTTTGCATTAGAAATTGATAGCAGTTAATAGGTTTAAGTATAGCAGCTCGCCTTGATTTGTTGCAGCTCACCTTCATTTGTTGGTCTCACCTTCATTTGTTGGTCGGAAGCATTTACTATCAACTAAGAGATCCTTGATTTGATTCTTACATATGTGATATGTGTGTGAGTTTATCTAATTGGCCTAAATGTCCCACCAAAAAAAAAGCTGAATTCCGGATTGCAACGATATTTATGGCAAATGAATCGTGATTTCAACTATTATGCTTAAGAAATGAAATAGAATGGTTAATTTGCAAATATCTTAACGTTTAACTTAAAATATATATATTATTTTGACTCAAAAATATGTTCCGGATCTAATGAAAGTAAAATCACAGCTTAAAACAAAGTATATAAAAAATTGATTTTTCGATTAAATTTTGCCTTAAAAATTCAATTAAATGTAGAAAACTGAAAGAACATTGAAATTGAAATCCATTTTTGCAATTTTTTTGCATCTGAAATACAAAAAATCTTTAATGAATAAAAAGGATTTTTTGGAAAATAGCTAGTTTGATTCTTTGAGTTCAAATGGAACAAATATGCTAATTTGCATTATTTATTCCCAATGGTTTTAAGCATAATGATTATGAGTTATTTAACCATTTAAAAGTTTGTGTGCATTATTTTGAGGTTTTGATGATGCTCACGATCAATCAATATATTGAATTTAAAAACATCTTAAGAATGCTAAGACTGATAATTTTGGGTGTTAACCTTGATGATTGAAAGCCTCTGATACCACTTGAAAATTCGAGATGCATCAAGAGGGGGGAGGGGGTGAATTGATACTTTTAAAAATAATTCTAAACATGAGTATTAGTTTTTTGTAGATTTTTCAAACTTTTGAAATAAGCAATTTAATTTCACAATATAGAAGCTAATAATTTTAACAACAATTTCAGTGATGATGATGAAATTCTAAATTGCACAACAGAAGATTGATCTCTGAAATTCACCAAGCAGTTATAATGAAAATGAAGTTCAAAAAGTAAAATGGGAAAATGAAAAAAGCACACCAAAAATTTTGTAGTGGTTTAGTCAACTTTGACCTACGTCTACTCTTCGGAGTCCTCCACTCCGAGTATTACACTAATATTAACTGACTCTACTTTTGCTCCCTCAACAAGGTGGAGAAGTCTTTACAAACTCTCTTCCACCAACCCGGTGCGGCAGAGGACCGAAGCTCCTTTCATAGGCAGGGAAACTTGACTCCTTTTTCTCCCTCTTAGAGAAGGAAGAGAACCTCAAATCATTTTTCTCCCTTATGGAGAAGGCAGAGAACCTCAAGGACTGGACTAAGAAGCCTCTCTCCCTCCCTAGAGAGCTCCCACAAAACTCACTAAGGTCACAGGAGGAGCAAGCGTGCAGCTAGCCTGGAGTAATTGTGTGATCCCCTCACACTACTTCTCCCTCAAGCTCAAGCTCACCTTTTATTTCCTCTCACAAAACCTAATTTTCTTCGAAAGCGCCCTCTTAGAGTTCCTCCTTCAGTCACGTTCCTCGCTTCACACACTTAGAAAAAAGGTAAAAAAAAAAAATCCTTTTTAATAGGCTTAAAAAAATCCTATAAATTCAAGTTGGCCGTTATTGTTCATACAGTACGATCCAAGTTCGTACATTATACAACAACAACAACATCAAGCCTTTATCTCACTACGTGGGGTCGGCTACATGAATCCTTTTTCTCCATTGTGTCCTATTAAAGGTCAAATTCTCGTTTAAATCTAATAAAGAAAGGTCATTCCTAATATTTTCTAACCAAGTCTTTTTAGGTCTGCCTCTACCTTTCTTAATATAAGTCAAATCTAATACCTCTACTCTCCTAACCGGGTCATTGGAAGGTCGTCGTTTTATGTGACCAAACCATCTAAGGAGACTCTCTCTAATCTTATCTTCTACTGGAGCTACTCCAACCTTCTCACGTATATGCTCATTTCGTATCCTATCTCTAAGGGTAAAGCCACTCATCCACCTAAGCATCCTCATCTCTGCCACACTTAACTTAGTATTATGCTTCTCTTTTAATGGCCAACATTCAGCACCATAAAGCATTGCAGGCCTCACTACCATCTTATAGAATTTTCCCTTAAGTTTGAGGGGTACTTTTCTATCACACAACAAGCCCGATGCATTCCTCCACTTCAACCATCCAACTTGAATTCTGCTGAGAATATCTCCATCTATTTCACCATCACTCTGAACAATAGATCCAAGATATCTAAAACGTGTACTCTTATTAACTACTTGATCGCCCAAAGTTACAATCCCCACACTAGGTCTATTACAACTAAAATTACACTCCATATATTCCGTTTTAGATGTACTCAAGCGAAAACCTTTAGTCTCTAATGTTGACCTCCATAATTCAAGTTTACTTTCAACTCCCTCTCTAGTTTTATCAACAAGAAGAATATCATCAGCAAAAAGCATACACCAAGGTACATCCTCTTGCAAATGTCTAGTGAGAGCATCCATGACTAAAGCAAAAAGATATGGGCTTAAGGCTGATCCTTGATGTAACCCAATCGAAATAGGAAAATACTTGGTTAAACCACCTTGTGTTTGAACACAAGTAATAGCTCCCGCATACATATCTTTAATGATTTGAATATAAGCATTATTAACTCCTTTCTTTTCAAGAACCCTCCATAGCACTTCTCTTGGAACTTTATCATATGCTTTTTCTAAATCAATAAATATCATATGTAGATCCTCCTTATTTTCTCTATATTTCTCCATCAAACCTCTTAATAAATGTATAGCTTCCATAGTCGACCTACCCGGCATGAATCCAAATTGATTTTGAGAAACATTAGTATCACGCCGCAACCTATGCTCCATAACTCGCTCCCATAGTTTTAAAGTATGACACATTAACTTAATTCCTCTATAATTCGCACAATCTTGTGCATCACCTTTATTCTTAAAAATAGGAATTAACACACTCATTCTCCACTCATCTGGCATCTTTTTAGTCTTCAAAATAGTATTAAAAAGTTTAGTAAGCCAAGAAATTCCTTCATCTCCTAAGCATTTTCACACTTCTATTGAAATATCATCAGGTCCAACAACTTTTCCACCTTTCATTTTCTTTAAAGCCTCTCTAACTTCGGTTTTACTAATACGCCAATAAAAACTGAAATATTTATTTTCATTTAGGGTGCTAAGATCACTATAGTCAATCTTATTATCACAATTTTCATTAAAAAGTTTAGCAAAATATCTCATCTATCTTTGTTGAATATCATCTTCTAAGAAAAGTATTTTTTGATCTTCATCCTTAATACACTTCACTTGAACTAAATCCTTACTACTCCTATCTCTTTATTTGGCTAACTTATACATATATCTTTCTCCCTCTTTAGTATCTAATCTATTATATAAATCACTAAAAGCTAAGGTTTTTGCATCGCATATTACTTTCTTCGATTCCTTACGAGCCTCGTTATATTTATCCCAATTATCAGAATTTTTAAAATTAAACCAATTTTTATAACAAATCTTCTTATTCTTGATCTTTTCTTGCACATTTGGATTCCACCACCAACTATTTTTACTATTTGGAGCTTTTCCCTTTGATACTCCAAGCACATCTTTTGCAATATTCTTAATATCACTAGTCACTTTTTCCCACATAACATTAACATCCTCATGCATAGATAAAATCTTAATATCTAAAATCTTACTCTCAAAAATATTTCTGTTAATATTCTTTAAATTTCCCCATCTAATCTTAGAATATCATTTTACTTTATTTTTTATTATCTGCCCTTTTATCTTAAGGTCCAAAACTAATAATCGATGTTGGGTACATAAATTTTCACTCGGAATAACTTTACAATCTTTCTAATTTAAACGATGAAATTTTCTTATAAGAAAATAGTCAATCTGGATTGTATTATATTCATTTTTATAAGTGATGAGAAGCTCATTTTTTTCTTAAATAAGGTAGTAGCAATTGAAAAATCATAAGCTAAATAAAAATCTAATATGGTCTTGCCACCTTTATTTTTCGTTCCAAAACCATTGCAATCATGAATACTTTTAAAATCATGTACCTCTCTACGAACATGTCAATTTAAATCTCCTCTAATAAAAACTCTTTCTTCAAGAGGTATCTTTTGTAATAATTCTTCTAAGTCATTCCAAAAATTTAATTTAGAACTCATATCCAAACCTACTTGAGGAGCATAAGCACTTATAATATTAACAATCTTATCATCAACCACAATCTTTAAAGCTATAATTTTATCTCCAATCCTATCAATTTTTATAACATTATCCTTCAAACTCTTATCTATAATAACACCTACACCATTTCTAGTACGACTCTTGCCCGAATACCAAAGTTTAAAACCTAAACTATCAATTTCCTTAGCTTTCTCTCCAACCCATTTAGTTTCTTGAATGCACAAAATATTTATCTTCCTATGAATTATAATATTTATTAATTCCATTAATTTACCAGTAAGGGAACCTATATTCCAAGTTCCTATCATAATTTTAGTTTCATGGACTAGCTTCTTTGCTCACATCCGTCCTTGATGTGGGAATCCTTTCCTATTTAACACTGCACCCGGGCGCCGGTGCAGCGGCCCTTACACACTTGTCACTGTATTCAGGCCATACAGCGTGTCGCTTCCAGGGGACGCTCTAGCATTAACACAATTTCTTAAAGGATTCATGTCATTATTATTCGACAAATTTCTTAAAGGATTCAAGTTCGTACATTATGATCAGTTTAAAACTAATCCCTTCCAGTATGAAGTAAGCAGTTGTTCAAATGAACTGTTCAAATTCTATGAACACATCGTACGGTGCGATCTAGAGATTGTCCAGCACGATCTGCTTAATTTCCTCTATTCGTACGAGACGATTCCTAGGACGACTGAAATTCATCTTTGTCACTCGTCCCTTATTGTTCTCATCGTACAGTACAGTTAGTTATTTTTAGGTAAATCGTCAAGTATGATATGACTATCATACAATATGATTAGTTAAAAAATTGCAGCTTCGTTTGGTATGATTTTCTGGATGCCAAATTCGTCTTTGCCAGCCATTTGGTATGATCATTATCGTAAGTACGATTAGGTCAAAAATTATAGTTTCATTGGGTACGATCTTTGGGATGACCAGATTTTGTCTCTGTTAGTCATCTGAACATTGTATAGTACAATCAACTATCATTAATTAAACTATAATTTGATTGACTAATCACGAGGTTTCATTTTAGCAAGATTTTAAATTTTTATACAATACGATTTGCATCGTACATTATAATTAGTTAAAAATATCAATTTTAAAATCTTACTTAAATTAATCTAACGGCCAGGGTTTCGATAATGAAACGAATCGTATAACACGATATATATCATGCAGTACGATTAGTTTACATAACATGAGATTTCAATTAGCCGTTGAACCATTCTTTAAAACAACTGATCGTACATTACGATTAGTTTAGAAAATTTTAATTTTTAAAAATTTCTCTCTCCCATTATGTGTGTGTTCGATCACCTAATTGCATACACTCTAATGTGGCCTAACTCAAGAAAATAAAAATACACACTCTTTTGACTTGACATCCTAACCTACCCAATTTTGAGTCTTTAGTCTTCTTGAGTATTGTACCTACAATCGTTAGTGCACACAACACAAACAATATCCAACATATTTCCTGAGAATATACAATTCAATCGATAAGGTATGTCATTGTCAAAATCACAGGCTAGGAATTCTAGATTTGCAATAGATATGTACATTTGAATCTTCATGTAATTGCACTTAAATATCGAACTCCAACTGATAACTACTCTAAATATTTATTGTGATCATCTTGATGATTATTATGGATATATGAACATGTCAAGAACATTTTATAAAATATTAAACTACACCCAACAAAATTTGTCATTATCAACTGAAATACTAAAATGCATATAAATATATACTCATCAAATTTAAATAAAAATAGCAAATTCTTAAAGAAAAGCACCAAGCTTTGAGCCTTCATCAATTTCTTCCTCTGAAAAAGAAAAAAGTTATCCTCAGAGGGAGGAATATAATATAGAGCAAAGGTGTCTGCCATAGGATTATGAGTGGTTAATAGTGATTTCCAATTCATGGAAGGGCAAGCGGTTGAAGGTAGGAATGTGAGACAAGCTTTAATAAAGGAAAATATGATGGATCCATTGCTAGCTAAGTCAGGAGGCTTGACCGAGTGGCTGAAGGAGAAGCACAATAGGGCGATAATCTTTGCAAACCTTATGCATTAAAATATGATTACCCACATGGGGCCCGACGAGCATGTTATATGTACACCTGTGATGTCTGAGGATGTTACATGGTTCAAATATGAATCTAAGTTGAAGCTCGATCCTCCTATGCGAGCAGATAAGAGTCAATATGACTTGAACTGTCAAATAAATATATGCTCACTACGCCGATCGAAATATTTTTTTTGATACATTCATATTAGGCCTTTGAGATTTATAACAAAGAAAATTCACTAATAAAGGTATAAAATCAATGAAGAACCAATCCTCTATTGGCAAATAGATAGAATTGACAATGTTCAATTGATAAAGTAAAATTATCCATAATTACCCCTATGATGAACTTGTTGATATAAAATATCAACTAGAGGGGACCTAACATATCTAAAAATGCCTACCAAATTCTCAAATAACCATAAAATATAATATTCCAAAAATACCCCCAAATCATGAATCATGATATTTAAAATGGAATAAATCATCAAATGCTTAAAGTAAAACTCATGCATCCTCTGCAACAGTTTTTCCTGGTGGACTTGTTTGATAATACACTTCAGCTCATATAGAGCATATGTTTGGTCAAATATCACTAGGATTTATTCTCAATATATCTCTTGCTAGTAAGGACGTGTCATGTGTCATCTAACCGATTGTTTCACCACTAAATGACACTATAGATAAACGGTTATGACCAGGATCCTTTGACCGGGTGATTTTACCTCCAAATGACACAATTATATTATGGTTATAATCACATCCCATATGTTCTCCAATGACATTAAATAATTTAGTAATGAATTAATATAATATAATTAATAGAGCACAAAGCCCTCTATTAGCTAAGGTGGATTCAAATTTGTCCACTTAGACAAATATTCACTCCAGATTTATAAGATACACTTGGACGAAGTAACCCATGGTTGCTGATAAGGATCCTTCTATCAGGTTGGGTCGACTACCTTCTTTGACTAAGACTTGGGATCATGATGGCCCAGGACGACAGAACCATGGGATTTTGAGGGAGTCTTTTATCATTCCCCCCACCATCCACTTTAACAATAAAGTAGTGAATTTATGATACCTAAACTCTGATGTTACTATATGCCTAATACTACATATCAGTTTGATGACTAGCCTTAATCAAAAGTTCTTTCTCGTTACCTGGAGGGGTAATTAATTATATTATAGGGCCTAGAACATGAACTCATATCATAAAGTCCTCGCAAAATGAGAGCAAAATCTCAGGGTAGTGTCTTACTTCAAAACCCATTTTGCTTTCTAAAAATTTTCCACCTAACCTAAATGTTAGAACTCCCATCGAGGTTCCAAAGAAAAGAAAGTGGTCCGCAGAGAGGTCGGGCAATTACGATACAATAGGTGTTTAACTAATTAGACATTACGATACACACTTCGTATTATGTGATCAGAAGAACAACAATGTAAACTAGGATTTGATTTAAATAGCCCGACTTAATATTTTCAAATTATGAGAGAGGATGCAAGTGAGTGGCTTGAGATATTTTTTTCCTGTGTGAGAGAGCTTTTGAGAGGGAGTGGTGTCTCCTTGCTTTTGAGATTGTAAAATCTACTTGGGAAAGAGAGAAGGTAAAGTTGAGAGGTTGTTCCTTGAGGGAGTCAGGAGATGTGTGAGGGATTTACAAGGTTCTCCTCGTTGGCTTGCACCTTGGGCCCTCTGTGTTATGGTTTTGGAGCTCTTGGAGATGAGATCTAGGGACGAATTCTTTAAACGAATTCTTTAAATGAAAGACTTGTGATTAGCCGAGGAGGCTAGGGGAGCTATATCTCTACTGTTGCAAGGAGCAGAAGGTAACTACATCTCTGCCATTGCAAATGAGCAGGAGTGTTTTAGTTTTTCGAGAGAAAGAGTTTTTTGAATGTCATTCTCCACCTAAGAATGGAGAGGGGCTTCTCCGCTTTGCTGAGTGTAGAATGAGTGTTTATTAGCAAAATTCCCAAAGAGGAAAGAATTCTTTAGATGAAAGACTTGTGACTATCCAGGAGGCTAGGGGAGTTGTATCTCCGCCTTTGCAAGGAGTAGGAGGGAATTACATCTCTATTGCTGTGATGAGCGGAGGGTTTAGTCTTTTTATGAGAAAGAGATTTGTGAAGTTCATTCTCCATCTAGGAACAGAGAGGGGCTTCTACACCTTGTTGATTGTAGAATGAGTGTTTATTAGTGAAATTCCCAAAGAGGATAATCTTTGGGGAGTGGAAGTAGGTCCAGTTCAACGGAAGCACTATAAAAATCATATTTTTCTCTTTCTTTTACTTATTTGCATTTTATTTCCAACAAGTTTTATTTTTGAAATTTGTGGTTTGATCATATGGTGATTGCAATCGTTCGTAAGTTTTGATTATTAGTAAGACACTTGCTTTGAATTAATTCTTCGTAATTCTATTATTTCTAAAAATTATAATAATAATAATAATAATAAAATATTTTTGTACTGTTTTGCTTTAATGGCTTTGTTATTGTTATCCAAACTTAATTTCTACTACATATTATTTTTTTGGTATTTAATTAAAATTTTAAATAATCAATTTATCCTCCTCTTGATATGTCATAGTACCTTCAGTTTCTTAATATAGTAGATTATTGTTGTGTATTGTTTTATGTGCCTTTTGTGCATTGATTCAAATAATTAAGTGAACATCATCATTTAGGGTTATACTTAATTTTCTAGGCAAGTTGACAAGTTGTATTGAATCGTTATGCTGTATTACATCAGTTGCATTCAGCCTTCAGTTAACAGCTTATGTGCCTTTTGTGCATTGATTCAAATAATTAAGTGAACATCATCATTTAGGGATATACTTAATTTTCTAGGCAAGTTGACAAGTTGTATTGAATCGTTATGCTGTATTACATCAGTTGCATTCAACCTTCAGTTAACAGCTATGTTGCATCGATACGAATACGACGACATAGATACGACACGATACAGATACGGGATACGTTAATTCTTAAAAATATAGGATATGGGTAGGGGCGGACACGACATCATAATTTATAAATCATTCATACAAATTAAGAAAGCAATTTGAAATTACAAAAAAAAGAATGACAACCTTGTAGCTTATAATATCAAAATATAAGTAAGCATTAAATGTCTAGTACAATAACAAAAGCATAAACATAAATTGTCTAGCAGATAAAGTTTCAATTATTCAATAGAAGGAATGATATGATTAGCTTCTTCAGTGGTTTGTCTTTGAACTTCTATATCATCTTCAATAAATATCATAGCTTTTAATTCAAGCTCATCAAGTGAAAGATTAGTAATTTATAATATTCTCATATCATCAAGAGACTCAAATCCATCTCGGAAATGAGAGAACTTTGCTCGCAACCGCGAAAGTAAATACGACGCATCTTTTTTTTTTTCAGATTTCTTTTTATTTTTTCAACAGACACGTGTATCGGATACGCGTTTCCTTTTGAAATTAAATAGTATTTTAATTGAATACGTCTTTGGCGTATCCGACACATATCGGTGGAGTATCGGAGGCGTATCCGTATATCGATGTATCAGACACATCACACCTTCATAAATAGGTGTATCGGTGCAACATAGGTTAACAGCTAATTTCGAACAATTGTGATCATTGTTGCCATATTATTGGGTGTCATATTACGTGGATCTCATACTAAAGCCCATCTTCAACAATTTTTTGCATGATTGGGCCGTTCCTAATGTCCTGTGTTTTAAGATTGTACAGAGGTGGATGTATGTAAGCAAATTAAAATTTAGAACTGAAATGTTTGAAAGAATTATCTTCAATACTGCTATGAAACGAAATAAGTGTATCAAGAAGTCTTGGAATATGCTTACACGTTTCTTCTTTCTTATTTTATTGTTTCATGATGAAAGCATACCCAAAGTTCTAATATATTCCTTGGTGACATAGTAGGCAACTAGTGGGGTTTCTTTATTCATTTTGGAGAATTTTGAGGCATAGCTAAATCGTATTGAAATGAGATTTTTTACACATGAAACACTCTGAGCCCTAAAAACATACAAATTTGAAAACCATGGCTCTAAAGAAAGGCAAATTATTATGTGCGGACACCGAACATAAGCTTGCGTCTGGATTATTGTGCTTTTACCGTGCTTTTGATGTATTTTTGTAAAAGGACAGCTAATACATAATTTTAATTGTATATTAGCTGCCTTTTTGCTGTCCTTTTACTTAGTATTTGAAAAGTGCAGCAAAAGGATATCAAATACTTAATGAGTAAGATATTTTGTTGCGCTTTTGCTGTATTTTTGCAAATACTCAGCAAAAGGGCTATTAATATGCAATTAAAATTGTATATTAGCTGCCATTTTGAAAAAAAATATCAAAAGCACTGTAAAAGCGTAGTAAAAGCACAGCAATCCGGACACAAGCTTGCGTCCGATGTCCGCATAGAATAATTTTCCTTAAAGAAGCTTGTAGAATCAAGCACAAAAGACTATTAATTGAAATTGAGGTTTCATTTTAGGACGGTGTTTTTACTAATTAAACTAACTTTTTAGTAAAAAATTTTAATTTTTGTATTAGAAAACTGCTTTAAAAAATAGTGAGAAAGTCATCCCAAATGAAGCGTGAGTTTAGACAAAAAGGATGGAGAATTAGTTTAATTCAGAATGAAACAATTTAGCAGTTTGTTTGACCACTTTTATTATCATCCCACAACAGAGCACCTATCATCAACTGCTACAATATTAATTTGCTACCAAACGCAAGTGGTTTTAATTTTTTGTAGCGACCTGATAGGCTAGCAACTAGAAAACTTAGCAGCAACAGATTTTATAACATAAATAACTACAGCCCTTTGCAACTATTTTACTGTTCCTTTTTTTTTTTTTTTAATTAATTTCATCCATTTGGAAGATTGGCAAGTGTCACTATAAAAGGAGAAATTATTTCGTGCAGAGTCCGGACGTAAAATTACGTCCAGATTTCTATAAAAATGTGACATGAGTCCTTGTACATAATATATATAAATTTATACATACTGTGTACAATTATGTACATAATGTTTATATTATCTTATAAGTTTGTACATATTATATAAATAATTTTATAATTTGTGCATGATATATTATACATATTGTGTACAAAAATACGCGTCACATTTTTATTAGAGTTGGATAGGGGTGTCAATTTCGGGTCACGAGTCTGGTTCGGGTCGAATTCGGAACTGACCCGGGTTCAATCGGGTCGACCCTACCCCGACCCGGGTAGGCAAATAGGTTGAAAACACGGATCCGGACCCGACCAGTCGGGTTGTCGAGTTGACCCCACCCGACTTCCGCCGCGTGGGGCGTGCGGAGTCGTGGGCGCGTGCGTGGTCGCGGGCAGAGCGGGCAGCGTCGAGCAGCCTCGAGCAGCTTATTCTAAGCGGGTTTCCGGGTTGACCCGCCAACCCGTTGGGTCAACCCGAATTCCACCAGTTTTGAAATCGGGTCGGGTCCGGATCAGATTTTCATGTCGTGTCAAATATTGACACCCCTAGAGTCAGAATCCGCACTTAATTTCTCTTATAAAGGAGCAATTTCCTACCACCTTCGCACGTCCAGGCAGGTGTCGCATGATGCTCATTAATCCATCAATGGATGAGTGGACCCGGATAGGCTCGCAGCCTATTGGCAGCCAATCAATCCACTTTTGGCATGTGGGCGTTGATTGAATGATAATTCTGAGTCCTTTTAAGCTTATTTGCTAATCAATTTTTAATATATATTAAAATAATTTTAGTTAGCCTAATTTCGAAAATTATGAGAATTAATAATCAATTAAATTTTATATTATATATTTTTTGAAATAATGGTTTAACTATTTTAAAATCTATCAAGATAAAAGATTTGATGGGAAACTGGATTTTTCTTATGTTTTTAAGTTCTTTGTATATTTGCATTTGAAAATTTTGGAAAAGGTATATGCATGTAATATTAGTTGATGGATGCATTTAAATTTAAAGCATTATTTGTGAAGCTTATAGTATTTTATAAAGTTGGTTGTGGAGAAAATAAATTTGCTATTTTGGTTGTAAAAAATATTTTTCATCATAGAAATTTGTAGAAAATAATGAGAAAGTAATACCGAACAATAACAACAATATCAAGTCCTTGTCCCACTACATGAGGTCGGCTGCATGAATCATTTTTATTCATTGTGTCTGGTTAAAGGGCAAAATCTCATTTAAATCTAATAAAGAATGATCATTTCTAATATTTTCTAGCCAAGCCGTTTTAGCTCTACCAAATAAAATTATGTTGATTGTCTAAAAAGCAAAACAATTTGAAAGTTGTCCCAAATATATCCTAAGTATAGCAGAGTTTGAGTTGATTCAAACTAAGTATGTTCAAATTTTGAACTTAATTATGAGCTTGCTAAATAGGAGCTACATAGCTATCAACAATGATGTTAACCTAACTTAAAGAATTGGTTTGAGATGAAAATGACTTAAATCTAACAAAGATATCTTGAATATGACCTTTTTTTATTAAACCGATCGAAACCTTAATACAATTATGCATATGAAAGTTGAACTTAAACTGGCCCAGCAGTTGCATCCAGTTCGATTATGATCAAAATAATATGAAATGTTAGAAATATGAACTAAAAAATAGTAGATTTTAATTAAGAAATTTAATTTTGAATGTTCAAAATGCTTGAAATTATAGAAATATATTTGCTATATTTTTTGAGGAAATATGCTGGAAAGTTCATTTTAGACAAAATTATTCCTTTTTTGTATGTGCGGATTATTGGTGAAGTATACAGCGAGCAAATTTATTTTGAATTGGTTCAAAAATTTTTAAATGTTTAAACAAGATTTGAATCTTCATTCAAACATGTTAACCTGCATTGCCGCCCACAACGAGCATCTCCACATCACGAGTCTCGCTATTGTCTTCCCTAACAAACTCTTATTGAGAAGTTTTCTGCTCTCAAATGTTGTTTGGTTATTTTGCTAAGTCTCCTATCATGAAATCATTTTTGCCTATGAGCCCCCAACAAATCCCAACTTCAATGCTCCCATTCACAAGTCTTCACCACACCCCAACTTTGCAAATCTTATTACCTAGCCATTGATTCATGGACCACAAACATACCTTGGGCTATTTTGGGAGATTTCAACTGTTGTCGTAAGATTGGTGAAAAGGAGGGAGGCTCGGCCCTCTCTGTTACTAAGCTTGGTGATTTTAATAGCATGCTTTTCAATGCTGGGATTCAAGATCTCTCTTCTGTTGGACACTTTTATACTTGGCACAACCAGCAAGCCAACAATCCCATTCATATTAAACTTGATCGGGTTCTTGTTAATGATAACTGGCTTCAGAATTTTCCTAACTCTTTCTATATTGTTGGTGATCCAGGCTGTTCTGACCATTCACCTCTCATTTTGGTTAATTCTGAAGTTATCAATCGAGGGCATCGCTTTCTTTTCAAGAACTACGTCACCAAATTCCCTGAGTTTTGGAGTTGTCTTTTGGAGGTTTTCTCCCTTCCCAACAAAAGTAGTCCTTTGAGCTCCTTCAATTTCAAACTCAAGTCTCTTAAGAATTCTATGAAGCAAAAGCAATGGTCCAATTCTAATCTCATTCAAGCCCAAATTGATACTCTCAAAGGCTTACAACATACGGTCCTAGAACAAATTCAAAGTACTCCTCTGGACCCTCATCTTAACAGCAAGCTCCATCAAATCAACATTAACTTAGCCCATAACCAAGCTGCTCTCTCTAGTTGGATTTCCCAAAGGGCTAAGGTTAAATGGATTACTCATGGTGAAGATGACTTGAAGTTCCTCTATTCCAAAATCAATATTACCAAAAACTACAACAGGATAAAGGCTATCTCAAATGACCAAGGCACTCTCACTGACCAAGCTGACATTGCTAAAGTCTTCATCAACCACTACAATGCTCTATTCAACTCCCCAACACCTATACATCTGGATAAGGACATCCCTGCGGGCAACGTCATTCCAACTCACATTACCTCCTCTCTTATTGCTCCAATAACCTTGGAAGAGATTAAAACGATATTTTTTGCTAGCAACACCAACACAGCTCCAGGCCCAGATGGTTTTACTTTTCACTTTTACAGAGCTACTTGGAACGTCATCCACAACCAACTTTTCAAAGCTGTTTCCTCTTTCTTCAGCACCGGCTATATGCCTAATCAGGTGAAAGCAACAGCAATTGCACTTATTCCTAAGCAACCCCATGCTACAAATGTCAAAGATTATAGACCTATAGCTCTTTGCAATGTTATCTACAAAATCATTGCCAAAATTCTTGCAAATAGGATGAAGCTTGTGATGCCCATCATCATCAATCCTAGTCAAGGAGGCTTCATTCACAAAAGGATCATTTCTGATAACATCCTTTTGGCTACTGATATTCTTGGTTGTTTCAATCTCAATGCCAACATAAATTTCTCTGTGCTAAATTTGACATCACCAAAGCTTTTGATATGGTCTCTAAAGATTTTCTTTACAAGCGTTTGGAAGCAAAAGGGTTTCCCACTCTGTTTATTGATTGGATCAAAGCTTGCACAACCAACGTCCACTTCTCTATTTGCATTAACGGGGTGCTAGAAGGTTATTTCAATTCCACATCTGGTATAAGACAAGGGTGCCCACTCTCCCCTTATCTTTTCAGTATCATTATGGATAATCTTCTCTTATGGACCTTGAGACTTCAAACAACAATCTTATTGCAATCCAAGCTGGAAATTGCGTGGTTTCTCATCTCATGTTTGCTGATGACCTTCTTGTGTTTGGCTTGGCTACTCAAAGGAATGCTCATACAATCAATTCTATTCTCAAGGACTTTGAAGCTGTTTCTGGGCTCAAAGTTAATCCTATGAAAAGTTCTATTTTGCTGTCTAATAACACTCCGGGCGCTGTGGACATTTGCAATATTCTGAACATCAAACAATCCTTTACCCCTATTAAATATCTGGGCTTACCAATCTTTTACAAAAAACTGAAGTTTAGTGATTTTCAACCCTTGATTCAGAAAATCACTACTATGCTTGAAGGTTGGAAGGCCAAAACATTATCCTTAGCTGGAAGAATCCAATTTATCAAATTTACGATAGCTAATACTTTGTCTTATTGGATTCGGGGGTCTATTATACCCAGCGCTGCTGCAAATTAATAGCCAGGCTCTGTTCCAGGTTTACTTTTTTCGGTAAGATCAATGACAAGAAGCTTACTACTGTTTCCTGGGATAATTACTTGCTGCCCAAAGATCAATGGAGGTCTGGGTATCCCTTCTTTTGAGTCTCTTAACCATAGTCATACATGCTCTATTATTTGGAGATTCTTAAATGAAAATTCTCTCCTGTTCTCTTGGTGGAGAGTCAGATTCCAATCTCTGTGGAAGCCTACAACTAATAAAAAAGCTTTTTACTGGAATCTTATGAGTGCTAAAGCTAAAGAAATTCAAAGTTGCATTACACTCTCTGTTCATGCTAATAGTAATTTGTCTTTTGGTTGGGACCCTTGGTGTGGTGGACTGTCGTTAGCTGAGCATACCTCAAACTTAAACCCTACTAGCAGCCATTCTCCTCTGTTTGACTGGAATATTGCCCATTTCATCCTTAACGATAATTGGCATATTCCTAATGATCTGGATAGTAATATGCGGCCCCTTATTACTACTGTTAATATTGATTCTCAGATTGGAAACCATCTCTGGAAAGACAAACACAATCCGAACTTTGGGGACTTTAATGCTCTGCATTTTGATAATTTAATTAAGGTACCATGGTATAAATTCATTTGGCATAAGAAAGGTGCTCTTCGGTATGCTGTGTATGCTTGGTTGGCTTTTCGTGGTCGTTTAAAAACAGCTGACGTTCTTGCTGTCTGTGGTATTCAGGTGCCTAACACTTGCTGTTTTTGCCATAGAGAAAGGGAAACTATTACCCATTTGTATTTTGAATGCAGTTTCACCTTTGACATTGCTAAATCTTTATTCCCAAAGCTGAACCGACTCTTTATGAGGCCAAACATACATCAGTTTTATGACTTTATCTGGGAACAAGATTTAAATACTAAAACTAGAAACTACCATTTACTCACTGCTTCTGCTACGATTTACTTTGTTTGGAGAGCGAGAAATGATAGACTTTTTGGCGGCATTATAGATTGTAATGTCACCATTCTCTCCAAGATCAAAAAAGCTGTGATGCTTAAGTCTCTAAACTGGAATTAGCTTTGACTGTTGTATTCTGGAAGCTGGAATGTGCTAGGGTGCAAGTTATGCTGTTTTTGCACCTGCTATCTCTCAATCGGAGCTATTGGAAAATTCTGAAGGATTTGGCTGAATCTGCTAGCTGGGAAACACATTTTTGGCCGGACAATGATGAATGCTGAACACGTTCAGCTGCCCCTTGGACGGTCCTTCGGGCAACCAGGGGCCATGCTCATATTAAGACACAAGCGACATTTTGACCCTTTGAGTACTGATATTTTCGAGTCCTTGGCTTTTTGCCTTTCATTAAGTTCTTCATTTTTGTTCAATTTGTATTTTCTTTTCTTTAGAATCCAAATCTCTTTTTGTTGTTTGAGATTGTTGGATTATAATCTCTCTTTTTTACCATATTGTAATCTTTTTATGCAATGAAATGGGCTTTACGCCCCAAATTTTCCCAAAAAAAAAAAAAAATGAGCGTGCCGCTTTATACGAGGCAGGCTAAACATGGTCTAAAGCCATTGATGGCAGAGAATTTCTGGGTAGGCTATTCATTTTAGTTGCTTGAAAATAGGCGAAATTTATTCAAAGAGAGCGAAAAGAATAAAAAATATGAAAAGAAAAAGATTGGTTCATAATAACACAAGAATTTTATATAGATTCACTCTATTGATGACTCTTTTCCATTTTCGCGGCTCAAGTCACTACAGAAAATCACGCTGTTACCGTTGGACAAAATATGCCGGTAACAGTAGAAATCCGCCGAAAATTACCTCTTTCCGGCGCAATACCGGCGAAAATAGGTCTGACGGTAATTCGCGCGTCGGTAAATCCAAACTGGCATAAACTTTCCTCCAGAAAGGTTTCCGGCGGCATTACGGTGGAAAAAATATGGGAAACCGGCATCTTTTTATGTGCCGAATTCCATCGTTTCCTCCGCCAGTATCTCCGACGGAACATGTACGCTGAAATTTTCAGCGGATAATCTGCCGCCCTTCTCCGTCGCATGCTTATTGGCGGAAATTACTGACGGATTAGCCTCCAGTTATTCCAGTGTAAATGTACGCCATACACGACGATCCAATTTCCCTCACCAAGGGCGGAATTGTAGTGCTGAGGGGGGCAATTGCCCTCCCTAAAAAAATTAAAACTATTAGTTTAGTAAGGGTTATTTGTAATTTGTCCCCCTGTGAATTTTATTTTTTGCCCCAACCGACCTTTTTTCCACGCAATTTGCTCCTAAAAAAATCAGAGAGCCTCTTGCCCTCCTGCTATTTTCTTCCGATTTTGTTGAACTTTTCTAACACTAACAAACAAATATGAGAAAAGCAATTATATGCAAAATAAATCATTTTTTGTCCCGTTATATATATATATATCATTAGTTCATGGTTTTATGTGAATTGGATTTACAGGTGGGTCAAGACCCAACTTAGCAGACCTTAGTGTATTTGGTGTCCTTCGACCGATTCGATGCTTTGAAGGCTGGTAGAGATATGGTAGAGATACAAGCATTGGTGAATGTACCAGAGAATGGAAGCTGCAGTTGGAGAATCTCAAGACTCCAGGCTTAGGATGTCCACAAACACATAGTTAATTGGTTTGAGTATCAACTCTTTTATCAGTTGTGTGGCTCCAATGAGTTGCTGAAATTAGGAAAGTTTTTTAAGATGCCAAATGAACTCTCATGTCTGTTTGATAGAGGCTCTTGTAATATAAAATGTTCTCTTTAAATAAACCATCTTTGATATCTAGAGGAATATCCTTGATATCTAGGAAAAATTATTGCGTCCTACCACCTGACGTAAGAATACGTCCCTAAGCTAAAATCGCGCTAAAAACGAGAAATACCGAGCAAATACCGAGCATTACCAAACAATACAGGAATATCATCATGTGAAGACCAATACTGAGTTATAACCGAGCAATACCGAGCTATACAAAAAAATACCTAGTTTTTCCTAGAAAAAACTCGTATTTTTTTTGTATTGCTCGGTATAGCTCGGTATAACTTGGTATTGATCTTCACTGATGATATTACTCGTTATTACCAAATAATACCTAGCAATACCGAGCAAAAATCGAGTTTTTATGGTGGTGGAGGACGTATCTCTACGTCAGGTGGGAGGACGCAATAATTTTCGATATCTAGAGGGATGTTTGAGATTTTTTTTTTTTATATATATTTGGCATGAAATAAACTAACCTAATATCTAGAGTGTTTTTTTGAGATTTTTTAATTTTTTAAATATTTGGCATGAAAGAAAATATTTTTTTGATACTTAAAATTATGTTTTTTTATTATGTTATGACAATAGTTGATAGTGGTTGCTAGAGTGGTCGTGGTATTTACTATAAGTGTTTTGTTGATATACTCGGGTTTTTTGAGATATTTGCTGATATTTAGAAATACTCAATACATTTGGACGGTTCTTTCGTTCGGACTCCGCACGTTATAAATTTCCCCTATCTAGAGCTATATAGATCTAACTGGCAATTGTCTTGTCAAAGTCATTTTGATCAATCTTCTGTTGAGTTTAAATTTGATTATACTTGATCTGATCTAATCTCGATCCTAGTTAGGCCAGATTTGTTGCATTAAGGTTTTTTTGCGATAATCATAGTTTCAATTTGGGTGCAATTTTTTCATTACTTTCAAAAATTTTTGTATTAAGAAGCTATTTTTATAGTAACTTCTAAAAAAAATTATTTTTTTTACAACAACTTTGCAAACATCTTAATCGTCCCAAAATTAATCCTAAGGTTTTGTTTGTGCCAAATTTTACTGATTTTAAAACATTTTTCTGTTCAAATTTAAAAAAAAAACAGCAAAAAATAGTGATCAAACACTGCCGCGCCGCCTAAATTGTTTTTGATCAAGTGAAAAAAAAAATCAATTTGTCTCCTCCATATTAAAAACAAAACAAAAATTTCTTTCAATAGACGCATTTTATCAATTTTAATTTGAATAGATAATAAAAATGTAATGCATAATGCATGCATGATATCAATCTGATCGTGTTTAGTTTCTTTTTTTTTTTAGATCAAAAACTAATTTAAGTTCCCTGATTTTATTTGGGTGTTTTGGATTTTTCAATCGTGCGCATATCTTGTTATATGTTCTTAGTTCTGTGTCAAGAGCTATGACTAAAATATGTAATTTTAGGTTCCTAATATTAATTGGGTTTTTGATCCAAAATTTACTTCATCATGTGTGAAAAAGATACTGTCATTAGAACTCCTAATAATAAAAAAATATTTGATGTATACATTTTTTTCTCTATTATGATTATTTTTCTTTAGAGATAGGACGAATGAGCATATACTGAAAGGTGGAGTAGCTCCAGTAGAAGATAATATTAGAGAGAGTCCCTTAAATGGTTTGGTCATAAAAACGACGGCCTTTGAGACCGGTTAGGAAGTAGAGGTTTTAGATTTGACTTATTAAGAAAGGTAGAGAGCCGATAAAAAGATTTGGTTAAAAAATATAGAAATGATTTCTTTATTAGATTTAAACGAGAATTTGACTTTTAAGAGGACCACTAAGAAAAAAAGATTATGTAGCCGACCCACGTATGGGATAAAGCTTGATGTTTGTTGTTATGTTGTATGATTTATTTCATTTATATTGTTTAAAAATATTAACTTAATGTGGTTCAGAATTGGATTTCATATCACGAATGAAATTGTTTTGAATTCAAACTTTGTTTAATTATTAAGTTTGAACTAAGATTCATTTCCTATGAGGTGCCTAAAGATAATGGTCTAACAACAATAATAATGTGTGATGGGAGGTCATAGAATGAGAAAAAATTATTACGTGTGGGTCCGGATTCGACCGAAGTCAATAAAAATGCATCATCATAGTCTCAAAAAGAAAGGCGCTCGGTACCGAGTGCCAGTACCGCTCGGTACCGAGCGCAGAACCGATGGTTCTCTCATCCGGTGTCCGTACAGAATAATCGCTCATGGGAAAATTATTACGTGTAGTGTACTAGCTGGGATGACATCTCAACATGATGGTGTGTAAAAGAGAAGAGAAATCTGCATAAAGTGAAATAGCATTGGCAATAGACAAGGTGAAGATAATTCAGAAGTGGAGGTTGATGGAGAAGGCATCGCGCTATTGGTTGCATGCTTACTGGCAGATATTGCTAGCGTGGCGTGTGTAAGAAGCAAGGCTTGAACAGAGGTTCAAACTAGATTCAATAAAATTTAAATTCAAACTAATTTAGAACAAATTCTTTCACGATGGACTCCAAGTAGCAATTGCATATACAAGATAAAATAATTTCATTCGAAATAAACTTCCAGACAGATTTCTTTTTAAAAAAAAACAAAGTACTCCACTCTTTGCCTCATCACAAAGAACTTATAATAGTCTAAAAATGTAAATGAAAAATGAAAATCTCTATGAGTCTTAGAATCTTTTGGAGCCATTATTTGGTCATCTTACTCATTTTGCAGGCCTTTTCACCATATCAACATGTTGCATCCTGAATATTCGTAGCGATAGAGAAATATAAAGTTCAACGTCTTAGCTTTGTACGAAGCTCCAGCACGCAATCAGATAAAAGAGAGGGTTCAACCTCAATAAGAGACACTAGAGTTTTTATAGGGAAACCCTGAAAATGACAAATCACAGAGTCTAGCCCAGTAGAATGAACAACTAGTATTTATAGTTGATTACATATAAGCCCCTTCATTGGGAAAGGCCTTGGTTTGATGTAATAAATATGCTTCATATAGAATGCATTACACAATGAGAATTAAAAGAATTAGTATTGACATGTTTGTTTAGTTGGTAGGACCCTAGTCGGCGGGCGACGGAGGTCGGAAAGACTGTTATATGGCGATGTAGGTCGAAACGATCGTAGTCGTGGCGACGGAGTCAGAAACCATTTTATGATGATGGAGGTCAAGAAGACTATAGTTGTGACGACGAGTTCAGAAAGATCGTTGTCTAGCGACGTATGTCGGAAAGACCGTAGTTGGCGGTCCACAAATGTCAAAAAATTCATTGTTGAAGAGCGAAGGAGGTCAGAAAGACCGTTGTCTGGCAATGGAGGTCAGAAGGACCATAGTCGGCTGGCAACAGTGGTCCGAAAGACCTTATCTAGTAACGAAGGTCAGAATGACTGTAGTATGACGATAAAGGTCAAGAACATTTGTCTAGCGTCGATGATCAGAAGTGATTTTAGTGGGCAGACAATAGTAGTTGGGGAGGAGTCCAACAATAATCTGTGGTCGGGACTAGATCTGACGACACTTGGTGGTGGGGCGAAAGTCCGTTGTTAGTTGGTGGCCAGACAGAAATCCAACATTAGTCGTTGGCTGGCAGAAGTCTGGCGTAAGTCATGGCTCGTGAAATTCCGACATCAGTTGGTGTTCAAGCAGAAGTCCAGATCCATCGGGGTTAGGTAGAAGTCTTACATTAGTCGTTGACCGAGCAGAAGTCCGACAATAGTCCGACGACAGTCGGTGGCCTGACAATGTTGAGGAGGAGTTTGATGAAAGAGCTCTATTTTCTCTCTCTTCCTTCCTTTCTTGCCCTCCCTTCCTTTGCTCCCTCCTTCCCTCGCTTTCATGAGGAATAAGGGGTCTTCAGTTTTTTGAGAGTGACAACCAATAAATATGAGGGAGATCAAGAGTAAGTTGGGAGTAGTTTGAATGGATGGCCGATAAGGATCCCCTTTTTTATGGACTGTTTTACTAGACATTTCAATGTCTTAATGATACAGAATTTGACAATCTTGAGCTCGTTGGATTAGTCTCATTAAAGCACCGATCGACTATAAGCATGTCACATTTGGAAACTGTTTGGTCATCCAATTTATAGTTTGAATTTTAAATGTGCTTCGTGTCATGATTTGGACCATTTGGGTTTGGATTGAGTCGAATTTGGTGTCGTATTTCAAGACGTTTAGTTCGACTATAAGTTTGCTGAAATTGGAGGTTCATATGATTCCTAATTTGATTTCAAAGTTCCAACATAATTTTGCCCATGATTCGTGCCCGTCATGATAATTTTTTTGATGATATATCAACATTAAATAAGCAAGCAACAATGTTTTAGCCTTAAAATAATAATGTCAGTGGTCAGTTTGAGTCATACTATTGCCCTAAACTAAATGCAATTAATTAAGAGCAACTTTGTTTCAATTTCTTATATTGATACATTCCATTAAAAAAAAGAAAATATGAAAGAAAAATCATACTTATTTTACATTTTTTTAATGTTTAGCCTTTCATGTCACAATTATAATTTATATTTGACCACTATTTTTTCTCTATTTTAAAGTTTTTTTTTTATTAAGAAGTATTTTTCTAAAACATTTTTAAAACAATTATTTTCCTAACAATAATTTTATAATCACCTTTAAAAAACGCAACCATTCACTCATATATATAATTATTTATATTTAGTTTTAATTTGAAATTTTAAACTTTTTGAAAATGTCAATCAAATATATATAAATATGTCGTAGCTCATCTTAGTCTGTTGGTTGAGAGTTTAGATTACCAATTAAGAGACCGTTATTTGAATCTTATTTATATAATGTATGCATGAATTTGTTTTAGTTGACGTAAATATTCTTAGAAAAAAAGAAAAGAAAATTGTGGTCGATAAAAATCTACTCTTCTTTACAATAAATAACGAGCCCACGACGCCCCGTTCATTAATTTCTCTCCTAGGGTTCTTTTGTGAAGGGATTTCCTTTGATAATCCTATCATTTTTCTGCAATCCTTCGAAGCTTTTTGATCGACACGAGAGTGATGGCTTGCCCTCAGATAAGAAGAAA